>VZSC01016864.1:7216-17281 GCA_013398225.1 Steatornis caripensis | reverse complement strand
AAAATAACAAAAGCATCTGGAGTTATGTTCTGTTTAGGGAATCCAATATCATTCATTGGTAAAAAGAGACAGAGACTGAGTAATTTAAAGATCAACTAGGAAGTTGACCCATTCCTCCTCTATTATTATTGCTTTCTGATGAATCCTTCCAAGAGATTTATGCTAAACCATTGAAGTTACTGGGAATATTATAATTAATGGTTATAGTAGAAGGCTATAGTAGAAATGGATAAGTCCGAGGGAGCAAAGTACTCTACTTTAAAGTATGTTGGTGAGTAAAGTTGACTCTAGGATTAGTTTGCTTTTGACCATTTATTAAGATCTCCAATTATGACAGTTTCCTGTACAATTATATTGGAAGATAATCAGGAATGTATAGGTTAGGTTCACAGTTAATTCAGGGTCCATGTTGGCAGCAATGTTTTGCTGAATTTTTTAGTCAAATCCTGTGCACAAAACAAGCACAAGTTCACATTCATTGCTCCCCAAGACAGACTACCACTCTAGAAATATAGTGACTTTAGGGCAATACTTAGGGCAGGATGAGGACAGACATAAGTCAAGACAGAAGTGTGTTAACAGTGTACTGAAAATCCCTCCTAACAAAAGGGTCAGGAAGCATCAGCTTGTTTCTGTCAGCATTCTGATTTCTAAGTTTCTCAGAATCACAAAATTCTGAATATCTCAGAATCAAAAAAATTATATTTGGAAAATGGCATACAGAGGTCCTCTTTTACTTGAAAGACACCTATTGCCAACAATAGACTAGATCAGCTTGATCTTTGTCTAGTTGATTCTTGAAAAATTCCAGGGACTGATTCCTCAGATTCTCCCTGGAGAACAATTACGAGTTCATTACGCTCCTGATGATGATCTTTTTCCTAACATCCACTTGGAAACTCCCAAGCAATGATGCATGTTTACTGTCTCTTGCCTGCTGCTACTGAGAAAAGTTTTTCTCCATCAGCACTGTAACAACTCTTCAGGTAACTGTAAGCACCTATTAGAACAACCTGTAACCTCCCTCTTCTCTGTCAGACTAAACATCCTTCCTATCCTGTCTCCGTCAGACAGGTATTCTGGGTTCTTGAACATCTTGGTATCCCTCCATGGGATCCTTTTCAGCTTCCGTTTCTCTTCAACAGGGAGCCTACTACTGAGTACATTATTCTTGGTGCAGTCTCACTAACATTGACTAAAGGAGGATGGTAACTTCTCTAGGTCTTCTGGACATAACCCTCCTAAAGCACTACAGTCTGTGGTTTGTGTTATTTGCAATGAGAACACACTGTTGGTTCATATGCAGCCTGGCATGCACCAAAACTGCATATAAGTATTACCACCAGTAGAAGTTTTCAGCAAATTGGATTATAGCATATACCAAAGCACGGTGCAAAATCTCCCCAACTGTCCATTTTCAAACTGCATGAGGTTTCTGTTGTCCCAGTCCTTAAGTTCATAAAGGTTACTGTATTTTTCCTCTATTGTAGCTTCAAAATTATATCTGGTTTAAGAACCACAGACTAAGCAGAGGAAGGTGAGGAAGTTTTGCAGTTTAATATTGCCTGGCTGAAACATCTTTAGAGATTGCACTAAAGGTTCATTGTCAAAAGACAAATATCTCTTATATTCTGCTGTTAAAATTTCCTCAGACATTCAGCTTTCTTTGCTAACTACTTAAAGCCTTTGAAAAGTGTTCAGCACGAGACCTTTGAAAAGTCCTGTTAGCACCTTTTGGAATTTTGAACTCCATTTTTTCCTTTTAAGACTGACTGCAAAGACGCTTACTCTCGAAGTCCAGTTGAGAGGTGTGAATTTGAGTAACTCAAACTGTTATAGGGGGCATATGAGATAAAGTGGTTGTAAAATCAGTGAAAATAAAGGACAGTACATTTTTAAAGAATATAACAGGAGCAACTGACAATACAAGAAAGTATGGGAGAGTATTCTATTACAAAATAAAAAATGAAAGCCACTGGATCTAGGCTTTGTAATTCAGACTATTAAATGTTGAAAGCAAACAGAGTGTTTAAATGGAAATGAGGTGACTTAAAGACTTTGACTTGATTTAAACTTGAACTACTAAAGCTAGAGAGAAAAATAAGACCACATTTCAATGAAAGGGAATGTGCCAATTTGAAGTCATGAACATTTAATAAAACTTCCTGAAAGAAAAATACATCAGACTGAAGAAAAAAAAAAAAAACCTTCCCAAAGGCAATAAATGCCAGAAACCCCAGTGTATGGAACATTTTCACTGATCCTAAACTGATCAAAACATTCGTGAATGAACAATAAGGATCAATACTGAATGGACAGGGAGGAAGACTAGATAACCTCATTGTTCTTTCCTTTCTTTAACTTCTGTGAATTTATGGCAAATTAAATAAGCATTGGGACATGGTGCCAGTACTTAGAAAACAGCATGCGAGGGAATCAAGCTCCTAACCTTGAAAAGAGAGAGCAACAGAGACAAGAATGTCCTAGCACATTTGTAAATATAAAATTTCAACAACTAATTTGTTCCAAGCTCATTATAGGATAAAATAACATTGGATATTCGTATCAGGGATGAGCAGAGATGGGATAAATCTTTTCAAAAACATTATGCACTTTCACTAGAAAAGAGGGGTAGCACTTGGGAATGTGTATGGAATGAAGTAGTGACTTAAACTAGATACTAAAGTACTTTATGGGAAGAAGAGCTTAAAAGATGTTTTGCAAACTAATTTTTTTCATGTGAGGTATCCTGACATAACTATGGAAAAGGTTTCATGAGATCATTGTCATCAGGTAAAAAGAATACTGAATACTATTTTAATAAAGATAGATTTAAGTCCAAAGCTCTGGAAAAAATTTAAGAAACAGTAGGAGGTAAAGGGGGTAAAAATGAAAGATTAAGCTTTACAAAATAATTTTCTCTTCTTTGAGCAGCAGATTGGGCAGGAGGACTGCAATTTTTGAATATGTAACTTCAGAATGTTCTGAATACAGGAATCTTTCTATCAATTGAGACCAATAGTTTTTCAGTCCTGAAATCTTGTGCCAGTAGCTTATATCTGATATTTCATTTAAAAAAAAAAAATCAGCCAGTAGTGAGATTTAGAATATATGCAATACTCTCCACAGTGACCAGAGGATATATCCAATCAATTATTTTTCCATAATTATTTATTTGAATCATAAAGTTAGATAAATGTTTTCTCAACTGACTGTTGATTTGCATTTTTTTTTTCCAATTTTCCTGACAGTATTTTGCCCAGAATAAGTAGTACTGCAAAACAGCCATTGATGTAGGGCTGTCACTGTTTCCCATATGCACTGGCCAGCAGATTATTTTAACTTTAAAATCCATAATGTGTTTCAGTAGTTCCATATAGTTCAGGATATTAAAAAGAAATCTTAGCAAATATTGGCACTCCTGTTGTCTGCTGCCTTGGGAAACACGAAATACCAATTCTACAGAACACATTTTTTTTTTTTAATAATCCAAACAAAGTATTCATAAAAGTACTGCAGTGACTACACAGAAGTATTACGGTAAACTCTAATCGGGATTCAATGTCTGTGCCTAGCTCATAACCATCAAAGAATGTATTTAAAATTTCAGCTACATGTTTTGATGGTATGTCATGGTTTGCTGCACATTTGATAGGATGAACCAGAGTCTGGTTATTAAATGTCATATGTCACAAATGTGAAGGCATCAGAAAAACAAGTTCTGTACCTGCTTTCTCCAAAATATATAATCCATTCAAGAAAGTATTTGAAATCAGCTATAAACTGTTTATATCCCTGAGACACAACAGTGTTTTTGAGACTGTGTGGACAGATGATGCAGAAACCCTGAGACACTTGGAAAGATTTATTCAGAAATGTAAATCATTAATAATGAAGCACTCAAAACTACACTGTTGAAGCTTTCTTTCATATAGTTCTGAAACTGGGTTTCTAATTCCTCATCGCCAGTCCTATTATGTTCTGTTTCTTATTTGCAAGACAATCTATCACTCACAGTCTTTTAGGACAAAGTAAGGTCCTGTTAACACTAAAGAGATACAGTATTAAGTGGAACAGCAGGAATTTCTTATTTGGACTTGTCTCTTAAATGAGACTTACAGTGGACATCAATATATCTTGGCAGCACAGGGTGACATGCTCGCTGAGCTACACAATCAGTAGATTATACCCAGATGGTTAATTGAAAAGTGGTGCATATGTTCATATTATTTGATTACAAAAATGACAGATTATGAACCTAAATCTACACTGAAGAAACATGAAGAAAATCTGCTCTCTTATGGACCTTCAGTTTAGAGTAACATGCTAGCAATGCATGCTCAGGTCCAGCAGCAGCCTCTGTACTATGCAGTTTTTTTGCTTGCTTTCCTTGATAATGCCATCGTATGTTCTTAAATTACATTACGTACTTCTCAAATGAGAGCTCTACTTCTTCTCCACACAGCTGAGTAATACAGCACCTTGCTTTTTTCATGTCCAAAGTCACAGCAGATGTGCTGTTGTTTTAACTGAAGTGACAAAAATAAAATCATCTAAACTGCTCTAATTTCTCCACTCTCTCCGTTTTGTCACTACACTTCAGAAGTTAATTTACAAAGTACTGCGCTGCATTTTTAATGCGCACTTCAAATACTATGAAGTTGTTCAGCTAAAACCTTTCCAGATTCTTGTAAGAGTCACTGTGTCATCTCAAGGAATGTGTGGAAGTGTAACCTTTTCTCTCAATGCCATCTCCTAGAAGTTGTACAATGGGGATTACCAGATCAGTATTCCTCAGCTTACATCCTGCAGTTAAAACACGTGTTTTAAGTTTTCACCTACGAGCCAAAAGGGATGTTGATTTAAATGTCTAAAACCTCTCAAAATGTACCTGAAACATGATTCACTTCATTAGCCTTATTTTAGTGCTATAACCATATATGAAACAGATAATAAGACCAGTTAATTGAAAAATTGTATGTAATCATCCTTTTGCTTGTGGCAGAGTGCATAGACCAATAAGTGGGTACCATCACCTGACAACTAGCAGAACCTGGACAATCTGGTGAGTTTCTTCATTACATTTTTACAGTGATTTCTATCAATAAGGTTCTACAAAACCCCCTCAACAAAACAACCCGTATGTACCAGTAACATTTCCAACATAGCAGCTCTGCCTCCCTTCTCACAAAGAATTCTTGCTGAGGAGGGAGGAAATTATCTGAAATAAATGAGATCTGCAAGAACATCTACAGTTCTCTGAAAATTCAGGGCACCTGTATACAGTCCATTTGTATATTCAGGAATGGACTTAATGCAGTGCGTTTCAACAGTACTACTCTACATCTTCAGTATCTACATATGTGTGAAAATGGCTGGATCATCAGAAAAGTTACCTTCAACTGATAACTTAATTCAGGTAAATTTTCTGCTCTGTAGACTTGCCATTTTCTCCTTTTTACCTGAAAAGTAAAACCTAGCAAGTTCTGTAGTATATGCCAACAGCTGTAAGAATAATGGGACTTTCAAAGTCTTTCAGTATCTGATACCCCTTCAAAATTTACGCTTCAAATCGCACTTCTGCAAATATATATATTAAAATTGAATTATTATCACTTCAAAATATATTCATGTGGTGAACTGTCTAATGAAATTCTGTTCATTCTTGGGTTTAGTCTTATGTCTGATTAGTGGTGGTGTTTAAAGATCTCCATTACGTATGACCAACTTCTCAATATCATGTGGGTATAATAGGAATTTTTGAAACATAGACAACAAAAATGTTTTGGGGCATGAAATTGTCTTTCTACCTTAGAAAGCAGTGGAAGTTGCTCCAGGATAAAATACGGAAAAAGAAGAAACCTTAAATCAGAAGATACCAATACTTCTCAGACTAGGTCCAAATCAGGAACTTGTTCTCTCAGCAGGGAAATAAATAATTTCCCTTTCAACAGTTGGTACAAGAAAAACACTTAGTATTTAAATTTGGAGATATTATAAAAAAGCACAATTTACCAGCTTTGAAGATTTTAGTAAAACCTGGAGAAGGTACTTTCACCATGACAGATGTTTTATAGCACATTTTTTCTTCTGATATGCAGTCATTTACAACTATATAAACAGCAATTGCAGTTCTGATTTGTTAGCAGTTTATCACTAGCCTGTATAATGCAAAAGTTAACTAAGTTGTGAAACAGTGAACAGTTGGATTCAGTTAGGATTTTTAAGATTAAGTAAAACACATTACTGATAAAAGTAGAATATAACAGGTTTTAAACTTATTTATGCAATCCAACTTCTCCCTCAGTGTAGATCTCTAAGAGCAGAGTAACAAAGTTAGACCTAGCCAAACTACAAGGGGACTCGAGGAAACTGTATGTGTGCTACTATACTCACTAAGCAGGTATATAGTGCCATAAAAGCCCTATATGCCTTTAAATTTGAGACTCATGCATTTACCTGATTTATCCGTTCATTGGTTTGCTGTGTCATGCTGTCCTTCATTAGTTTGTGTCATCAATAGATTAAATACAATTATTTGGCTATGAATAAATTGGGTGTTAACCTCCTCCCACAGTGAAATACTCTGGAAAAGTTGTCACAGAAAGTAATCCCTAATGTGACCTTAAGCTCTTCCTTCTTGTTAATTTTAATTAACTAACATGCCAATCAGATTTTCGGCATTTTTTTTTTCCTAGCCATTATCACTGTTTTTGTAGATCTTTATTTTAATCTATGTATTAGTATCTTTGCCCAGCTGCCTCTGTGTGTGTGTGGATGTGCATTTTCATATCAGGTTACTCAGGCAATGTGCAAAATTGTGAAAGATCAACAATGCCATCTGCAGGTATAAGACAATTCCTGATCTGGAGACACACTTGCTTTAGCTTTTTCATTGCCCTTTCTTTGAATAGGTTGTTTCTTCTAGAGTGAAGTCAAATGATTCTCATAGCTCAATACGATTTGGTCAGACCAAAACTGTGTAGGCCTGTCTTGCCAGACAGGGCATAAACATGAAGATTTTGGCTTGGATTCGTTTATTATTAACCTATAGACAAGATTGAATATTTCTTTGAGCCTTATTCAAGCTACTCAAAAGTAGTAATATGCTCAACATGCTGCAGAATGAGTCTAGGAAGTCTGTTAAAGAATATCTTTCTAGGTTCCTAGTAGTTTTGGTTTTCCAGCAAGTCTGTGAACAGAGCCAGGACTGCTTTTCACATGATCCATCACTTACTCTTATTTCAAGTGGGGCTGGTAGCAAACCCTAAAAGGATGCATGTGCTATAGTTACCCCCTATTTCTTGTATTTTCTCTTTTTCCTGACATCTGTCTGTGCACAATTTCAAGCATGGGGTGGCAGTGACATATAAATCTTACAGAGAAGGATAAGTAGTGTGATAGACTGAGTGGGCTACCAGCAATGTGCAATTCAGATTATTTAATCTTTGTTCCAACATGTTCAATTGGTAAGAGTTAACTTTCCCCTCCCTGTTGAAGACAAAGACGACTCACAATAAAGTGAAATTTAAAACTGTCAAAAAATGGCTACACTAGTCATTTAAGCAACAAACTTCCTATGAACATCGTAGGAAATGAAAATAACTCCTACCATCAGTAAAGTGAAAGAAATTCAGTGGTTTTACTAAAAAAAATACTTTTTTTTTTCATCTAGATCAGTACGTTATTAGAATGAAGAAAAACTTATGGTCAGAAACTAGAAACTTCTGAGTAGTCTTCTGATTCTTTGACTGAATCAGTGGCCCTGGGCAAAAGCAAATGTTTTTGTGCTCACTCTCTGCATCTGTAAAATTAGAATACTAATGCTTACGTCTCACAAGGGAATTGTGTGCTTTTAATTAGATAATGCTGGTAAGCTGTTCTGAGTCTGCAAGTAGCAAAAAATTATTCTTAAAACAGTACTCAGTTATAAATATACTTCTTAGAGAATGTGAAATGAATGGTCCTTTAGAAAGTTTCGAAGATCAAGTACTTCTGTGAGTGAAATTAAGCTAATCTCCTTCAGTAAGTCAAATCAAGTGAAAGCTTGGATCAGAAAGGAGACATTTACCTTAGTACAATCTGTTCAGGAATCTGTTCAAAATCTAACAAAGGCAAGTCAAAAGAACTGATTTTTTTTTCTCACTTTATCAGTATTAAATACAAATTACATTGTGAGTGAATTTATTTCAATTTCGCTCAAAGATTTAGCTTTGCATGACTTCCTAAAATTAATAACTTTGGAATTCTTAAGAATGGAAATTTTGGATGATGATTATTTTAAATAGAAGAAGAGAATCTGATGATGTTTCATAACTTTGTGATACAAAAAAATATTTCAGCGGTGTCAGATAAACATAGGTAAACATACAGAAATTGATAAACTGCTTTTTATGACTTAAGGAAACTACATCATATTTTAAAATATTTGCAATGTGTTTCTTAAGTAGCAATGAATTTATATAGCTGTACCCTTATTCTTAATTTGGTCTCTACACTTTTAGAGGCTGATGGCCAGATGTACTTGTAAGCAGCTTTGTCCCACAGCATGACAGAGCCTTATTTTTTATAACACCATCTTTCTTTTCTCTTTATGCCTTTCTACCCTTAGTCTTTTGCATTTAGTAAAATTAACTTGAATTATATTCTGAAGTACATTTTACAGGTGTTTAATGAACTGGCTGAAGGATAACAATTCTGTTGACCTTGTAAGCATAAATGTGAGATACAGAGCTGCACCTCTAACAGGCATGAATGAACCAGCACATGCAGCAGAAGAGTGAAGGGGCTGATTAGCTCAAAAGTACCCTTGAGACCATCAAAAACAAACTGCTGTGAAGGACAATTAGCATTACAATGCTTTTCCTCAATTATTCTATGGGTCATAAGGCTGTACTAAATCTCAGCAGTGCTCCACATTCCAAGACATACTATGCCTCTGAGGAAGTGCTTTGTGTATGTCTCCTACAGCCTATCTACTGAGAGATTCTGTCATCACTGAGCTAAGTCTTGAAGAGTCTTTTTCCACCCTCTCTAGATCACTGTATCACAAAAGGTACAATCCACATTCATAAGAAAGGGGAAATGATGGGCTTATCTTTCTTTCCCTGGTTCTGATTAAAAGCAAATTGGACAGAAAACTGTGGTCTAAGTTTTTTCTGTGCCCCTGTGGGTTAATATAACATAAGTAAATGGAGATAGGTTTCTTGATATTTCTGTACTTTGGTAATAATTGCAGTTAATATAGTTCGAAATTGTGTTTGTGACCTTCACATAAATGCTGTTGCTCAATAAAGCTAAAAAGGTGCTAACATTTCTAAATTATTTATTTAAAGTCCTACCCTATAGATAAAATACAAGCGAGATAGGTGGACTTTTAAGTGCTTATCAAAATTTATTTGAGCTGATTTTCATTTTGCCAGTGTGTCAGACATCCTGCCTATGGGTTTAAATCCCACTGTATGAAGAGAACTTAAACCACTTTTTCCCATTACTTCTTATATATTAATCCTCCACTCTCCAACCAGTACCATTTCTTGGGTATAGCATGGGATATTGACCTCCTCTGATGTATCAGTATTGCTGAATGCCTCAAACAGCTTTGTGAGACATCAGTGCCACAGTAGGGTGCTTTCCATGTTCCTAAGGATGGAATTATATGTAAAAACTTAAATCCAGTATTTAGGAAAAGTGTTTTTTTGATGTCTCATTAGTTATGCTCTGAAGTCTACCTTTGAAGGAGCACCTCATTTAAAGAGGGGTAGCAATATTTAGCCATCTTATTTCTTTTCTATTTCGTTGAACCCAGTATATTCCATTGGACAATAACTTGGCTTTGGCCTTAGAGTAAAATATTGACTCAGTTTCCTACCATTTGGTACTATTTTTGATATTAACAAGGAATTCTTATGGCAACTATGGTCATAAGAAAGGCTATTATTTCACAATAAGATTTGAGAAACAAGGATTTTATTAATTTATAATCTGATTTCAAAATTTTCTTTAAATCTTAACCCTAGTTCCTATACAGTTCTTCTGGATGTATAGTTTTCCATTTGGTTGGAA
>VZSC01016860.1:0-18419 GCA_013398225.1 Steatornis caripensis | reverse complement strand
TCTTCCGATCTCCCCCCCCGCCAAATTGTAATTCTGATGGAAAGGCACGATTCAAAGGAGGATGCTGCTTAACTGAAGCAACTGTAACTGGGTAGATGCTAAAAAGGGACAGTAGTGATTTCTTGGGTGGGTATGCTAAAGATCTGTGTGATCTCCCAAGAGCTCCTGAAAAAGATGCCAAATTCCCATGAACTTCATCTGTGTTTTCAGCATCTATCTGTATGCAAAAACAAAACTCACCAATTCAAGACAAAAAGATTTGATGTTAAAAATGTACTAATGTCTTACCATGGTGACTTGGTGCACCAGTTAAGCGAGGAGCTTCTATGAAGTGTGTATTTCTTCACTAGAACCTAGGCTAAGACCAAACCCTTTCTGCGTAGGCCATTAAAAAGCCATCCAATAATAATACCATATTGGTTGTTGGTGGGTAAAGTCTGGATTGGAGACCTAGGAAAGGAAATCTCTATATGCTCTTTCAAGTCACCCAGTACTGTCACATGCATCACAGATCTGAGCACAGACCACAACCTCAAGGAATGGCAGAAATAGTTACAGCCAACAATACCTAAAAACATTTGCAGTGATCTCTTCAACAAAATAATCGATGCAAACCCCTGCCAGCCCAAAGTCTATGTTCCTATTTAGTCTACCAAGAACAAAAACGTGCAAGTATTTTTTTAAGTTACTAGATCTAATGATATTAAGAAACAGTCCATCTGGAATAGCAACACAGACTGTGGAGAAGTACTACAGTATGCTAGAAAAAGAGGTTTTCAGTGCTACACTTGTCCTTTTTTGTAGTGGTTTTGACTCTGATTAAGGAACAGCAAATAATGGAGCATAAGAGGTTTTCCTTGTTGACTGTGTCACAAAATCTTGAATGATGCTGACGACGTTGCATTGGCACAGGTACCTTGGTGGCTAGGGACAAGACAGAAGTAATATTGTATTTCCAGAATTCTTTTGGTTACTTTTAGTTGACAGAGAGCTCCATTGCTGTTCTCACTCTTTGTATTTTATTTTCCCTAGTGTAGTTAACATTGTCATGACATGAGAACCAGAAATACCGTGTCTCTTAGCTTCTGTTGGCCAGTTTCTCTTAGGCTGCTTTGTGCTGAATGTTTCATTTTACCCTGACTACCCTCTTGTGTTGGATTATGCTTTCCTCAGTCTAATACCTGTATCTGGCTGTGTGCATATATAGCAAGTTCATCTAAACAACTTTCTGATGAAAAATCAATGGGTAAAATTGAAGTCAACTGCTCTGTATATTAGCTCCCTTCAAATAGCTGGTTTTTGTAATTAGCAAAAAACCCTGATTTTTAAAGATTGTAAAAGTGTCAGGTGTCCAGCACCTACTGAACGAACCAATACCGAGTTTGTGTGGGAATCTGGCAGCCCAACCTTTTGAAGATTTGGGCCTGTGATATTTTGAGCTCTGTCAAAATAATAAAGGATATAGCTAATCAGCTCTTCCCTTGGCTTATCAGCAGCTTAACTGCTTAACATAAGCTTGAATTTTTCAAAAGGATGCCAGGAAGACACGTAGCCCAGTTCCTTTTAGGGCTACGAGTTGTATGCACTTAACAAGCAGTTACTTGCTCTGAAAATTTCGGTCTGAATTTTAGTCGAGTCCATTTGTTGGGGTGTTGCTGGAGTCACTGAGGTGAGCATGAGAGGCTTTGGAATGCGGTGTGCAGGTCCATGGTATCGCTGGTGGTGCTTGTGGGGACGCGTGAAATGGAAGGGTCTTCTTGTTTCCCAGAGCTCAGTTTGCTTGCCGAGTTGGCACCTAAGAAACTCTTGACTTCTAAACTGAGTGCCTTTCATAGAAAAGGAAAAGTTAATTCTGTACCTAAAAAGTTAGAAAGCTCAAGTACATGTTGGTGCTAAAAGTGAGAGCCTGGGCTAGATGAAATATTTCTGTGGGACCCTAAGCTTGGTTTTTTGCAGTAGGTAATATTGGGACTGGCTGTGATTCTGCATGCATGTGGTGACCATCGTAACACCTGGCAATTACGACGTGATGGATTCCCTTCTCTTCAGACATTGACAAATAATCCTGGCAAAATTTGCTGTGCTGGAAGTGATCCATTTTAAAGATATTTATGATAGGGAGAAAGGCATCTTTGCTTAAAAAGAGCAGCTCTGTTTTGGTAACATTGCTTATTTTTTGAGTGTTGCAGTGTCTTAATCTATAAGTCATTTAGAATCATAGTTCTAGAGAAAGTAGGGTGTATGAAATGCACACTGGAAATTGTTAACACCAGCTGGAAACTCAGTGTGAATTTCTTGTGTCTTTGTTTAACAGACAAAGTGGAATTAGCAGTTGGTGAACCTTTTAAAAGCAAAAACCAGAATTTATATTGTCTTCCAACTTCATGCTAGGTTTTACATTGTATCTTTAATGTCCAACTGAGAAACGTGTGCAACAAATGTGTGGTTTTATGTCAGAGGATCGGTGTCTGTGTGGGTGTTGTGTTGCTGAAACCTGACACGCATGCACAGCAGGGATTGCTGTGCTGTAACAGGAATGGGAGCTGGTGCAGCGTGAAGAGGCTTATCTGTGCATTTGCGGATGGAAGTTCTAGTTGGGTCACTATCACTAATACAAATGATGCTGCTTCCAAAGCCCAAGTTAACCAGAGATCGAGGCTGGATATCAGAGAGTAGTGTTCTCGTACAGCCACACGCTAATAGAAATTACTGCCAGGGCAGTGATTCTTTCTCTTGACTCAGAAACTCCGCTTCTTGATGGATTAGCAAATGGGTTAGCAAATGCTTATGCTGAGATTTTCATTTTTAGGTCCAAAGATGAAGAGAGCTAAAGAAGCTAGGTTGTTACGAAGTCTCAACCTGCAATAGCAACATGGGGTTACCCTTTATTAGCAGGGGAAGCCTCCTTGGGGAAATAAGGACAATCTCACAAAGTTTTCATGCAAAAGAGAACTGACTTTGTTGCTTGGAGGCCATCACATGATAAAATAATTGAAGTACCTTTCTTAGAGGATTAGGCCTTGTACCACGTGGCTGACCCTGTGGTTTACCCAGAAAGGTTACAGTTCCTCAGTAAAACATGCAACATAGCAAAAGCATATTTGTAGTCTAAATCAGAATTGTTTAGGTATAAATAAAAGAGGTAGTACTGAAATACGGTGATATAATTTTAATCTTGTAGGTGATGGTGAGCAACTTGAGCTGTGGTATCACAGAGCATACTCAGCCATCCAAATTGTTTTGTGTTGTGTTGTGTTGTGTTGTAAAGAAGCTTTGGAAAATACTCTTGTATTAAGACATGGGAAATTTCATTCAACCTTGTAAAAGCTTTTTAATAAATTCAAAGAAATAATTTTTCCATGTGCAATTGGCTTTATTCTTGATCCTTAGAAAACTTTCTTGTGGTAGGCTTTTTGTCAGTAAGTACTTAATGCACAAGCTTTTGCCAAGAGAAGCTGGACTGGGTGATCCTTGAGTCCCTTCCAACCATATTCTATGATTCTATGACAGTGTCCAGAAAAACACTTCTTTATTTATGGGCAGTTGTGAAATATAAGTCCTATTTTATCTCCTCTCTAAACTCAGCCTTTTGCCTGACAGGTTAAGATGCTGATTTTGTATTACCTCCTAGGATGACTGCAGCTTTCCTACTTAAAACACAACTGTGATACGTGGGATGCTGGGCGTTTCACTTTAGGGCACCTTGAGTCCCTACTTGGCTTAGGCAGCGGTAAAGTGGAAAGTATTGCTAAGTGACATCAGTCTGCCAGCATTATGCAATTTCAGTCAAGTTTATGGAAGATAAGTGTTTATTCTAGAAGACTGAAGACAGATTACTTTGGAGAAAAAGTGGAAAATCTATGCATGGCACAAGCAAGCAGAAGAGCTTGAATCATGTTTTAGTTATGTTTTGCCTTAACTTTTCTTTGGGAAAAATCTACATTTCTTGATGGGTTTTTACATGTGGATAAATACACTTTGTTTCCTTTAGGAAAGGAGGACATGTATTTGTTTAAGCAGGTACTTAGTATAACATTCCTATTAGAATCTGAATTGTTTCCTGATGTTTAGAAATGTAGGGTTTTTTTCTTAAGTCTGTATTTAAGTGCACCTTTCCAAGTTTTAACTTTGAAAAGTTAAGGAGCTATGATGCTGGGAGGTTGTATGTGTTTTGTTTGTTTCTTCTTTAATAGCTGAAGCTCCCTTAAATGTCTGGTTACAAATGATACTGTTACCTAACATCTTTTGTTCTTAATCAGCTTTATATATAAAACTAATATTATTTGGTATAATCAGTCAGGTTTTCTTTTTTAAATTACTCTTTCATTGAGACTTAAAGTTACAAGGGCCAACTCTTTCTTGGAAGTGATAAACATTTAATTGATCCTTTCGCTTTGAGCATCCTTCCTGAAAGAGGTGGGGTGTCCTTGCAATGCGGGAGTGACGTACTGATTTACATATTAAGTCTCTGTCCTCATTACTTGTATATTCACAATCAATGTATATTTGCATTAAGTTAACCTTTGTAAGTACGGTTTGGGGACCCTTCTGAAAGTGTATCTGCTGTAATTAGGCTTCTGCGTGTTATGGACTAACTGAAGCCTCACGTCTTTTATATTTTGTAGGCAGTGGAGGTCAGTAATACAACCTCTGAATACAACAGAATAAAGCAGCTGTTTCTTCAGACTATGAAAAACTACACTATCGTTAAAATACAGAGGATTCAGAATCCATCCCTCTGGAAAGTGTTTCAGTGGTTAGTGTTTGTTTCCTCATTCTTATGCGGAGGGAGCCTCCAAGAGCTGGCATCTTCTTCCTAAGAAAGGAAAGACGTTACCACCTGTGCTTTAATGTGACTGGTTATTTCCTTCTTAGGGGCAGTTTCAGGAGTGAAATGAAGTGTCTAAGGGCTTCCGGAGAATGCCATGCTCCTGGCGGGTGTGGGGAGCATCCCTTTGCATGACTCTCTGGAAGATGGGGGGATGGGTACGGACAGAAAGACACAAATGACGCAAAATTGGGATGACGATACCCACAGTGATGTGGGAAAGGATATTGTCTCAGGGCTTGAACAGTAACTGCCTGCTGCACACACATTCTGTTACAAATGTTTAACCATTAGGGTATATGAAATACTTTCTAAAACAGAAGCGGGCAAGGGTAAGGGTGCTTGGGCCTTTTTTTTTTTTTTCCAGTCAGATTTATTTAAGGCTTCTTGAAGAGTTTGAGTACCTTTGCTGAATGAAGTCAGTATTTACTGAGAAACAATCCTTGTGCTTTAACTTAATGATCTCTGAATTCTAGAGCTCTTTTCTGGTTTTCAACACCTGCATCAGTGATACTGAACACCAGGTACTTACGCCAAGCTAGATACCAACAGATTTGAGCTGGTGCTAGTGACAATAAATGACCATGTTCAAGTTAATTTGGTAGTTCTTTAGCTCTCTTCATCTTCAGACCTAAAAAGGAAAATCCTAGAGAGCATGATCATCATCCACCTGATATGTACACATACATTATATATATATTTTTTTTTTTAACCCCTTTTTCTCCCTTTTCTTCCATGGTTCACACTCTCCTCACCTGCATTTTTCTGTTAGGCAAAAGGAGCTAATGAAAAAGGAAAATGGAGGGAAGGAAGTATATGAAAGGCTCCTGTTTCACGGAACCAAGGTCTCGTTCATGGAATCCATCTGCATTCACAACTTTGACTGGAGAATCTGTGGAAGCAATGGAACTAACTATGGAAAAGGTATGTAGGANCTGTTAGGCAAAAGGAGCTAATGAAAAAGGAAAATGGAGGGAAGGAAGTATATGAAAGGCTCCTGTTTCACGGAACCAAGGTCTCGTTCATGGAATCCATCTGCATTCACAACTTTGACTGGAGAATCTGTGGAAGCAATGGAACTAACTATGGAAAAGGTACGTAGGAAGTGACTCTGTGTTAGATGTCTACTTAGACTCCACACAGTATGCTACAGCAATCAAAATTCTGAAGTCTTCAACTNGGAAGTATATGAAAGGCTCCTGTTTCACGGAACCAAGGTCTCGTTCATGGAATCCATCTGCATTCACAACTTTGACTGGAGAATCTGTGGAAGCAATGGAACTAACTATGGAAAAGGTATGTAGGAAGTGACTCTGTGTTAGATGTCTACTTAGACTCCACTCATACTAGAGCAATCAAAGTTCTGAAGTCTTCAACGNGGAGCTAATGAAAAAGGAAAATGGAGGGAAGGAAGTATATGAAAGGCTCCTGTTTCACGGAACCAAGGTCTCGTTCATGGAATCCATCTGCATTCACAACTTTGACTGGAGAATCTGTGGAAGCAATGGAACTAACTATGGAAAAGGTACGTAGGAAGTGACTCTGTGTTAGATGTCTACTTAGACTCCACACAGTATGCTACAGCAATCAAAATTCTGAAGTCTTCAACTATAGAGGGTGAAAAACAGAGGTAGTAATTGGTTCTATGATCTTCCTTCTTCTGGAGACGACAAGGGTTTGTTTTGCGCATGGCTAAGTCTTTTCACAAGGTGTTAAGAGAATTAATGTAGAGATTTGGAAAAGCCTCTGTGGACATAGGTGAGATCTTCTGAAGGCTCCAGGTCATAATTTGAACTTGCCACTAGCCTTATTGCAGGGAGCAAGAAGGGTGTGCGTTCCCTCAGCATGATGGAAGATCCTTGTGTTTTCTTGTCTATCCCTCTCATCATAACACACGTACCTGTAGTGTTCTTGTATGTTTTGGTTTTTTTAAAATTATTCCTAAAATAGGAAATTCTGACATGAAGGCCTTTCTCTTGTAAAAAAATTCTATGGTATTATCTAAACTGAGTAAGAGTAGACCTGAAATTTGGGTCAAATACCTCCTGAAAAACAAGGGGATGATCAGTTTTCGCTGTCACTTCATGCGTACTCCTTATAACCATGTTTTCCTATCGTTTTCTAGGAAGTTACTTTGCTAGAGATGCTTCCTATTCCCATGGATACTGTGACCCTGCGGTGAAAACAAACGTCATGTTTGTGGCTCGTGTATTGGTTGGAGATTATGTTAAAGGCAACGCAGCCTATGTTCGCCCCCCGACAAAGTCTGTTGATGGGCTTCGGTTTTATGACAGCTGTGTGGACAATGAGTTAAATCCCTCAATTTTTGTTGTCTTTGAAAAATACCAGATTTACCCAGAGTATATAATAGATTATAAGGAGGAAGAAAAAAAATGTATTGTATCTTAGAGGGATCAGAGCTGTTTGTATCCCTCATCTTATTTTCTGTACTGCGGGTGTTCTCATCCTTGGTGACTTACTTCTTTTTAATGCAGTCCTTTGGAATGTTAATCCGAAGAATTTCTGTATTAAGGAGGGCTGGCAAAACATGTGTTGGATCTGTTGAGACTAATTGCCTTATCTTCTCCTCTTCCTCTCTTAAATGAAGCATAGACATTTGGATAACCGTTAGCAGAAAAATCAGAATAATGGGATGGGAAATACAATGTTATGACTTCTGTGGGCAAATAACTGTAAATGCGTTTTCTTAGAAATAGAGAGGATTCCTCTTTGCAAACAGTTCAGTTAAGAGGAAAATTAACAGGTCAGTAGTTTTTAAGCAAACTGTCAGGCTTTTAGCAGTCAGAGCTTCTTTTCAGTGCACAATACGACTGTTCTTGATCCTCTCGTCTATCACAATTGTAAACATGTCAGTCTACGTAAGACTGACTTGACTTAGTTTTCAAAGTCTTGTTTGTTAATGCTGGTACTAGTTTCCAGTTTAAAACGGTAAAACAAAAAATAGAAAGCTGATTTTAAATCCACGTTGTAAGTTCTCAAGCGGAGAATTTTCATCTGTACGATGGCAGCTACTGTTTGGATCAGAAAATTGTTGGATCAAATTATTTTTGCAGATCTGCAGTAACTTGCTCTGTGACCTATACAAAAACAGAGCTCAAGTGAAACCATGAAAGTCACAACCTATGAATAAGCAGGTACTAGAATTTGGTAGTCTGGCTGCAACTAATGGCTGTAGGTATATAAAGGCTGTGTCACCACAAGCCAGGCTTTCAGGTGAAAAACATGGCCAGGTATTTTCTCAGTGTGAACATTTGCTTAGCAAATGCTATAGGACAGGAGAAACATCTTAGGAAACATTGATATTTTCTGTCCTGTTTGTATACATTCATTTTCGCTTTTCTAGAAATATGACATGACTGGAAGAGGCCAGTTATGTTGACTCGAGGCCAGTGGTAGAACTGCTGTCCTAAGACACTTTACGCCGTTTGCTGCCCACATTGCGTTGGGCAACTCGCTGAGAAATCACTGACAAGTGTGGTTCCTCTTTGTGTTTTGAGGTCGCTGTGGGTGATCCTGGATACTGCTTCCCTGGGTCCGTTTTTTGATACATTTGCTTTGTCTTTGTCAGTGATGTACAACCCTACTAAGGGTGGTTAAGCCCTTTTTTTATCACTACATGCTTTTTATTGTCCCAAAAAGAAAATCTAGAAACTCGTACAGCGTTTCTACTGAATTTTAATACAGAGTTTGTAAGTTAATCAAACTGAAGACCCTCTGTACAAAGATGTCTTATTCAGGCAGTCTAGCTGTTAAGAGGGGAGCTTGCTGAGGACAGAGAAGCAGTAGTTTTTGCTTTCAGATAAGCTTTATAGTAACATGAATAGCCTCCCAGTTATTTGCATCTTCGGTACAAATCTGTACATGTACTTACTCAAAGTCTGCAAGTTACCAAGAGGACATGGAAATATATAAAACTAGGAAATCCTATTAAAATTACTATCTTAGAACTAAATGAAAACACGCGTCAGTAATGCATTAAAAGGGGAAGATTTTACTGCTTTTTCAGCTCTCTCTCACTGTTGTTTGCCTGTAGAGTTCCTGAATCACTTTCTTTTTTCATATTTGCAAATAAAATGTGTTTTCAATCACTTTTTGCTTGTTGGTGTGCAGTGTGTCTCTACACGTAAACTTACGGCACAACTAAACAGACCTAGCGCACTAGCCATTTAATACATGCGAGCAGTGTCTTCCTTTCATCGGTGTTTCTAAACCGGGGAACTGCAAGGGTATAGTTCTGCATTTTAGTGTAGATGCTTAACTAAGTATGAAGGATAGAATACAGTCTGATTCATGGAGAATATTTCTGTAAATGAACTTCCTAACTAAGATACTCTTAAGTGCTATGGTAGTTTGTTTGGATTCCATGTAATTAAACAGCTGCTCTGAGCAGTTGTTAAAGTCCTAAAAAAAGGGGAAAGAATAAGATGAAGTAGCAGCAAACTACTGGTTTTAGTATGTAGAATAGTCAGGTTTTTACTTGTTCTAAGCATGCGCTTTTTTTAATATCTAGATGAGTAACTTTTAAAGAATCTGAACTAAGCATCTGTTAGACAGTGCTGCACTTCCCCCCACCCCTGTAAGCTACAAGACGGGCAAGTATATGGAGAATGCCAGTGAGATGCTGATGACTTAAAATCAGTCCAAATCAAAAAATCTAGAGGAAGAACAAGGGAAGAAATGGGAACTACAGTGCTGTGCTTCATGTTTTCAAGAGCCCTTCCATAGCTCTGGCAGGAAATGCTGCTGGGTGGGCTACAACTCCGTGGTGCACAGGAGATAGGCTAGTTAATCGGTGGAGGGGTTGGACTGCAGATGAGAGGAAGGAAGGGAGGGAGAGAGGAAGGAAGGGAGGGAGGGAGGAAGGAAGAAAGAAAGGAACTTCAGTCTGGGTAACTGAGCTGAAAAGGGAAGAAAGCTAGAAAAAAGCATACTCTGAACACAGCAGGCTGGAGCATAAAGAAAAAAGGTTTCTCCCACCTACTGGCACCTCAGCCTCTTCTTAACTGACACCAAGAAAAAACCCCTTGCAAGAGAAGCACTGTGCTTGCCACAGGCCAACAGTAATCCTCTGCCCTTTCAGCCTGGTAAAAGGCACAGTGTGTGAGAGGAGAGGCGTAATATCTTCTGTGGCAGCTGTGTAGCCACGGGGCTGCATTATGGTTCCAGGTGTTGCTGCAACAAGCCAGCATCACGCTGAGACCAAATCAAAGTGTGTTTTCATGCTAACCAACAGAATTTTGGAAGTAATTTTTTTTCATTCCTAGTGACTCTGAGCAGAAACCATTCTTTGCTTTTTCTTGGCAATCCTAGCACGGCCTATTGAGGCTGCCATTTGTGGGCCATGTTTTTGTCTGAAATAATAGCCTGTGTGTGGTAACAGCACTCCGAATTGTCACTGCTGATGCTTTTCTTGGATTTCTGGATTACCAGAAATTACCAATAACCAAAAGCAGGTTATTGACTGCCTTCCTGTATCTATCTGCCTCATTCACTAGCCTCATATTATAATCTGATTAATGGCTTCCACAGAATTCAATAGGTGCAGATTGTTCAGCAACAACTAAAAATGCATTTGCTAAAGGCACATTCAGTGTTAATCCAGAAAATTCACCTTTTTTTAGGCCCAGCATTACAAGGGCTATTCCTGAGAAGAGACACTGCTGCTCTTGACTTCTGGATGCCTTCTTTTGGTTCCTGTCTTTAAACTGAGTGAATAGCTACTTTTCATGTTTCAAGACACAAGAGTTTACAGAATAGTATCACAGACTGTGTTATCAGCAGCACCCTTGTAAATACTTATTTTAAAAAAAGTTCTTGGCAAGTTTGTTGCATTTTACCTCTGAATATAATTTTTTTCAGTCTATCCCTGTGAGCTGGGGTGCCAACCAGCTGGTTTGCTTACAATGAAGGTAGGCCAGATGCAGTCCTAGCAGTCAGCTGGTCAGCAGCAATGTTTGTTAGTCATGTCTCTTCCTCCCCAACCCCCTTCAAGTATTAAAGATGGAGTGTGTTTTGAGGTATCTGTGAAACGGAATGGTGTGACCACAGTTTCCCAGCCCCTGCAAGGCTCTAGGGCTTTGTTTTGCTTCCTGGCACATTCAAGCATCTGCAAAAAAAAAAATGCTACATTGTCAACAGCTCTGAAGATGCGGAAGCTGTGAATGTGCAGCCCTCTGGCACAGCGGCTCTTTGGGTTCTTACATCTCAAAGACAAGGCAGCTGCGGGTGGGAGTCTGCAAGACAAATGCAATACCATTTTTCAGGAAAAAGACTCGAGGCCTCGGAACAAGCCCATTCACCGATGCCAAGTATTGTGGTGGCCTGCGAGACTGCATGGTGGCTGTACACAGTTAAGCACAATATCCTCTCAAAAGGTCTTAGTCAGTAGCTATGCATACAAAGGAGTTAAAGAAGCTATTGCTTGCAGAGGTTCCTGCAGCTGACTGAGGCCTTTATTTTGTATTTGAAAAGATATATATGTGTGCCTTCATCAGGAAAACATGGGTTGAAAACTTGTTTAAAAAACCATGCTTCACTCTGGGTTAATAGATCTGGTCTCAATTTACAAACAGAAAAAATTACTCAAAACCAATGTACATGCTATGATAGTTGGTCATGATACCAGTGCTGCTGTGGTATGTTTTCTTCACCAACAAAACCAAGCTGTAGTACTGGAGGGCTTTGGGGCTGAGTGGCAGGGGCCCTGGCAAGGCCTTAGATGATGGGCGACAGCTGTGCTTTCACAGCAGTCTCCTGTGCCTACCACAAATCATCACGGTAGGTTTTAGGACGGCTTAACAGCACTAACAGCCTAAACCAGACAGGTCTTTAGCAAGTCTTTTAATGGGTCCTAAAAGCTAGACCCACTGTAGCAAATCTAAAGAACCTCTTGGTTCAGCTTGCTTGATGTTAACAGAATTGTTACAAATACTGCAGCAGCAGCCCTGACAGTAGTGAAGTCCAACAGAACATCACCAACTCCATCCAGTTTTATTGCATGGAGCTAAAAGAAACAGCCAGTGCTGAAGAAGCTGTCGAGGTAACTGAGCTGATGGTGTACGTGGTCGCAGCACAGATGACTAAGAAAGCAGTTCAGAAAAGGCTTGTGAAGTGGTGTTATTGCCCTTGCGGCCACACTGGGGACAAGGAAAAAAACCATCGAAGTTAAAAGTAGATGTTTCCTGATGTAATGGTGGCAGGAGAGTTACTGCCCAGGCTCAAATTTTGAGGCACAGCACAAAGGACTATCACCTCTGCCCCTCTTAATCCAGAAAAAGAAGTGCCACAGAGACTGGGAGGGATGGTCTGCTAACTTTTAACGGGTGTGGCAAAAGTAGAACAACAGCAAGGATGGCGATATGTTTGTATTTGCATGACCTGTGCAAAACCAGTATTTTGTAAGCAGCAGATGTTTAAGTGAAGTTTGTATCAACTGCTTTTCAACTGCTCTGCTTAGATACAAAAAGGTGAGATCTTAGGAGTCAGCATTGTCCTTGGTGAAGTTCTTCCTCTGCTTGTTCTTCCTACTGAGCTACCTGCTTGTTAAGTATTTTCCATAACAGTAACTGAAAACGATTCAGCGGATTATGGTGAAGCAAGACAGAATGGGTTGAGCATTTTAGATAAAAATAAGAGGAAGATAAGACAGAAGACCAGTTCTCATTTATGGAGAAAATGTGTGGTACTAGTTGAATGAAAAATCTTCTAGTCACATTCATGGAAGCAAAGAGGACACATACCGTTACAGGTTTATGAAATTAAGCTGAAAAACCCACTTAAAAGCTTCACCCATACAGGCAAAGAAGTCATATACTTGCTGCTCAACTGAGCACATCTTTGAATGTATCGATGTACGGCCGACAAAGTTCTCAATCACATTGTATCAAAAGTGCTACAAATGTCATTCTTAAATTTGTGTAGCAATGGATCACATAAACTACACACATCATAAACAGCCAGCAGATTTCGCAGGCTTTTGTTCCCTAGTAACATTTGTTATATTCCGTGAGTAAAAAGTTACCTGTCTGAAGTCATTGCTTGAAATGCACTGATTGAAAATAATAGTAAAAATCTAGTATAACTTTAGCACAGAGTGAGCCAATCACAGTCACGGTTGGACAGATGAAGCAGTGATGAAGCTGAAGAACAGGGAACTACAACTGTCTGCAGGATGCAAAAGGCTGCAGGCAAGGATACAATACCCTTATGTGGTTTCCCAAATTATCATTGATTTAGAAAACTATTTCTGACTCAAGTGAGGGCTGGGGGGAAGAAGGGTGCAGTAAGGCACTTCCACATCTTATTCCTCTATGCAGGAACTCCGGGGGCAAAGCAGGGGCAACTATGAAAGTGCTTTTTAAGGTCAAACTGTATGTGGGATGGGGCTGGTGTGGGACATGGGGAAGAGCCTGAGCTGGACAGGAAGGAGGGGCAGGCATGTGTGTGTCCAGGAGAGCTTGCAGGTGTGGTGCCAAAACCAGAGCTTGGGCAGCTGAGAAGTGTGGCATTTCTGTTCAAGAAGAAGAGGCATTAGTTCAGTTTTGGTTTGAAATACCATCTTTCCCTTCATTAGGGATTTCTGGATTACTGTTGCAAGACAATGTGTTAGCTCTGCTACGCTGCAGGAATCCAGAAATACCAGAACTTCATAGAAGTGCATGGCTCGTATCGTCCCTCCTCTGCAACACCAAAGTTGTCACATCACTTGTGCCGGGACAAAGCTTTGTGTCTGATCCCCGTAGCTCTCTTTCCATGGGGGAGCTCCCTTCCAGTCTTCACCTGCTCTGAGCTGCCTCTGTAAAGCGTGTGCTTTAACATTACCTTTAAACCCTACTTTGCTAACGTGTAGGAAGTTGTGCTATTGAGAGGGTAGTAAGACCTGACTTCCCGAAAGCTGCAGTAAGCACAATGACGCCAGTCCAAACGACTACTCAGAGATGGTACTGTTTTAGCTGAAATCTAGGCTTTTTATTTTTTCTGAAAGATTTAAAAGTGCCAAGAGAACACGCATGTTAGAATAGTCACAGTCAGCTATCATCCCTCTTGTCTGGCTTCATTCACATAGTAATTTCAGAAAGCTCTGAGGCACTGCATTGAAAGGGAAAAGTTTAACATTTTATGAGAGGGAATATAAAAATATGCCCCTGGAAAGAGATCGTGAATGCAGGCAGATCTGTAATGCCAGAGTCTGTGACTCATGACTGAATGGACGGGAAGCTTGATACGGAATTCAGTTTATGCCTGTATTGGCTCTGGCCCCATACTTTCCCATTAGCTAGGTTTAAAAGCTCCATTTTAATTACCTGAGCAGTTTACTGATTGTTTAACGTATTAATGAAGTAACACATTGGGCCAACGAATGACTGAAATCCAGGGACCATTACTGTACTGTATATAATCAGGCTCAGAAGGAACTTTCAGGAAAATATACCAGAAAAGCAACATCCTGGGATGCTTCAGAAAGCTGTGCACTAGCAACAGGTTATCTTCTTATTTCCTTGTGGAATCATCTGAGATACAATCTCCTGAAATGCAACAGCTGTATATTATTTTTTTAAGGGAATCGTCATCAGATCTCTAACTCATAGGATACTCTTACCTACCGTGAATCTCTAGCAAGGTTTGCAGCATAGCACCCCTCCACCCAGACTTTGATTGGTAAGCTTATTGCTGTTTCAGCTGAAGCACAGAGGAAAGACTTATGCCATCGAATGAACAGCTGCTGCCTTCCTAATAAGTCGCTCTGTCATTGGTGAATTTGGTCTCATCATATCACGTTCTCTCAGGAGGCACCTGAGAAAGGAGGAGAGGTAGGAGAGAAATGCGAAGAAGGTCATGAGTACAACATCAGTTTCCCCTTAAGATCACCAGCAGTATCCTCATACGAGGAGGAAAACAGCACCTAAAGACCTGCTCTTGAGGTGCAGATTTCCCTTATTTGGCCTCAGCAGCAAGTTGAGGCAGGACAGCGTTCTTTTCAGCACCGACAGAGACTGAAAATGAGCACCCAGAGTGCGCAGAATAATAATTCTGGTATTTTATCTAATTTTTATATATTTCAGAGACACCTCAGGAGGAGAACAGGCAAGGCTTCGTATTGTCCCAAGGATCCATTCTTTTAAGTGTGCAGACAGACCCAGTCAATACATTTCGACAGAACACAATATGGGTGAATAAGCAACATTTATGATTTCCACCAAGCAAGGCTCTTGCGGTTGCTACTAAGGCAACCTCACATATCAGGCTCTGTAAATCTCATTTCTCGATAAAGCAGATGTCATCATTAGGACAGATTTGATTTTCAGCAGTTCACAGGAGTTTAGCAGTCCATTAAGTACACTGATCAACAGGCAGGAGGCCACATTTTAAGACAGAACCATTTGGAAATTAACTGCCCTAGAACAAATAGAGATCGTTCATCCAGACTGTAAGAGCGTACTTTTGGAACTGGAAGCTATTTTACTTTTTATCCTAGTTAAATGTCGCTACATTTAACACAAATGCCCACATGTAATTTTAGCCTTAATTTAGTCATTTCAGTTTACTTGCTACTTACTGTTAGTGACAGTACCACTTCCACAAATATTTATCAGGAAAAATACTCACCTTGCAAGGTTTTGTTTGGTTTGTGATTTAGAATTTAAAGCAGCATGAATCAATAACTGGCTGAAAACATCTCTCTGAAAAAAGAAGTCAACAAAAATACAAATAAGTAACTCATAAAGTATTGCTGGTTACAATGTCTCATTTACCAAATTATTAAAAGCACTGACGAAGGAAACATATCGACAAGAAAAATAAAATAGCTAACGCTGCTAATAAGTGTTTGCAAACAGGCTTCAGTCACGAGCGCAGCAGAGCTTTTCACTTTCTGAGAACAAGAGTTATTAATAATCTAAGTGCCTAATGGCGGCTACTGAAAGAGGATTAAGTCACATCAAAGTCTTTTATTGATCTCCTTTACCTGAGCATTACTGCCTCCTAGTTGGATTAGTTGATAACGGATTGGGTACAGCAGGTCAACAGCTTTGTCACAATTTCCATTTTCAAACTCTACAAAAGCCTGGCACAGTGGCAACCCCAAACTAGGAGCCAGGGAAAGCTCATGGTCTTCACAAGGTGCTCTGTAGAACAAGAAAGTGGTTAACTCCCTTAAGTCAAATTATAAATACGCGTTTCTCAGTGCCAGTCTGTCACTGCCTGCAGACAGAAGTTTTTTTCACCGTACATATGCCTGATGTTTCAGGTACTTTATTCAGATATCTTTTGGTGTGGTTATGTTACTTTCACCATTTTGTTACTCATAAATCAATCGCTTTTCATTCTTCTGAATATATCTGCAAAAGGCACAAGCCCAATCCCTCCTGCTTTTGCAATAAACCATTTTGGCTAGAAAAAGTGAGACAACTGCACAAGTTTTGCTTCTGATAATCTCACCAGAACATCCAACCTCGAGTTCTTTGACTGTCCTCCTCTCTGCCAGAAGTGGCAATGAGTCCCTTGCACACAGTGCCAAACAGCTCCAAATAATAATCTTGTAAAACAGCTCAGTACACAACACAGTGCCTCACGTCTTTGTAATATAAACTTTATTCACAATGACAGCTCTCAAAGTCTGCTCTCTTATTCTAACCACAACAGACTAGTTTTAGGCCCACAAAGAGCAACGGATTTTAGCTAGCTCTTAAGTTCTTTTTTTTGTTTTTAGTGCTTGTATCCTAACCCATCTAAGAGTGCAAGAGGCATACAGCATGACAGTATGCCTGCAGGAGAAAGTATACATTCTAACAGGCATCCCTGCCAATACTAAAAAAAAACCCCAACCAAACAAAAAAACCCCAAGTAACCACTCCGTAGGTCTTCGGTCTACAGGCAATACCTGCAGGGGACAATGTGGAAGTGTATTTTTTCACTGCTACAGAAGGAGCTGACAGTGATCAGGTCTTGGAGGTAGTGCCATTTCAGTGCCAAAAGGTTGGTTGGCAACACGAGGAGAGGAGGGCTTTCTATCCCAATCAATATAAATCATTCCTGAGAATACAGGGCACAGTTCGAGACTATGAATTCCATCACTTGTTCAGAATAATTTTTCTGTAAATTTTCCATTAAATCTTTAACACTGAGGAACCTTATGCACTAGCTTCTGTTTTGAGTGCTTGCAGCGACAGCTGAGCATCACACTCCCGCATGAGTACCTTAAATTTTCAAGCATGGAGCATAGTCTGTGCTCTCCTTCCTGAGTCAGTGTTACAAATTTCCTGTCTCTTCCACTAGGTCAATGTTGATTTTTCAGTATGCAGTGCTGCCCTATCTGTTTATCATTCCTTAAACAAAATATGGCATCCTAAAAAGTTAGAAGTGCACAACAGATGTGCATTTTAAGAAAGCAGTTTGATATAGTTAGTAACAAAAATGATGAAACAAGTCTTCATTTAAACGTTTATTCCAGCTCTCTGAGAAAATGCAGAGAGATGGAAGACTGATTTTTTTTTCCCGTTTTCTTTTCCAACTGATCTGAAGTATTAATTCATGAAGAGCACCACCTCCTGCATTAACTAACATTTCCGACCGTGAAAATAAGCATGCAATGCCAACCAGCAGAGAGCGCCATGGAATACTTCACCAAAAAAATTCTTGTCAACTTTAAATTGCAAAGGCTAGGGGGAAATAGTAATGAAAAGCCAAGAATGACTGTTGTTTGTGCCAAAGTTTTATGATTGCTTTTGCAACAAATACAAAATGCATCTTGGGTATCATTTAACTATTACATATTCACGATACACACAAACTAATCGATTAAGCCAATCTTTAATATAATCTCTTCATCTCACAGTCCATTTTCTCAAATTACAAAATTAAGCTTTATAATACTTCAAACTACAACTAAAAACGTACAGCTGTATTACCACACACAGGCAAAAGGAAGCACTGGGTGAAAGGGTAAGCAGCATATATTCACTAAAGCTTCCCTGAAGTGGTGTGCATGTGCAGTTTTATATACTTTATATATACTTACATATATTTATATACTTACATAAAAGATACTCAACATTTCCTACTTGAGTCAAATCAGATATGCTTAGGCTTGATTTGACAGTTATTTGTTTTCATAAGTGTTCCTAAAAATTACAGTTATTTTTTATTATTTTTGATTGATGGGTATTATAGTCAGGAACAAATAGTGACAGTTTCCTCCTTTTTTAAGGCAAGTGTCCTGGTTTGACCAAACGCAGTATTCCATCCCATACACATCACGCTCAGTATAAAGCTGAGGGATCACGAGGCTCACACCCTCTCCTTCTATGGCCAGGGGCCTGAGGGCACTGATGGGTTCTAATGGCCCTAAGCAGCCTCACCTGGTACTTCTGCCCACACCCAAGCCCCAGGAGCCTATTTCAGCCCAGCATGGGGCTATCAGTGGGAGTCCAACTGATGTGGCAGGNCCCTAAGCAGCCTCACCTGGTACTTCTGCCCACACCCATGCCCCAGGAGCCTATTTCAGCCCAGCATGGGGCTATCAGTGGGAGTCCTACTGATGTGGCAGGATACTGCTCTCCAGCTTTGCCCAGCT
>VZSC01016857.1:3011-35616 GCA_013398225.1 Steatornis caripensis | reverse complement strand
TACTTGTAAAACAGCTGTCAAGTAGATTTTACATCCTACTTTTCTCCATTACGTTAGCTCGAGTAAAGAAAAGAAAAATATTTTCCAAACATTTTTAATCCTCACGGGAAAAATCACACAATGTATTTTATTTCAACAGTATAAAAAAAGCTTTCTGTTGTTAAAAAATTTGGTAGTAGTAAAAGAAACTCCCATTTGTCACATTCGCATTCTACAACTTGTAGGTATCTTTTGAGTAACAGGAATACAGGCCACACAATTGGTAACTGCTACAGGAGATACAATTTTCTCAAAATTTTTGAGGATTTGTTTTTCCAGAGACTCAATGCAGACATCTGAACTTTTATTTTATAGCTCATTTTATCTGAGTTAATGATTCCATTATTGTGTTAGTCAATCAGTGAAGCCGTTCTAATTTAGCCTGTAGCGACTTAAAATTCCCAGTAGTAGTCTGCACCATTAGCGTCGGGCTCATAGACTGAAGTTCAACCAGGTAGCAACTAACAGCATCCAAGCAAACATTTGTGAATCGTCGCCTGTAAAGAAAACATAAAATAATGAGCTCCTTTTTGTTTCTGTACATTAGACCTCATCTGAAACAGAAAGTGAGCATTCTTTGAGTTTTAATGGAATAACATATCAGCAAGACATTTGTCAGCTACTTTCAAGTATTTATTTATTAGAAAAGTCGATTTTTTAAATATAATGCTTATGACTATGGCATAATGGGAAAATAGATGAATAATTACTACTTACCTGATACTAAAATAAACAATAAAAGATGATACAGTTAATAGTAATGTGAAATATTTACTTTAATATTTAGATATTACTTTAGATACGAATACAATCAATGTATACGTTATGAATTTAGATAGCAATTTAAATATCTAAAATCAGTATCAAACCACAACAATTTTGGTATTAATATCCAGGTAGATATTAAAATCAGACATCATTCACTAAAGTTCTAATAAGTTAAAGAGTATTTAAATCAACTAACCATGAAAGACCAAAAATGTGAGAAAAAGATAGATGTAAGCTCTGTATGTAAACAGGGGATACTTACATGTATATTTTCAAGACAATCAGAAAAAACTATGGTTCGAAGAGTTACCAAGACTTTGCCTAGTTCTGCTTGTTGTTTCTGAGATAAGACAGTTCTGACTAGAGTTTGTACAGTCTATTCACAAAAGTTGCCAAAGCTATATTCCACAGTATGCAGGCAACTTGTCAAGTACATAGCCATTCATTTAGCTGGAAACTTTTTCTAATATTAAATCTAAATTCTTCCCTGTTGCAGACTAAGCTGAATTTCAGTCTTGGAGAGTGATTCATCACCGATCTCTTAAAAATAATTTGGGAAGATCTATCCCCATGTTTAGTCTTCTCTTTTCCAAAATACATGAACTCAGTGCTTCTAGCCTTTCTTCATTAAACAGTTCACTGTTTCATTCACAAAATGTCCGATTCTCATTTTTCTGAACTTTTCCCAGACTCCCTCAAATTTGTCAGTACTACTCCTTAAAGCACATTGCCAAAATTTACAAAATAATCCTCTCATTTCCTCATGAATCTTCAGTGAAGTGGAGTAAATTATCTTCATTAAAGTAGGTTTTTTTTTGTAGGGAGGACCCTACAAATTTCTACCACCTGGTTTTGAATGAGGACTCTCAGTAATCACTGCTAGGAAAGAAATACTCTATTTACCCAAAAGAAATGAAGAAAAGCTTTGAGGATTGCTGAAGTGCAGTGCTTTAGGTTATTTTATATCTTTCACTGTTTTTTAGGATATCGTTACCTCTCTTACCTCAGAAGTACTTTGCTTGGATCACATACATATCCTGATAATAACACATGAATACATTCTAAGAGGTGTAAAGGCTTTTTCATTCTATTCCAATATGGGTCCTGAAAAGAGATTCCGAAATATTAAGGCAACAAATATTAAGGAGACAAGAAAAAGTGTGTGTGTACGCACACATTGCCAGCTATGGTATTATTTATTCATTCTAAAAAAAAAGTAAGAGAAATGGGAATTCTATCTTGATCTATATTAAGTCTATATTTAAGTACTATTTTGACTTTGAGTACTAAAACATTCATGAATTTAACTCAGTTTTCCATTGCCTAGCAGTCTGTAAAGTAATAGATTTCAGGAAGTTCTGAATTCCTTACACTGTAAGGAATCTGGGTAAAAAGAAACAAGTCAATTCTCTTTAATTCTGTTTAAGCCTATTCTACAAACCATAAGTTAAAAATATCACTTCTTTATACCTGTTGCATCAATAGATTAGACAAGATGCAGTAATATAGCAAATTTTAATCATTAATAGGAAACAAATAAAAATAATATATTTAAGATATGCTGTTCCTTCTGCAACATAACAATTCTAATCCTATTTAATCCTAAATCAGCTCTAGGTGAAGTAAAAGGATGAACAACTTTCCTCATACTTTAGGATTGAAGTGAACAAAATCAACAGGGGAAAAAAAGCAACAATATGAGCCTTTGAGTAAACAAAGAGAACAAAAGCTATGAAGTTGATATTTTGATATATCACACCTTAAAATATTTTATGCTTCCTGCTACAGACAGACCTTGATAGTAGTAGAAAACAAAATTTTTATTTTGCAGCTATTTTCCTTACCCGTGCTTTGAACAACTGGTCGTATACTTCAAGCAGCCTTGGCAATGGCACTCCAATTTCTTGCATGGTATATGTTACAAAACCTACATCCCAGTTCAAAGTGCAGACCTGTTGCTCTAGAAACTGCACTAAAAAATCTGGAGGACAAAAATAAAGGGAAGTTTAGATTCCAACTTGTTCATAGGAGCGTAGCAAAGACAGACATTTGAAAGTGATTTACTCCAAGTTTAAGTATCTGTCTTCCACACAGTTGGTACCTTTCTCCTGTGAAGCACATGTAAGTGTCCCCCAGTTCGCACTGAGGGAAGGATATGCAAAATGTAACTACCTCCAAAGATGGTATTAAGCTGTCAGCAATGCATGACAGGAATTACTCTTACTAAGTACTTTATTACAGTTCTGCCATGGAACTATGCTGTTAAGAAAAGTTAATTAACTTTTGTTTCAGCACAAAAGCACATGCTATCATTTCATTTGCTACAAGAGCCAGCAATACTACTGCATGTTTTACCATGTTTACATGTCAATAACAATCAACAATATATTGTTCAGCACTAAATGTTCATTTACAATACTAAAATATTTTACAATACTAAAAGAATGTTTAGTGCTGGACAATGTATTTTCCAGGTTTTTATATAATATCAAGTTGCCAAAACACACGAGCATCTCAAAAGCAGAAAGATCCTCCAAAAAGGATCCAGAAATGTCCTGAATTCTGTTTCTAGAATCTGCCCCTGCAGATAGCAGTAGATACTTCAGAAAGCAGCAGATACATGTGGTTGCCTAAAATCCTATTGTATATATAAATACACATTTTTACTTTGTACTTTGATACAAACAAACTTCACTGGTTTCTAAAATGAGACCCGCACAGCCATCCAAAAATAACCGTTGCTGCCTTATGAGCAACATTTACTTCCCATTCAGGGTGAAAAACTCTAAATTCTGGTTAAATCCCTAGATAAATTCTAGGAAATAGTGCACCTGTAAAAACTTTAACGGTTTTGTAATCATACAATTATACTGCATTTACAAAATTAGAGGCAAATGGGAATTCTATTTCTACTTTTTGGCTAACTTCCCTCTTCTCAATCCCTTGTCAAAGTCAGTGTAATAATGAGCAAGTATAACAATGGTTTTGTTCCTAATTTCCCAGACAAAACTGAAAAGTACTACCCAGCTACCCTCAAGATTGACTCCAGCACCACTGACAGTTTGAAATAACTTGTTGCTTCAGCTACAGCGAAAAATTTCACAAATAACTACAGTAATTATGCATCACAAGCATGTAATTATGTACCACAAAATTATCAATACTCTTTCCTTTTAGATTTTACAAAAAGACATTTCTTAGGTTAAAACTTTTTTTAAGAGGCTAAAAAGACAGCTGAGACCCATGCATGTAATGCATATCTTCATTTACTGTGCAGGTTAAACAACTTGCCTAAAGGAAAGTAACGAGGTGTGCCAGCATATATCTTTCCAAGCAATACCATCTTCAGACTAAGCGCTTGCATTCTGTCAGCAGGGCTCAGAGACACACTATCGCTCAACTCTGGAAATGAAATAATTTAGAATGTCAAAAAAACAGTTCCACATTTATACACAAGTACACGGAGGTACTTAAATTTACTACTAACACATCAAAATCTTATGCTATTGTAAGTGCAAACTCAGTATGTGGAAGTGAAAATACAACTTTTTCTGGTGTGTGTGCATATATAATATGTAACAGATTTTTATGTTTCTTTGAAGTTCTATACAATTCTACTTTAAGAAACCCAAAACCCACAAAACCATAACCCCACCACTGGATCCAACAACAACAAATCCACAAAAAACCCATTACCACATAGCTTTCCCCTCAAATCACTGCCAATGTTGTTTGCACAATGGCAAGCTCAAGCACAAAATCCAAGGGAGCAAAAACAGGGAGAGCAAATTACCAATTCATGGTAAAGAGTGAGGGAGATTATCACAACTGAGTGGCTAGGCTTGCAGAGCTGTGCACACTACTCTGCTTCTCTATAAATGGACAAAACCCTTACACTTCCACTCCTGTCAACATTATAGAAACACTGAACTCCCTGAAGATTCTCTAACCTTCGTTGCGATAAATTTAACATTTTTATTATAATTTCCTAATAGTGAAACCTTAAAACAAAATTTCACAGATATTCTGAAGTCCATATATAATGGCATCTAAGAACAAGGAGGGATGAAACAATTTGTTAAATGTTATCTGGAACGTGATTGTTCAAGCCACACATGCAATATGCTCCAACATGTATGTAAAAATATTACTTTTCTGTCCTTTAGCACACAAGCCAAACGTAAGAACATTACTGAATTACTAATTAATTAGTAATGAATTACTATGCTTATCAAATATATTATAGTCCAGAAAAGATGCATCTCACTTGGACAGCATATCAGTAGCAGCAGTCAGTCAGTGTTAAAAGCTTTAATTGTACCATTTTGCTATAGTTCTAGCTTCTACCACTCCTAGTCCATTAAGGCCTACCTTTCTCAATGATTTCTTGCCAGAGAGTTTGCACCAAGATAGGATCAGAATGACCCGCACAATGTATAATTGCAAGCTTACACTCTGAGAGCTTAAAAGGGTCAGCAAATTCTCCATACAGCTGAAAGAAAAAATACCAGGCTTTACATTTCAGGTGGGATAAAAAGTAATTTTTTTAATTGAGCTTTTCTTTATTTTATATGGCAGACATCAGACGAGTAAAGTTGCAGCTTAAGTAACTGTTGTCAAACACTAAATGATTTTTTTCAGTAAGTTTAATTTCACTTCTTAAATAAAATCTCAAATTTTGTAGGAAGTTATAATATCATTCATTTTCTAAGAAATTTTCCTAATAAATGAAGAAATCTAAGAGATTAATAAAGAAGATAAACACATGGAAGAAATTAAAGTCTAAAGACTGAAGGAACATCAGAAAAGGACTGTCTAGGGTAACAGGCATTCTGAGACCAGGAAACTGTCTCTCTTACTTTTCTAGTCAGCACAGGATCGTTCTTTGCAAAACACTTTTTTTCCTACCAGATGTAATAAATTGAATTTTAACACAAGAGAAATTTTAATCACCTTGGTTATATCCATCAGCTCAGCATCAAGCTGGGAGATTGCGTCTTGCACTGAGGAATGATGGGAATACTGCCGCTGTAATGTTTCTTGTATTTGAAGCTGGATCCTTGCAACCTTGTTTAAAAACAAAAATAAAATATTTCAATATTGGATCAATTTAATCAAAGCTTAAGAGTACACCCAGAATTAACTTTATCTTATTTAAAAGTAGAAATGTTACTATCTTACACCTCAGAGTCTCCTATCAACTGCTTAACTTTGCCATGTCAGGAAGAAAGCATAGAAAACTATTTCTGCAGAATTGGTAATAAAAATGTCACGTGCCAATGAGTCAAAGTGAAAGAATGCATTTACAGCATAGCTGAGATTAATGTTTTTTCTTACTTCCATTTTCTCTTCTAGTTCATGTAGGAATTCGCCATCTGCAGCTATAGAAGATATGGCAGTGGAACTTTTGGCACTCAAAATGGCACGTGCAATGTATTCAAGGCGCTGCTGAAGAGAAATCTCTGTGCTGCAAAACAAATATTCAAAACAAAATGGGTTTTCAATACAGTTATTTGAGCGTTAGTTATATTCTAACTAGACCTTCGGAATTAGTATGTGACCCCTCCTGATTTTACTAAATCATGCAGGACATTATCCAACCAAGTAACCATATCTTTGTTTTCAGTCTTAGTTCTACTGTTGTTCTCAGTCCACTGCTTGTAAGTTACACTACTGCATTATAAAATTCTATGTAAGTAATAACCACTTAATACACAGTCCTTACAACAGGAGATATGTTGCAAGCTAATGTATAATAGATAAAATAAACACATAATTTCTTTCCAACAACGGCTTGGATTAAAATCTAATATATATATTAATTTTTTTTAAACCAACATCCTTGGGCATTGGCCTTTTCTTAAAACACATACACATAAGGTTTTGATTTCAGTTAGTTTGGTTTTTCCCCCCCAATTACCTTACTATGCAATAGATCACACATAATCCATACCTGTGCAGGTCAGCCAGCTTAGCCAAGACTCTGGCTGCATTACTAAAATTTCTGTTCTTTTCAAAGTATCTCCACAGTAAATCCATGTAACGGACTTTGTTTTGGTCAATCTTGGTCATCCGCACAAGGTAGGGTTCCAAAAAGGGGGCAGTAACCTGCAGAAGTCATAAAGGTAACATTTATATTCTTGCGCTCTCCTCTGTTTTAAAGCACCAGCAGTATTACAATTAACTCTTCCAGTTCAGTGGAACCCTCCAACAAATTATTTTGTTGTATGGAGATGAGCTCACCTGTAACAGTTTGTCTGCCAAGTCAACTTGTATCAACCAGTTGTAAAGTGCAATACTGAAGAGTTCATCTGTTGAACGCTGAGCCAGCTTTAGCATTTGTTCAAACTAAGGGAAGGAAAGGCCAAAGCTGTTATTTCAGAAGTGGTTACACTGCATCAAGCACTGAATATGTATGCGACAACACTTAAGTTCACGTTATTTGCATGTCATCATTTCTACGAACACTATGTACATAAGGAAGACAATTCATGACAAATCTTGACTTTCATCTACTTCATTAAACTATTACATAACTTTTTAAAAAGAATAAATTCTACATCCCTTCAAATCACACTATTTTCTGGAGTGCAGTCATGATTTTTTCTGTGAGTTTCTTACATGGTGCCCCGCTTCTTCATTGCTTAGCATGTTGGGGTCAGAAGACAGCACTGGAGGACCTGGCTTTTTAGGTACACTGGGAGACTGAGGAGCAGCTTTACTTTGATTCACTAACTCTTGAAGGGTGTCAGTGATACACTTGTAGCTGTTCAATCTGTAAATAGAGCAAAAGAAGATAAAAGCCTCAAAATTTTCATTCACAAATATCTATGAAATACTCTTCTCAAAATGTTGTTATTGTATGCCTTTGTAAACACAACTAGAATTTTAAAAAGGTCATAGATTATTGTCAGCTAGTTGCCACAATCAAGTTTGTTCTCAATCATCTTTCCAACAAGTACTTCTGTAATGTTCAGATATCAATGTTTTCTGCATCTATCAGTTTACCACTTGTTCCAGATTAAGCTGGCACCATGCTCTCCAATCAAGGAGAGCATGCTGCATAAAACAATCTATATTGTGTCCCTTATCATAAAATGCTTGTTTGTCATTACTCTGCATACCAGTTACTTTTCCAGACAACTGAAACAAAGCACCTCATATAACGGCAATAAAGTATCCTGAAAACTTGCCTCTCTTGAAAAGCTTGGAGTCCAACAACATCCTCTTCTGGTTCTCCATTTTTGTAGAAATGAAGGCCAAGACCCTGAGGATCTTTCTTCTCAGCAGCTGTAAGTGAGAGTTCTACTACTCCCTCATAGAAACGCACTAGAAAAAAACCAAACGAATATCACCGTTCAATATTGTATTAAATCTATGCCAAAATAGTAAGTGACATCAAACACTTCCCATTTTAGCAAGCAAGAAAAAATAAACCTTATTCACTCTGATCTGTACTGTATAAAGGTTTATGCCTGTACCTAACCTGTGGGACTACATGCAAGTTTGAAGTTACATATTTGTAGAGAGGCTGAAATCTTGACTAACAGTTGTATCTACATTTAAATTATGTACTAGCTTCTGCACAGAACAGGATGTGGAATGATCTTTCAAACAGCATATCTGGTATAAAACCTTACACTTGCAAAAGTACAGTCATTTACCCTCTGCTTACATAGAGCTCAACAATTGTCCTAAAAACATTTTTATCACACTAGACACTGCAATGTGAAATAAGCAGATGGGAATATTTTTATACAGAAGTGGGTTTTTTGATTGGTTGGTGAAATCTAAAAAGGCTTTAAACAAGAACAGGTTGACATATATTAATTGTAAGAGTTATTAAGAAATTGTTTATGGTAAAACACTACAAAATGAGTTGAAAGTCAGTAAATAAAACAAGCAAAAAAAGAAGATGGCCTGAAAGGATACTACAGAAACTATTTACCAGAACATGACCAGTGATTGCCTCTTACCTTGCCTGTATTGCGCACAAACATTAGCAAGGTCTACTTGATTGCTGATCTTCTGATACTCTTTCAGTGACTCTCTTAGCATCTTCTCTTTTTCCAGTTTGCTTTGAGCCTGTCGAGATCGCTGAAGCAGTTCATTTGCCTGAAGACAAATGATGGCAAAACAGAAATATTCACATGAACACATGATGAACAGACCACAGATATTGGTCTAGGTTGATGAGTTATTCCAAACTTCAAAGCTGAAACAGTAAAAACACCACACTCTCAAAAGCACTCTCTCCTCTCTCAATAAGAGCAAGTTTCCATTAGAAAGTCTGTACAACAGCCATAGAGAAGGGCTTAAGACTTAAACAACCACTTGTTCCTAATTCTCCCCTCACCAGTTACTTTTTTCAAATTTATTTGAAGAGCTTCAAAGACTGAAGTTCTGAAACACAATTATCTTTCCACAAATTCCATGAAACTAGGCAACAGACAGAAAACAAGAGATTAGGCTGAGGAAAGACTGGAGTAAGAACACATTTTATCAACATCAAGAAGACAGTTTTATCAGACATCACAATCGAGGCAGAGACCCTATGAACACTACAAATAACTGCAGATGCTCCAAACCACAGCTTGCGTAATTTGCACCATTAATCAACTACAAGCCACAAATATGCACACGACCTGCCTTCATTAGTTCTTGCGCTCCTGAAACTACTTGAACATAGTAAGTTATGAGCTACCCAACTTACTTGATTTGAACACGTTCTAAAATTGTAGTTTGGTGCTGTAAAATCTGGAAGTGCGCTTACCTTGGAACACACAGCATCATCAATGCTATAAAGAAGAGGACAGATATCTTGCAAATGGGCTATGATGCCATCCACAGCAGCGTTATCTCTGATGTAACAGTTTATGAGAGAAGCAATGAGTGCTCCAGTCAACTCTCTGTCTCTAATCACCAAGTCTTTGAAAGCAGTAATCTTTAAATGTTCTTGAAGTTCCTGAAGACAGACAGAATTTCATTACTTTACCAAAGTTTTTACTTTATTCTTTTTAGAAATACCATGTTACAGCAGCAAAATTAACTGTTTCCAGTAAACAAAAACATACAAAACTCCAATGACTGAAGTGCACGCACAGAAATACATTCCTTAAAATACACATTATATATAGCAAAACAGAATAAAGAAAGCCCTATCAATGAAGGCACTATGCCTTTGGATGCCAAAGGACAGTGACAACTCCTCTTAGCAGACTTCCTCTGCTATCTTCACTATTTGTCACTTTTGTTTCAGATCTCTGCAAGTGAGAATGGAATTAGCAGTTCCCCTTACTTCACAGGGCACTGTCAGAACGCACACCCTATAAAATGTCAGTTTTTAATAACGGGAACCATCTGAATACTGTCGTAGATGAAAAAACCGACATGCATAAAAAGGAGGAATTGAAAAGGTTTGAGGTCTGTACTCTTTACGCTTTTTTATGTGAAGGGTTTTTTTTTTAAATTATTAGGAATATTTGCTCACATAGAGTTGCCACTAGTGTCTATTTAGTGTCTATGAATGATCACCAGCAGCATGAAAATGCTATTACAAAAACTCCAAAAATACCGAATACAGAGGAAAGTATTTTCTATTTGTTAAACAATTAGTTACCTCCTCATCCAACACAAAAGAAAAGCTGCCTGTGTTATAAATCGTGCTAACTCCCCAAAGCAGCAGTATGAAGAGCTCAAGCTTCTGTGCATTTGTAAAGTTTCGAAATGGTTATTTTTATCAACAAAGAATACAACTTCTCAAGTAATCTATTTTCCTATCAAGTGCCAGGACAGGATGCATAGTATTCAAATTAATAGCTTCCTCAAGGGCTGGATGGAAATTCAGCATTAGCAAAAGGTACACAGCAGTAGCAGCCATTGTTCTGCAAGCTTCCTTCTTTACAAAGAGAGGCTGGAAGAACTGGGATTATTTAGCCTGGAGAAGAGAAGGCTCAGGGGGCAGTGTGTGGGATCTTACTAATATTTACAGGAAGGTGTAAACAAGGCAGAGCCAGACTTTTCTCAGTGGTGCCCAGTGACAGGACACAACGCAATGGCCAAAAGCTGAAGCAAAGGAAATTACATCTGAACATAAAAAAAACCTTTTTTACTCTAAAGGTGGTTGAACATTGGAATGGGTTGCCCAGAGAGGAAGTGGTCTCCATCTTTGAGATATTAAAAACCTTACTAGACACAGTCCTAGGCAACCTGCTCTACTTGACCCTGCTTTGAGCAAAGGCCACAGATAATCTCCAGAGGTCACTTCCAACCTCCGCTGTTCTGCGATATTCTTAACCGCTACTGACACAAAAGTGCAAAGGGTTTCAGACTATACAACCCTATTGCTCTCCACTATTAAACTTTTACCAACACTAAGGCAAACAGTGAATTCCTCTCAGCTGGACAACATTGGTCTATTCTTTTCAGCATATTTTGCAGAATGTGCTTAAGGAGAAAACACAGTAATTTATAAAACCAGACTCATTATTAACTGTCAATAAAAGTAAAATAAAGTCTACCGTTAGTGACATTTCCACTTTGCTAAAATTGAGTAAAGAGGTCAATACTACATGTTACTCTCTTAAAAATAAACACTTGCAACTGGAATAAAAATCCACATACGGATTAAAATTCATGATAGATTCCTCAATGAATTAAAGTAATACTACTGCGAGAATATTTAGGTTGCAAAAGAAATTCAGAGGTTAAACACGAACAAATTAAAATTATATGATTCAGATCGTACCTTCTGAAGTTCACCTACAACAGCACTGAATTGGTGCTCACACAGCAATTTCCATAAAGCCAATGCCTGACAGGTTTTGCGAACAAGCTGCTGGATGCCTTGAAGTGAGTTCCTCTCAGTTAGCTGTGCTTCAGCTGAAAAAGCAAAGTGATAGTCAGTAAGTGTTCTACACATTTCAAATTAGCATGTAAATTTTTGAGGTTTTACAACAACTATCTCCTTAAATTCCTGATTTTTTTTTATTCCAGTCTTGATTAACGCTGTCTAGCTCTCTTTGGAGGAAAGTGCCATCTAAACAACTTCTAAACAAATACCGTCTGTTAACATTTATTTTAAACTATGCAAATAATTTCTGAAAAAGAGGTAAGGCTTTGTGTGAGTGCACTGGATTTACATATCAGTCTTAAATTTTTGCTTTTTTTCCACAAATAGTTATTATAAATGTATTTATGATGAAGATAAAAGAAGTAAAAATAAACCCATACATATTCCCTTTTTGCTTGATTACCTGTACTTGCTTTTAGAAAGAACAATTACAACTACAGCTTTGGTCAACACTGTCTACACTATCTTTAAAGGAACAACAACTACTCAGAAACCTAGTAACATTTAAGTCTGGTAAGATTTATTATATTCGCTGAAAGAATAATATGGACATACTTACTACATTGGTGGAATATAATTGCAACAATTTATGCCTTTACATTAGAGTGCCTCCAGTTCAGAAATGAGGCAGCAACAATTCTATTGTGTCATTTAGCAATCCAAAAGGGTTTATGCGCTTTGGAATGCATAAAAATGAAAAATACAATTATTAAATGTCTAATAATGCTACAGAATGACTTTAAAAAAAATTTACATTCACACTATTGAAGCTGAGCAGTACCTAAAAAGGAGTAGACGTTAAAACCCAGGATTATACCCACATGGACTACAACCATCTTCAATTCTGCATACAAATCAGCAACACTTTCCAACTTGCCTGAAGTGCTGGGCAACAGCTATGCTATAGGAGAACATGAGTTCAAATGGGCTGCATGACAGGCCTCTTATTTCTAAACAAAGTTTTAGAGACATTTCAGTGACTGTAACTTTGCCAACTTGCATTAAAGTATTTCTTTCTAATAGGACGATGTACTCACTTGTCTCACAAACAAACTGTTTAACAACTGCTATCCTGAAAATATAAATGAGTATGCAGCTATTAAGTATTGCAACTAGGAGATGAAACAATCTTATGAAACATGGAGAACGTTAGGAGACAGGTAAGTGTGCAAAGAAACCTCTAGTTTTGTACTTAAAGATTGTTTGAATGGGGAAAATAGGGTAAAAAGGACACATATCTAAAACAAGTTGAAATGAGAGAATCTGTATGAGAGAGAAGTTTAAAAGAGCTTCAAGCACTTTTATTTTAGCTTACTAAATTGAGAGGTACAACTTGTGTTTTGCTGTGGTTCAAGACCACTAGATGTTACTGTGCTGAAACACAGATTCTCTTCACAGAGAGAGTTTCTCCTTTGTGGAGTGCTTTAACTAGTTGCAATATTAAAGCTTTCAATATCAAACTGAACGGTAACATCTGCAGCACGTAAGAAATGAAGACTCTTGCCACAGTCAACCTAAAGGCCCGAATGTTTCTCTATCTAGATTTAAATTTTCAGATTTATTTGAAACTGGGTACTTATTACCAAGTATGGTATACTGACTAATGTCAAATTTGTATGGAAGAAAGAAAACTTTTTATTCAGAGTTTTTAACAAGAAAAGTGAGAAAGGCAACATTGAAATGCACCATTCCCTGATACTTCCTGTTCAAAAGTAATTGCATACCATGGTATTTCCTCTGGAGTTCTTGCTGGACTTGCTGAGAACTGCCACCATCAGGCCGCATGAAACCCAGGAGCCTCTGTTGCAGATTGGCTGGTGTGCTGAAACTGAAATTCCAAATAAAGAGAGATGCTAACGTGGTTACAAATACTGAATCTTTTAATGACAAGATCTAACAACTCATTTTTAGCATCTGAATAGTCGAAGCTGGAGAACACACATACACTTCAGCTCAACACAGATGTGCACAGTACAGTTTTTCAAGAGCTGGACATTAAATACCACTAGTAAATTCTACACAATGAATAATACCTTGGGTTTCCAAGGGCTCCTACTGTAGTGAACTGTGAATTTCTATCCAGAAATTCTTGTAAACCTTTTAGTTCTTGTAGTACGCATTCCAGTACATGGGATGGAACACTGCTTTCTACCTGCAAAAGAAACAAGACTTCTTTACAGAAAGCTTAGTTTCCAAACTTTTTTCAAAAATTTTACAATTTTCAGCTAAAGCCACTAGAAAGACAAATGCAAAGAGGGTACAACAAATAAATAGCATAATAGTAATGCTATCACTGGAACACAACATGATTATCCCACAGTCGTTGAGGAGGGTGCACACATGTAAGGAGGCAGTAGTCCTCTGAAGATACACAGTATTCGAGATGCTACTTTATTTGCCCCTCTGACAACCAAATCAGCTGTATTTTACTATTTCCAGCTCTGAACTAAAAGAATGATTGAGCATTGCTAAGACACAGAGTATAACCCCCAAAGTTTTCCAGTCTCACAGTTACCTTGTAACCAGAGGAGGAAAGCTTATAAAGCAGTTAATTTGCATTGCTGAAATTACTCGGTTTGGTATTCTATTAACATCCACAGTCAAAAAATATTTTGTAATTTTGATCATAGACAAAAAGTGAAACACCAAGATAATAGTTAGGAAGAAGATGAAAACATTTTTATGTCCTTACACTGATGACTGCAATGTTTTTCCTAACCCAATAAAGCATTTCATTTTTAGGCTTTGTCTGGAAGGGGCATGCAGAAACAAAGCAAGAGCAATCACCAAACAAAGAAAACTGGCCATTGCCAATTAATAACAGAGATCAAATGACAGTTAGGTTTCTTAAAAACTGACATTAGAAAATAATAGCTTAAAAATATTTTAAACCTACAATTACTCCTCAGTTAAGAGCGCAGAATTCAAAACATCCAATGGCATTCACATGACATGTTTTTTTCTTTATCAGTTTATACTTGGGAAAATAAGTGTAACAGGGCTTAAGACATACTATAAGGAACTCTTAAAAATACAAAACAATGTTTTACATACTGCAACAACTTCTCGATTGCCACTTTTGAAAACTCTCTCCACAACTATACTGCCATCCCAAATATTTCTGCAACACAAAACAGTACTGTGTTAAAAGCCAATTAATTTAAGCAAGAATTTTTGCAAGTATTCTATGTACAATTTCTTAAGAACGAAATGGTAATGCTTTTTACTTCAAGGTCTCAAATAAGGATTTAATTTGAATTAAAATTAAACATTCAAAAAAAGTTATCATTATACATTTCTGAATGGTACAGATATAGATTATTAACAAAATTTCACATTTTAAAACTTCAATCAAATGATGCTTACAAACACTTTAAATATGGGCTAATATTATTCTCTGGAAATATAGTGTAAGCAAACAGGTGCCCTAATAAAAATTTCTTTCCTGACCAGCATGCAGAGATGACCCAACACCTGAAGCTGTTCTTGCTTGAGGTGTTTAGGAACACAGGACTCAACATCCAGGTTAGAGTCCTCTTTAGTCTTGCTTCATCGCTCTGATCGGAGCATTCTGTTTAAAGCTTCTTCACAGAAAAGACCTCAAGCCAGGACTTTGATCCTCTAAGTCTTTCTACACTTCTGTTTCATCCTTTAGAGGAGTTTGAAACACACAGCTCATAGGTTTGAAAAATAAAATCACGATTTTCAGAATTGCGCGTACAGAATTGATTGTAGGATCAATGTCTAAGCATCTTTCCTGTCCAAGCCATCCACTGAATGTATTGTTACTAATAGAGCTGTAAATAGAAGATATTATATTAACAGACACTTCATAAACACATCATAAAAATGCACTTGACTAATTTCAATTTTAAATGCTATTAAAATAGAATTCACCACCTACAAGCATTAGGGAATAGAAAACTATGAAATTAATTGCGTGACAGGATCTGTTTTTACACAAACATCTCACCCTATAATCCGAGCAAAGTATATGCAGATGCCATTGTGTCTTCCAGAAAATACTATCTCTGGACCCATCATTCCACTAATGGATGTACCAGGGTGAGACATGGAATTTCCAGAAGGAAACATGGGAGTTGACATACTAGGAGGTTGTAAACCTAGGGTAAAAATAGGTAACTATTACTCAGCTGACTGCAAATAAAAAAGTGAAAAAAAATTTCCCCATTTCTTCAAAGGAAAAGAACGCATTACCTTGCCCAGATGTTGTCAAAAAGCTGATGTTAGGATATGGACTATCAACAGTGAATGGGGAACCTAAAAGAGAAAAGAAATAAAGGTAACTTTGCTAAAAACAAATCTAAAAAATATAATCAAAATATAACCAATAAAATCCCTGTGGAAAAGCAGCAAAGTTGTTAAATCAAGTACTTTAAAGTTAAAAAGACTCTTAAGAGCTTTTATTTATAGTTAAATACCAAATTGCACTCATTTCTTATCAAGCCAGCACTCCATAAGTGAACCAAATGGATAGGCTTCTTTCAAGTGCAGCTATCAAGCATATTTTTTCCAGCATTCACATGTCATTTATTGCACACCATCTGTTCCCTGTGTTAGAATATTATACTGCCCACATACTTTTCCTTGTTCTTCACCTTCTAACTGCTCCCATTCTTTATATGGGCACCTATTCTCAAAGCACTCTCTTTCAGTCATTTAGATCTTTCCAAAGATTATCAATTTTACCTTGAAAACTGGTATTATTACTCTTAATTTTTACATAGAGCAGTTGGACAAACACTAAAGCAACACTGTTAACTTGGAACATTCAGTTTGAGACTGTCCACGGTCCCAGATTCAGCTGCGAATACTCAATCCTTCTGCAAATGAAGTCTGAATACATAACTTAAGACCTCAAAATATGAGAAACACGTGTGGTCATTTACAGAAATGCCCATGTACCACCAGCACGCAGGATGATATATCACAGAAAGGGCAAGAAAACTGGCACTGTGAAAATCTGGCTTTTATCAAAGAATCAGTCCTTCTTGCCTTGTTCAGTACAGTTCTCTGAAGCTGGCAACACACAACAGCACAAAGGATAAAAAAGTCCTTCACTTCACAGGGCCAATGCATTCCAGAGCACATTCTCCTGTGTGCCAAGCAAAGCACAAACTCGCAGAAAAGCAGCATGCAAATGAGTAACTAGACTTTCAACGATGAGAAAAAGAGGGAACTAAGTTAAAGGTGCCCGGCCCTCTAATGCTAACATTATTGTAATGTAGTTCCACATGCAAAATTTCAACATGTTTTAATCAATTTCTGTCAGCACTGTCTGACCCGCCACATGGGACATCCACAACATCAGAATCTTAATTTCACATGACAATTCTCTACCCTTTTTGCCAACAGAGTAAGTAGTAGGAGAAGAATGGTGCCATCTTCCACCCGGGCCTGTCACTGAAGCAAAATGGAAACATGCGCTTTGATAGCAGGTTTCAAAGAGGCATACATGACAGCAAATGATAAAAATATCCAAATAGTTAGACTTGGGAAAAATACACTTACCTGTAAAAGGAGTCATCTTACTGATTACAGAGCTTCCCATCATTTCCTCCACATTTTACTTTCATTCTCAGTCTGCTCCTAGCACCTGCTTCCCCATAGCTGCTGTCCTCTAACTCAGACTCAATTTTATATTCTTATGCTTGCCTCAGCTCCTGCTCACATTGCTACTGTTCAACACCATCTGGCTTGGAAAGTGATGCTATCTATGCGTTAAAAACAGCCACTCTTCTTAGAGTTTTAATACTAGTTAAGAATTCTGAAAAAGGGTCAACTGTTTTGCCAAAACTTCATCCTAGTTCAGCACACCTTTCTCTAATACTTACAAATTTAGATATATGTCAAAAACGGTACTAAAATGGAATTTCTTTGCATTCCAGGCAATCAAGTGTTTTCCCAAGTCTAATGTGTAGAATTGAATGCCGCATGTCACATAAGGGTAAAGGGTCTTAGAAATTAACAAGTTCCTGATTAAAAAAAATTAATAAATTTAATTCAGTACTTTAATCAGAGTTCCCAATTCAACATTATGAATTTCTTTTTTAAAAAAACTTAAGATCCGGAATTGAGTAACACATGCTAAGGGACAACTTCCTGAAGCAACTGCAGGAATTTAAGTGTATCTGAGTAATACATAAAGGCCTCCACTCCATTAAGCATCAAGTTCCGAGGAGGAATAATAGGCACTATACTCATTTGCAGGTGGCCCTGATGACATAAGCAGAAACCAAATATTGAAGCTAGTGCTTTTACAGGGACAAATCACTCCAAATGACTAACCCATTTCTCAATCAAAATTTTTCTTCTCTTCTCCTAGGCAATTATCTGCAAAGGTATTACAATGACACTGTAAGAAGATACTCTGCCATACAACAACCAACTAATCTTTGTACAGTTTCAACTATAGTATTGACAAATTGTTCTCTGGCTGCTGAACTGCATCTGTCAGCAACAAAAGTACCTTCTTCACGTAAGCTTAACAGATCATATGCAACATCCAGACACAGTTTGAAATCACATCACCTTCTCACCAAATTCAAAAATCACTCAAGAGAACTGGAAAAAACCTCTGTAAGTAATTAGCCAGTGAGTGGAAAAACAAGGACTATGTCAGACAAGAACAACACAGGTACTTGTGAAAAATAAAAATACCACATATTTAAGGAAAAAAAGACCTGTCCAAAACTATGAAATGCTTGCTACCTACCAGCAGGAACAGGAGAACCCAAAATAGGTCCAACATTGCTTGGAGAAGGCAGAGCTGATGGAAACCTCATTTGTGCTTCTCCACCATACCTAAAGTTCACATGCAAAGACAAAAATTCCTCATGCTTCATACACAGTCCATTTAATTCCCCTGTCTTTGAGAACTGACAGGAATTTTGGGCTTCTTTTAAAAGGGCAATAAAAAATCTAGCATAACCTTTAAGACATGTTTGTGACTGTATGATACTTTTGGCAGAAGAAAACTAACTGAATACATGTTATATGAAAAGCATTAACAACTAACAATTGCAAAGGTAAGTTAGATGAACAACGAAGTCGTTTTTTGGTGGATGTTTTAAGTTCTGTGGTGATACCATATGATCAGGCTTTAAAGAAAAATTTACCAATTCTCAAAATCAGGCTTATGCTTCAGTATTGCTTTTTAAGGTTTGCCTCTACAGAAAAGTAGAAAGAACAGTTGAGATGACCCATGCACAGTTGAGATGAGCCATTCTATTGTCCACAAGTCATTTCTATCCATCTCTCTCCTGTAGTGCTACATGAACACTTTGTCACGTCTTCCCTTGCTAACACCCATCTCTCCAGAGTTAAAATCCACATTTTCTCTCAGATCTTGTAATGTAATTCAGTTTAACAAAGAGTAACTATTCACAGCCTGCTGAGAATAGCTGACTTGACCTAACACCTGCACAAGTTCTTGAAAAGAACAAGAAACTTTGGGGAACCTAACACTCAAACTCTAGCAAAAACATACAGTCAAAGCTGCACATTTTATTATCACTATCAACAGCTGTATGTTACCAAAACCCTTTTTTTTTTCCTACAGGCCACATGACTTGTAAGGACACCACAGAGACCCACAATATACCAACTTGTTTAAGGCAGCTAATTAAAATACACATATCTGCACCATACCAAGGATATGCAGTACTTAAGATACACAGATGACAAATTAATCCTTCAGAGTAGAAGCCCAAACTTCCTCACTTGGTTTACAGTGGAAAAAACAAACCAAAACAACTGACTGAAAAAAAATCACGTCTATGATCAAGAGTCATCAGGTTTTTAACAGGGTAAGTCCATCTGAACACAAATTTCCTTGATGCAACGGTGAACAGCATAACTAACTACAACATGTTAAGGATTAAAAAAAAAAACCCAAAACAAACCGAAAATTCAAAAAATTTGTCTGTTTTTTTACACTGTACTTCAATGAACTGGGATACTCTGAAGTATAGATAAGTGCATTTCAAGCAGATTACACTACATTTGCAATAGCCTCCTCTACATGTGCAACACAAGCATCCAAGAGGGGAACTAACCAGGAATCACCATTACAGGAAGCTACCTTTATTGATGAGCCCTAAATTAGTGCAAAAGCCTATTCTACCAGGTTTAACAGTCCATGTTTATTTTAAAACAATGCTTGCTCAGGCAGCAGGTTAAAGAGCCTGTAGAAGTATTTAGTGGCTGTAGTAATCCTGAGCATAATATTCAGAACAACCTGCAGAATTGAAACTTACCTGAAGAACGCACGAGTAGCCCAGGCAGACACCTCTGTATCACATGCAGCATTAGAACAGGCCAAGATAAGGCAAGTGGCACAGGCCTGATCCTCCTAGAGCATATTACACTATCAGTGTGGCAGCTTGTATCAAGTTGATGAGAAATGTGTAGAAGTTATATTGCTCAATAACTAACAGTAAATACTTTTTGCATCATTTTATTTAGAAGGCAAAAGTTTGCTCTTCCCAATTACAGAGAGGAAGTGAATCATAGTGAGGCAATCCATTGTAGCACGTAAGTTTTCACAAACTCAGTACAATTGCTTCTAGGAAACTATGTCCGCACCTGTCATCTAACTATGACTGAGATTCATGCCATTTCTACACAAATGTAAATTAAGATTGTGTTTGAAGAAAAAAATCCGTACAAATAATCATTTGTGTATTCTAATCACATGTTAAAATATCACTTAGTGTGTCCTATCAAAGCACAAGAGAGTAATTACAGTGAACATTCACCACAGATACTAATCTGTACTGGTCAAATTAAAATTTTAACCCACGATAGTCTCCTTCCTGCTTGTTTGTTATTTACCTTAAACTTAAAAAGACCAATTACACATATTTCTACTGTCCTTCAAAACATAAAAACCCTACGAATTTAACTTTTTGAGAAAAATCTTCCTCCCCTGCTCTTAGACGAACACCTTTCCTAAACTGAGAACTGCATTATACTTCTGTGTACAAGACATAGAAGAATTTCAGAGAAAGTGAATTACGCTTCCATTTTTAGATATCACAAAATGAGAGGTTATTTCTCATTATACAACCTTGTTGTATGTAGACAATAGAGGAGGAAAAGCTACTTTAATTGATAAACATTAACTAGAAGTTTACAGCAACAACAAGATGCTGCTAAAAAAAGTTATCAGATTTACATAAATACTATAAATCTTCCATTTTCTATAACAGGTCAAAAGTTTTTACCTGGTGCAACTTGAAAAATCTTTCAATCTCTTCTCCATCTCCACCTATATTGCTAACAAGCAGATGCCGCAGCTGATCAACAGGTCTGAGTTTATGAAACATAAAGCTCCCCTAGAAGTAAACCAAAATAAGTTTGAATAAAGTTGTCTTTACTGGTCATCCCAACTCCTCCCCACAATGCTTATCTTTAGCATTCTGAATTTCCTTCGTTGCACTATTGGATTAAGGTATAATGTGAATGCAGCCTAAAGCCCAGTTCTCATCACATGCAGAAAATTATCTAGCAAGTCTAAGAAAGGTGGGAAAAATACCGCAATGGCTATAAACGCTGCATAAACTGAGTGAACTTTCCTGTTCTTAGCCTAACATGAAGCATACAATAGAAACATACAGCAAGTACATACAGAAAAGAAAGGCTTTATGTACCTTACAAATCCTCAAAATTGCCTGGAAAAAAAAATGCTTGAAGAATTCAGGATCAAGGGCATGATACGACCCCACACTCAATCATCTTGCCTGTATCCATACTAACTACTGGAGACAGTCCGATTAGTGCCTTTAACAAAACAGCTGCCATTGAACAAATGCAGGTTGAGTCTAGAGGTTGCAAAACATTAATTACACTTTTTTTTAATAACTGCCTATTGCTTAAGATATTAAGTGCCCTAAAATATTGCTAAATGTAATCAGAAAAGAATTAGCTGGGGTTTTTTTCGTGGCTTCTGTTTTTTAAAACCCTTTCAAGAAACCCTTTTCAGACTTGCTCTATGACAAAGAAGAAATTTATTGAAATTTCAGTTGCCAACAATATTTACTCAAATTATATTTTCTGGACAGCCACTGCCTGTTTCAATTTCATATCACCATGACTATAACCAAGGTTAAAAGAACTTTTCAGATGAGCTGTATCTACAAGGGTCTCTAGCGATCAACAAAAATTATTAACACACTGTACAAGAGAAGCTGGCCCAATAGCTTTGAGTAAATTTAAAATAGGTACAGATGGTTTCAGCATTCTTCTTCCTTATTCCTTTTTATGTTCAGAATATAATCTTTAAAACATATCAAAAATGAATAAACATTTAAAGGTTTAGATCAGTCTTCCAACTTTATACTTACTCTTCTGATTTCCTATATTAAGAAAAGTAATACTCACCTGGGCTGAAAGCAGAATAAACTTCTTAGGTGGCAGCATGTGTTGCTGCACAACAACAGGTGAGTCAGTTATTGGAACAACGTCTTTATTTAGTGGTGTTACAATCTTCTGAACTTTAAATTCATCAATAGCAGAAAGAGCCCAAGAATGTCCATCAACACGGGTGGTCATCTGAACAACATATAAATATTATCTGAAGTTCGGTAATAGACATAAGTTTTGTACATTGACTACATTTTTTTACATTTTACTATTTACCATTTTAAATCACACAGAACAGAATCTACTCTTGACACAAGAAAATACAAAGAAAATAAGCGAGTACTTGTATTGTCTACAGAAGGTTATCACAAAGTTTACAGCTACAGATATACAGCTGCTTTGGGGACACAGGGAATAATATATTGCTTCTTTGGGGGGAACAGATATGGTGTTTTGTATTTAAATGGAAAATAACTTGCAAAGTGGGATTCTTTGTTGCTGCTACAATATAAATAGCAACAATCTGCTAACCATATGAGAACAAAGTATCAAAGGTATAATGAATTTAAATTATTTCTTGAAGAATCAAAAAATGCTGTAACTGAATCACAAAGGTTTACAAGACTTTCACAGTTTGCAGCAGTACTTCAAATACAACTCAAGAAGAGACACATGCTAGTGAAGTCATTCCATAAAACTATGTATGCTGACAAAGAACTGCTACTCAAGAACAAGCTGCAGTTTTGGTTGGGAAATCCAACCATCCCTTACCGTCAAGTGCCTTGGAAAAAAGAGAGAGGTTACCACTTGGGATATTTATGTGTAAGTTTTTGCAAGGAAGTGATCTGGAGTAATTATAAAGCTCGTTTGTATATTACTAAACCAGCAGATAATCAAAATCTGACTTCAAAACTTTTAACTTATACAGTCTCTCCATTCACTCCAACTCTACCACTGCTCCTCCAATACAACTATTTTTGGCAAGTCACTTCTCTACTTCAGCAAAAGACTTCAGACTTCCTTCAGAGCTGGAATACATGAAATGTTCTCCCTGAATTGATTCATGAGGCAACTAACTCCCTCCAAACTCCTCTTACAAACCCACTTATGTAACAATTAGGAAAAAGAACATCAGCAAAAACCTGTGAAATAATGAAGAGGTTAATCATGTCTGAAATTTAATGAAGATGTGGCGTATCAGTTTAAAGGAACTCAAAGTGTCTAGCACCTACATTTTAAACAATCTTTTCCAAAGTTTTTCCTCAACAACAAACACCACTACAGATTGTGGACCATGTCTTCCTGTGCTTGTGCACAACACGCAGCATACTATAGACAATAAGATTTTCAAATATGTTAATTAGAAGTCAAAGCAACTGCTTTTGATACATAGCTTGCATCAAGGTAGAAAGTATGGCTGAACTAGCAGCACCTACTAAAAGATCAGTTCCCATTCACTGACAAAACTGTCTAGTGTGTTTTTTTTTTCTTTGACACATATCGATTGCTAGGTTTGTAAGCATTTCTAAACTCCTCATGGACATCTCTGTGAACTACCCATTTCTTGCAGACAGTTACTATTCATGTATCTGTTATCAGAAAGGAAAAAAATATCTGGGTTCCATCAAAATTGTATAAAAGCTTGGTTTAATACCTGTGTTTCCATCATTGGCTTTTGAAAAGGGAAGGAATCATGATTGATACACCACAGGATGTCATTATCCTCATTTTCTGAAGCTGCCATCAGCAGCACACCTAGCAAGAACAGTGAAATTAAGCTTGTATTGGAAGCAAGAATCATGCTTTAGATGGAAATTCATTCATTCATTCCTAATCATACAATTTGAACAGCAAATAGTATCTCCTGAGTTTGTATGTCAAAGTATTCTTCAGAGGGTCACTTTTAACACCATTTGCTGTCCACTCTAAAAGGTACAAACAAAAATGAACCTGAAATACACAGGGCATGTGTGAAAAATTAGATGTTTAAACAGATTATGGAGGAAAAAACATCAGGAATTACTTCAAGGATAAAAATCAGCATGTATGACTAAAAGGGTCAATAACATACAGACACTTTGCCTCCACATTTCTGCAGCACTTCTAAAAACTCAGCCTACAACCAGAAGTGACATAAAGCTGGAACCAGCAGGCAGCTGTTAGGTATCTTACATGGTATCAGTAGCTAAATGACTTAAAAAATAAACAACAGTCAGCACACGTTAAACTAAGCGTGAGAGGCACTAAATAGGTAAGAAGCCTATTCTATCCCCTGCTTTCAAGAACTAATCACACATGGTTAGAGACAAGTAGGTGGATTTGAAAACAATAGATCTATTTTATGGAGTGACTAGAAGAAAAAACAGTTGATAAACACAGGAACAGAGGTTTCAGCTTAAACACTGCACCTTGCAAAAGAACTAAGTTCTGAAAAATTACAACCTTCCACTTCCAAAAATTCTCCCATTAACACACAGAAGGCACACGTAGTTGTCAGTTATTCCCACTCCTTCAAATGCCCCAATGTAAAAACAGTGTGATGGTGACTGTCACAACAAAAAAAAACAACCCCAAAACAACGTCTTATGCACTTGTTCCACTGCTTACCTTTGCTATAAAGAGCTCTGTGAACCTTTGTGGGCTTCTCCACAGTAGAAGAAGCTGAAAATCCAGGTGGCAAACGGACGTGAACCAAGGTTAACATGGAGGGACGAGTTGTTGGATGCTTAAATTGTGAAGTGCTAAAATACAGTCGGACACCTGAACAGAAGATTAAAAAAGGTCACAATTTTGCTAAACTGCACAGATGCCATTTATCAGTTTACAAGGGGAGGAATTAGTATTGTTTTCTTACCTGCATGTGTGATTGCTAGTAGCTGACAGTCTATGGACTCAGAATTTTCAATCACTGCTATGTGAACAATAGGCTTAAATACAGAACGATCTATTGTTCTAAAAAACAAAACAAACCCCCATACATTCTCAATCCAAAGAAATAAGCAAACAACATTCTGCAAAAATATAGTGTGAAACCGCTGGCCTTAAAGGAAGCTTCTTACGTTGTAATAGTCATAAATATACCTGGCAATGCTCCCAGCAGCAGAAACTATGGCATTTTGTGAAAGAGAAGTAATCCTGGTCATTCCTTGACCATCTTGTCCCAAATCGTAAACCTGCAATTCAACAATACAGATTAGTGATTTACAGTTTAATTAATACAACTTCACCTATCAAGCAGCAACTCAAACTCTAGTTTTATTTAATCCTCACGTTTCCATATAATTGAGGGGAAGATCAAAAGGCTACCCTTCCCTCAGAAGAAAGTTTTCTAGGTCTTCAGCACACACTTTGTTACAAAAAGATAAACAGGAATAATACCCCTATATACCTACAGAGAATTCCCAGGTACTGAGGATAACTTAAAAAGTTACATTAGTAACATAGCCAACAGTAAGTAGAAGCAGTCACATACTTGCAGCACTCCTTTTTCTGAGCGTGTGTATAAGATATTTCGAGAATTGTCAATGGCGATTTGAACAACAGGATCTGGGGAACGAGAGAAAAAAGGGAGAACCAGAAAATCAACACTGGATTTGGAGAAAACAAGTTTAAACAGAATATCTATAAAATAATTAATTGTAAATTAACTAAAACTGCAGGAATCCCACAAAGGGCTCCTACCGGAAATGATTTAAAACAGCAACCAATTTCACACGGTTACTAGTAAATGAAAAAAAAAAAAAAAAATCAAAAACTTGCATAATAATTTCAAACTAATTTTCACTAAACAGTGAAACACGGTAAAATGATTTACTTAAAGATTCTACTGTTTGCAGTGATCCCACTAAGCACAGATTAATTTTGTACTACAGAACACTAACTTTAGTGATAAGTGTCAAACTTCACAGGCTTTGGTATCTATATCCTGAAGCAGGCATATAAACAAGTGATTTTTATAATCAACAACCATGCCAAGTTTCACTGACAATAACTAAACACTCTCAATGACAAAACTATCCAGTCTGACTTCTTGGTAGTATTATCTAAAAGGTTACATTAAATTATTGGGTAAGTCTTTAACATCAGTACTTACCATCCTCTGAGAACGTGAACTGTAGCACTGAAGGAATAAGGAAAGACAGCGCACTCTTTGAATGATTAATTTTTCTACAGCGCTGGCTAAACCAGCCTGCTTCAGCCTGCAATTTAAAACAAATACAGCGTTGAAAGAAAAAAACAAAAAACCACCAAACCAAACTAGTAGTTATATTTAAAAAGTCCTTTACATGGTAAGTATGAAAACAAGTAAAAAAATCTAAAAACATACCATTGATTTAATTGAAAAATTATGTACTAATCAATTGAAAGAAACAGGAGATCACTAAAAGGAAAATTTTACATAAAAAAGCATGCCGCATGTCACAATTTTTATTCTATTTTTGAAGTTGTTCAAAGCTGCATTGCTATTTCTCATATAATTACTACTTCTTCAAAAAAAACGCATCTACGCTAAGACATCAGAGTTGTTGTGCATACAAGCCATGCAACATAATTATGGAAGAAAACAGACGGTAAACATGGCATGTTTTAGAACTCTGAGTGCCTAGATTCCACAACCATTAAACAAAGAAGAATACCTGTGTGTAAAACCTATAGTCACCTGGTAAGCTACTTCATATAAGCAGCCATCTTTTCCAGCTAAAAAGACACGTCCGTTATCAGTGGATGTTATTGCCAGAATGTAAGTATTGTCAGTAGGGAGCGAATAGAGAAGATCTGGTAGCAGCTGCATTCCGCCAGACATACTGTCATTGAGCAATCCAGTACCTTAAATAAACACGCAAACAGCCAAACAAATCCTCGTTAGTTTTTAAGTTGTTCTAATTAATATTACAGGTCTGTGCTAAGAAGAATTTCCGAAAACAGAAAAAATTACAGCAAATTTCATAATTACTAAACATGTTTTGGAACACCTATTCTCCAAACTGATCTGCAGTGTAACAATCTTCTGTTTTTAAAAAAGTAAAGTAAATTCTCTGTATAAATTTTGAAGTAAAGAAACAATGTTTTTCATTTCTATACATTATCGTCTCTAAATTGCAACGTTTAAAGCACAGATTTCTAAGTTTTTTCTCTTTCACAACAAGACAGTACAAAAAGAGAGCAAAAGATTTTAATCCTCTCACTTCTCCAAACAATTCTGTATTTTCTCTATTAACTTATATAGCATTAAAAAATGTGATCAGGTTCTCAATTTCTGTGGTTGGAATACAAATGCCAATGAGGTTAATGAACTGTATTCACTAGCTCCAAGACTGATGCTCAGGCCTTCTCTCCCTCTCCAACATGCTGTTTAATTAACAGGAGCATCTGTTTCAAATGCTCTTTTTATGTTAAACAGGTAAATAGTACAGCTCAATGCTCCTGCAGGAGTCCAAGATCCAGCCGGTGCACATGCCATAAAAATTATTTTCCCTTGTCTGTAACATGATTTAAAAATCAGCAAGGCGCTTAGCACATGGTCTCATTTTTCGGGTTTTGATTTGTTTTTTTAAATGGCTACTAATAAAACAACTATGTATACTTGCTAATGCACAACTGAGAATGAGGAGAAAAGAGAGAATTACCTGCTTGTATATTAGCACAACTGAGCCCTAAAATCACAATATCCACGGGAGTAGCCAGAACAAGCAAGTGTCGTACATGAGGCTGGAAGATACCTAAAGAGAGGAAAATAAAATTTTAGTTTGCAGCCAACCTCTCAGATCACAATTGTGTATCTGATGTATCAACTGGAAAGACACATTGACTCATTAGAGGGAATAGTCATACTCAAAATCTAATGATCTGTGAAACTCTAGAATTAGAAAATAGTATCAGTCAGCAGTTCAGCTTCCACTTCATCAAATACAGGATCTTTCAAATGACATTTTTCTTATAAACGTACTTCTTTTAAATTCAACCCTATAGCAAATTCAACTTTGACCTCAAAGTTACCTTAGCAGTAGCTACTAAAAGAACTGGGAAGGCTAGAAACCAGGATCTCATGGAAGTCACCACTTAAATGTGTAAACTTATGAACAGTACAATGTGGCAAAAAACCCAAAGCTTATCAGTGTAAACAATTGTTAAACTATACATTATTTTTGGCTTGTAATTAATTTCATAATGTTTCTAAAAACAAAACAAACCCATGTATCTGTGTATACACATACACACACACAAATACCACAGATTTTCACATATGCATATGTAAAAAACCATGTACAGAAGGTTCAGTAACTGCCTAATTCTAGTGACTGTCATATATTCCTTACCTCTCTTTGGCTTTACAAGACCCACTGCAAGAATAGTTTCACTAAGGCCATCAAAATAAGCCAGATCTCCCCTGCCAACAAACAACGGGAAAAAAAAACAGCCTGCATAAAACTTGTCATCTAGTATCATATAATAACAAAGTAAACAAAATCAGGTTCTGTATATTTTAAAATTATTAATATTTATTGTAACACTCTAAAGCCATCTACATCTTTTGCTTTGGGTGAAAGCAGGTCCAGCAGCATGGAATGAGAGAGAAATTTCAGAGCAAAACTACGTAGGCAATCATTTGAGCTGCCTGGAGCCCTACGTTTCAGACCTGAAACCCCACTGCAATATTTTATACTTTCAGATTTTGTTACTTCATACAGTCTACCCTGGATTACACAATGCAGCATCTGCCATGCTGATTAACATCAACTGGAAGGAACTTAAATAATTTTTTTCTCCCATGAAAATTATCTAAAGCAAGAATTCCCAACCTGCTCCCCAGCACCTTATGATTAACAGCACGCAGTGCTGTTTTATTCGGGGAATGTATTTAATACACTGTGACACAATGTAAATGTATGGATAGGAGCTACGCGAGCCACTGTCTGACTTTAATCTTGTTAGGGAATACAACAGTATGCAGGAACCCATTCTTACTAAAAGAATTACTATATAGGCAAATAAAGAAACAAACATGCAAATTATGAACATATCACTGCCATTTGAAAATATGAAATTATTTTCGGTTTTATGCATCCTTAAAATAAGCTAGGTAGGAGAACTTCAGACACAATACTTCAAAGTGCCAATGCTGTATTGTTGACCATTGTGGGAATGACTGGCCACTGTACACGCATCACAGTACTTACTAAATCTATTTAGAAAAGTAGGAAATTAGTATTTTTTTCCTACTTTTTTGGCATAAGCAAAGCCCTAGCATAAATACCACAGTAACTTTAAGAAATCAGCTATGCCTACCCCTAAGCAACTGCATTTTCCTTTCTTTTGACTGCAGACTATCTGGCAGCAATACTACTAAGCCTTAAAAATACTTGAACATTTATTCAAAAGTTTTAATAAACCTAAAAGGAACCAAGGTAAGTTAAACTGAGTAACAGACCTCTGTGCTACCAGTAAAAAAATCTCATACTACTACAATTGCTTAATTCTAGTAGAATACCAATAAAATATCATCAGGAACGTGTTCTCTACGTACCCATCTTCATAGTTCCACATAAAAATGTCACTGTCGATGGTCAGCCAAGCTCTGCTGATTTCTGGAAATACGCCCATCATACAATTGCACTGCATATCTGAAGCAATGCTGATGTAAGGACTAACTGTATTTTGGCTAGCAAAGGCAAAATCCCCTTTGCAGCATTTAAAAAAAAAACTTTACATACAGCATGTCCTGGTTTGGGCCAGGACAGAACCGATTTTCTTTTAGTAACTTTGCTTTTTAGTTAAGTCTCTTCTGAGAAGCTGCACTCTCTGAAATTAACTGCATGTTTTTCCAGACAGTAGCTGCTTCTAGCAGTGATAAGGCTCGGTGTTTATAGTTAGTGCTGGAACATCAGAAGCAATGGTATGCAGAAAGGCCCTTGCTTATAGTTATCCCTATGGAGACCAAGGTCGATGCTTGCTTCTGCGAATTTTCTTGTGTGCCGGAACTGAAAGGGCAGAGAAGGGGTCAAACCTGCGACCCTGCGGTGCGGAGGAGCGGGCCAGGCAGGTGACCCAAAACTGACCAAAGGCAGTATTCCATCCCATACGCGTCATACTCAGTATAAAGCTGAGGGATCATGAGGGTCTCGCTCTCTTCTTCTATGGCCGGCGTCCAAGGAGGACTCTGTCTGATTCTTCTGCCTTTGATCCTGACCCATGCATTCCTGAATCCAGCTCCTGCCTGCTGCTGCCGAGTATACAGTCCGGGACTTCCCTGGGGCGTGCCCCGCAGCGTCCGGGTGACGTATTTGTCATCAGTGGGGGGCAGCTTGGTACCGGTTTTGTACATATTTGTATATTTGTGTATATTTCATTATTATTATTATTCATTATTACTGTAGTTAGATTAAAGCTGTTTTAACTTTTCTAACCCATAAGTCTCTTTCCCTTTCCTCTTCCCCCCACCACTTCGGGGAGGGAGGGGGTTAACAAAGAGTGTCTGTCGTTAGCTTAATAGCCAGCCCAGCTTTAAACCCTGACACAGCAGTACACAGACTACGTACCATAAACATTCAAAGTTCTCAATACAGAAACTAACTCCACCAGCAACTCTACACAAATGGACCTTGTTACCACTTGAAGCCTTAGCAAGGGAACCTGAACAATACTGAAGTTCATTACTGGGAGTCTTACAGAAAGATCAGGGAAGCTGGTTACGGAAGAAAAAAGTTTGTTTCTAATATTATGACTTACACAACCTAACACATTATTTTTCGTAAGGATACGTCCAAATTGCTCCACCAGCTCTGGGGGAAGTGGGACTCTGCGGACTGAGCTGATCTCTGGAAGATTAGGTATTGACAGCAAACCTGGTCCTTGCAAAGGATAATCCATATCTGACATACCAGAAACAGTAGGGCTACCTGCAATTAAGAACAACAAAAAAAGATTAGACTTCTATAATGCATGAGAAATTTACAAAAAAAGGTTTCTGTTCTCTCTATCTTTACCTGACTGTTTCCTAATCTGTGAAATCTAATTTAGACTAATTACATTTTCCATTGTACTTTGGATGAATAACAGAGCCCTTCAGGCTACGTAGAAAGAAGTGCCTTGATATTGCAGAGACTTGAAGCATACGAATACCACTACTCACAAGATACGTGTGAACAAATGTTTCTGTAGGAGCAAGACCATTAACGATAAAAAGAAACCTCACATTAGACGTGAGAAAACAGATTTGCAAACAAACAGTAACTTATTTGGACACCAGCCTACTCTTTACTCCATTTTCACTGAGATACTCTCTCAGGCCCTTTTTCCCATTGTACGGCCAGACATTAAATATGCCACGCGAACAAGCCAGGAGCATACTCCCCCACCTAGAAAAGCTGAACTGTGCTCCCAGTATCAAGTTAAAATACCCACACATACCCACGATTTTATGCAATGCATATCTGTGATGTTGCTAGGGTAGTTACACTTTAACCATGCACATCACATTGTACCGTAACAGAAAACAGACACTCTGCTTGTATCTGATGCTCCCTGGATATGCATTAGGTCACCTACAGCTCTAGAGTGTGCGCTTCACAGCCTGCTTTGCTGGACAGCTGGCACCAGAACAGGAAATGCTGTCTTGATGTTTTAAGGAGAACAAAACAGATGTTTGAGAATAGCTCAGAATGGTATCAGTTACGATAACTACATGTGACGTACAGCTACAGACTGTAATGAAAGTCATTCAACAAAGCTTAGCAGAGACCTTCAGGCTGCTTGTAACTTAGGGATGGCGCTGCGCACTTCGTGAGCCTAAGAACATTCCGCAAGAGGCTTCCCAACAGGCAGAACGGAAAACAAGTGCCATTTTCTTCACCTTCTGGAGGAAGGTGGGGCCACAAGGCCAACTCTCCCGTGCCATAGAGAGATCCCGCATCCACAGCTTTCACCCACGCGTCGAAGCGCCCGCCACGCGCCAACCCCCCCCGCCTTGCCCCACGCCCGAGAGGCTGTCAGACTCGGCCCTGTCGCCGTTCCTGAGGAGGCAGGGCCAGCAGCCGCTGCCCCGGGGCGCTGCCAGGGCCGCAGGCGCCCGGAGGGGGGCGGCGGTGCCCGGCCGGCTGCCCGCTGAGGGCCTCCACGCGCGGCCGCCCAGGCAGCGCCGGCCGAGGTCGCCCCAGAGGTGGTCGCGGGGCGGCGGGGGCACCGCGGAGCCCGAGGCGCCAGGGGCCGGAGGCCGAGGGGCACCGAGTACTCCTCACCAGGTGCCGGCACGGCCAGCAGCTCGGACAGGTCCGGGTAGCAGCGATCATCCTGGATCTGCCGGTCGATGATGCGGCCCGCGATCTCCAGCGCCTCCTGCGCGGCGGGCGCCGGGGGGCTCATGGCGGCTGGCATGGCAACGGCGACCGCGCGGCCGGGGTCCGGGCCCGGGCCGGTGGGCGTCTCCAGGAACGCCCGCAACCCGCGATGTCGGAACTGTTCCGTCCGCCACCCGCCAAATCCCGACAGGCCTTGCGCGCGCCAGGCCCTTCCGTCGCGCCACTTCCGCTGGCGAGCGGAGGAGGAGCGGCGGGGGGCAGGGGG
>VZSC01016856.1:10504-34133 GCA_013398225.1 Steatornis caripensis | reverse complement strand
GACCAATATTCTTACTTTATTTTTCACTGCATCCTACAGAGGTATAATTTCAGTCTGCCAAAGAGCTTTAACACAATGGTCTCCACTCCTCTTGTTCCCTAGCTAAGGTGGGCAATCTAACAATTTATAATTCTGCTTTTAATGATTAGCTTGCTTTTCCAGATTTTACTCTGTATGTTGTAGGGCCTAATGCAGGCATCTATTTGTGTGATCTAAACTAACCCCAAAAAGCAGTAGACTTTGATAATTCTGGATAATATGTCAGCTAATTTCCATTTTCTTAGTGGTGTCAATGTAAAAACATTATATTGCTTAATATACTTGAATATGTATAGTACTAAAGTATTTAATATTTTAATGATCCTTGTTTTTTTAATATATAAATACTTCCTCAACCTAAGTGATCTTCTTATTACATGTATTTTCATTTTAGGAAGTCTCAAGGTATTTATACTTGAATAAATATATTGGGTTTTTGAGTAATCTGTTATGTCTTCACCTGAAAAAAATTTACTGCCCCTCATTTTGTGTTTTAAAAGATTCTAGCTTTAAAAGCAATTTTGCTGATGTCAGGTTTCTCCTGAATGACTGGATGTCCAGAGCAAATTATGTCAGGTTTCTATTATCACCTTAAGTACAGCATTCTTCACCTCTTTCTGCTGCAGAAGTTATGCTTTCATTGAACATTGCCCTCCATTATATTTTTATGGTATTCTCTTTTTTTCTCACTAAATACTACTTCTTTCTAATCAAATTTATTTTAAAATCATGAGCATATCCACTCTCTCTGTTCAAATTCCTTCTCTAAATTTTAGATAGCAGAATTTATTTTCTTTCATATGTCATACTGTAAGGCTGCTGTGCAAAATATTTCCACAGATTTTACAATGATAAGCCACGATCTTGCGAAACTTAACTCACATTTACTTTTAAGCATGCTATTAAGGTAGCTATTTCTATTTAAGCCAATCTTATAACATGCAAACATCTCAATTCAGGTGCAGATGCATCAATTTACATGGTGGCCTTTCAATCTCTTATAGTTTAAAGTAGGAATATAAGAACAATTTTAAATTTCACAGAAAGTCAATGCAAAGCAAGACCAGAAGCTCCAGCTGCAAGGGTAAATGACTGAATTTATTTTCAGTTACTAATTTATTAGCAGGAATTCTGTATAAAATACACAGTATACATTGAGTCTTGCTTCCAGTTCACTAATACACTATTGTATCCCAGTACATTGTTTAACTATCATTCCAGTATAGAACACACAGGTTTTATATTTTTGACATTTATAGAAAATTTATTTGTAGTTCTGTCTACCCATTTATCTGAAAGCAATTGAATGATAAAAAAGAAAAAACATTATTTTTCTAAGTAGGAAAGGGGAAAAAGTATTTGTGTGTGATCAAATCATCTGTTACAGAGCAAAATACAAAATCAGAGATTTTTACTTCCAGCCTGATGTCTTTAATCTCTGGATTAACATAATTCAAATATAATAAAATATGTCTCTGAAAAACTGAAAATCTAAAATGTCCAAACCAATTAATTTGAATTATAGTCAAAGTTCAGTAAGTAACAAAAATAAAAACTACAAAATAGACTCATAAAGGCAATGAAAAAATAGAATTTGTTACAGTGTGTAAATGAACAAGTTCATGATATTTATGTGTCTAAAAATCCACACACTGTATAACTACAAAGACACAAACTGAATAACTTCAAGGAAATTTTCAAGTATTCAGAATTCTTTAGAAATAATACCATCTGTAATAACGTTTTTCACCAAAAGCACAATTGTTGATGTAATACATTCAGAATTTCAGTCCCCTGCAGTCTTGAGATTAGGTTCAAACTCTGAGATTTAAAATTTTAACCTTTTACTTTGACTTCTTTCTCCTTCCTCTGTTCCTACAGGTTGCATTCAGTATTGCTTGGCAGGTTCCATTTTTAATCTTTTAACTACAATTACGTTGGTTAGATTTTCTTTTAATCTCTTTTCTGGACTTCCCATAAGAATAAGCTGTCCTCGCATGACTGCAATTAAACTAGTGATTTTGCTGTCAAGAGTGTAAACAATCACACTCCTAACAATTATAGTGGGTTAACATTCTCATATGTATCAAGCTAGGTGACAGGCACAAGAGATTCTGATAAAAAGGTCCCAGGATTGTACTGTAGTTCTGGAGATATTCCTCCTCATAATGCAGTTCAGCCTTAAGATACCTTACCGGCTGATGTTCTGGATAACTTGCACTTTCAAAATAGTAACAAAATAAACTATGGAGGAAAGTGTATCTGTAGTGACATATACATGATATGAGGAACATAAATTACTTAGTTAAGGAAAGACAATTGTAGCAGAAGCATGATGTAATATTCTAATATATTTACATCTGCATAACTCCTCCATATTTCTTTATTCTTTAAAATCAATGTAAGTTAAAACTCTAATTCTCACACTGGTTAATTTTAGTTATTTGCTTTGGCATGTTTCTTTTTATTCTGTGGGAAAGGATATTGTTGTTGGCTTTGATCCCTGGAAACCAACAAAGAGATGAAGCCCATTTGTAGAGCAGTGAGAAGTTTGAATTGCCAATACTCTGCTTGAACCTACGTTGCAGAAAAATATGTGATTTCAGTGCTGACAGATTGACATGTTTCATAGAATAATAGAATGAATTGGGTTGGAAGGGACCTTAAAGATCATCTAGTTCCAATCCCCCTGCCACAGGCAGGGACAACTTCTGCTAGACCAGGTTGCTTAGAACCCCATTCATCCTGGCCTTGAATATTTCTAGGGAGGGGGCATCCACAACTTCTCTGGGCAATCTGTTCCAGTGTCTCACCACCCTCATCCTGAAGAATTTCTTCCTAACATCTAATGTAAATCTACCATCCCTCAGATTAAAACCATTACCTCTTGTCCTATCACTACATGCCCTTGTAAAAAGTCCCTCTGCATCTCTCTTTTAGGCCCCCTTCAGGTACTGGAAGGCTGCTATAAGGTCTCCCTGGAGCCTTCTCTTTTCCAGGCTGAACAACACTGACTCGCTCAGCCTGTCTTCATAAGAGAGGTGCTCCAGCACCCTGATCATCCTGGCGGCGCTCCACGAAGTGCATATTTCATATGCACTGTCACTTTCTTTGACATAATAACAATCTTCACCTGAATTTGGATAGTTTCAAACAAGTCAGGAGAGTTACAGAAATATTAAGGTTAAAAAATTACTAGTGACTCACACTGCCAACATTGCAAATGGAAAAAAAAAGTTTAATAATCTTTACATGGATAACTTGGTGGGTAGGAAATTGTAAAATTAATTTAGCATTAAAAACCTCATTAACATTAAGACATCTTAAAATACATCTACGGGAGAAGCTATGACTCAGAGTGTGGGAGAAGGCCACTGTTCAGTATTTCTGTGAACTCTGACTGCAGCTTCCATAACCAACCATAATACCCAGGAGAACGTCAAATGGTGCTACAGTTTAGTTGTGTTTCGGTAGCCATTCAATAAAAGTTACTTCTATATTCATAGAAAAGAACTTAAAGTGACTGATCCTCTTTATTATTGGGAAAAATGAGTGCACATTGTGAAGATTGTGCCTTTCAATTTATTTAAATTGCTTTGCATATTAAATTGAGTTTCTCCCTAGCTATTTGTTTATTATACAATTAAAATTATGAATTTTTGTACATTCTCTAGTCAGAGCAGGCAAAAAGACTAAACAAAGTACTATGTTGTGTTGGTTGGGAGTGAGATATTAGTGGAAGGTTTCTTTCTAATGGATATAAAGTTCAGGAAATTACATTTACTTGCGGCTTTGCATGTTTTGATCTTTTTTGCTGAAATCATTTCTGAGAAGATTCAGATACCAGTTTGTTGCATGCGGGTTCCCGGACAACGCTACACGATCAATGTGATCAAGAGAATGCTACTTTATTCCCGAATAGCTCAGCTTATATACATAGTGTTCCACCTGATTATGCAAGCTCACTGGCTGCAAGCCACTGTGCACGCATGTGTCTCTATATGATTTGTTGCTTAACGCTGAGCATGCACAGTACATGCGCATGCGTCAGCCCTCTCCACTTCCGTGTTTACATCTGACTTAGAGCCACGTGTCCTCTAAGTCAATCAGGTCTGGATTGCTCACAACATGTCTGTTGTCTTCCCACACCAGTTTTCACCTTATCACTCAAGGATGAATTTTAATAAGCAGAGATTCTTAAGGTGAAGAGAACCTCAGTTCATTAACAGAGCTGTGAGACTTGTGACTTCTTTCAGAATAAGGACAAATTTTGTCATTTATCAGATCTAGACTTGATATTTCAGGGTCACTGTATTTCTGCTTGCCAAATCATATGATCCTATGTATTCAGATTCACCACAGTCTCAGACCACAGTATTGTTGGTTTCTGCTGTTTAAGGATTGCTATTTAAGGTCTTCCTAAGTTATGACTACCCACTGTAGTGGGTTGGCCTTCACCAGTCACCAGCTCCCGACCAAGCTACTGTCTCATTCCTCAACATGACAGGAAGAGAAAATAAGATTAAAAAATCATTGTTCAAGATAAAGGTAGTTAAATGAAAGGAAAAAAGGCTGCTAACGCAAAAAAAAAAAAAAGATATACCCTCTACTTCCCATCAGCAGGCGATGTACCGCCACTTTCTAAGAAGTAGAGCCTCAGTACACATAGCGGTTGATTCAGAAGACAAATACCTTAATAACGAATGTCCTTCACCCCCGCCCTCCCCCTTTGTCTTAGCTTTTATTGTCAAGCATGAGATCCTATGGTACAGAATGTCTCTTTGGTCAGTTTGGGTCAACTTTCCTGCTTATGTCCTATGTCCTCTTCCAACCTCTTGCCCACACCCAGCCTACAGGCCTTTGGGGATTGGGGTTTGGAGAGACAGTCTTGATGCTGTGTGAGCACTGCTCGCCAATAATCAAAACATTGGTGTGTTGTCAACACTGTTCTAGCCACAAAGCACAGCTCTATGAGGGCTGCTATGGGGAAAAGTTAAATCCATCCCAGCCAGGTCCAATACAAGCATTAGATATTGTCCTTTCAAATGTTCAGATAACAACAGTGTCAAGAGTGACCACACCTAAAAAGTAATCTTAAAGCTTTAAATAAAAGTTAGAAGTTGAGAATACATTCCCTGCATATAATAATAGACCTTGTATTTCCCATCCTTCCAGTACAGTTTGTGAACATAATCTGTGTTCCTTATCTTAGGGAGCCTTTTGAGGAGACTCTGCTCCACTTCCCTAAGTAAATCATCTATATCAATAACAGGAAATGCAAATGCTCTTCCTAGAAAAATATTAGAAAAATCTATATAAAAAAACCAGACAAAGAATGGAATAATGCAAAGACGGAATTCTACTGCTGCTGTTGTTCTCAGTATAATTGCTACTAGGTTATCATTGGAGGCAGCAGGTAAACTACCTTTGCAGTTCTTGCAGGGCAACTGATTTCCAGCAAAACACAGGGAAAGAGGAATAACTGCCCCAGAGATGAAAACTAAGGAGATCTATGCCAAATAGTTTTATGAGGATGATCACTGAGAAACCATAAAACTAAGCATGGTACCAGCCTGAAATTAAAATGCTAACAGAAGATTATAATGAAGAATGTTGTAGCACTGAAGCTGGAATGATTTCAATGGCTGAGGAGCAACTTTCATAGTATAAGGCAAATTATGCTGGAAGAAATGAGAATTGGCAATTGTCTAATAGAAATACAGTGGTGTTACTCATTGGCAGCAAGCCTTTCCAAATTAACATTAAACACCTCTAAAGAGAAGCCTGTCAAAGTATGTCAGTCATGTTTTATTCATTAAAAAATAAATAGGAATATAATCTATCCAGGACTTAACCGAGGCACTCTCCAAATTTGTGTTGTTTCACAAAGCAAAAGTACCTTGATTTGTACTCGATTATACTGTTTCAGTATAATCTGAAAGTCTTTTCTATGCTTCCATAGAACTGTAAAGCACAGAGATTATATTGACTATTACTTATTCTGACCTCATCTGTACCTTCTTTTTCTATTCTCACACATCAAAACACACCTAAATTTAGAGCATGCTACTGGAGTATGTAAGTCATCTTTCTATACTTCTTTTGGGCTGCTTAAAAAAATTTCTTATTGATAATAGCAATAGAAAAACTGTATGATATGAGGTAAAATTTAGAACTAAAATGAAACAGGACAAAACACAGATTCCTGCTATTCACCTCTGGCTGTCTCTTCAGATGCATAACACAGGATAAGAAACCAGACTTAAAAGTGGTACAGGGTGAGACAAGAATTTTGTCTCTTATCTGGAAGATACATGTGACAGTCTTCTGTCATGTTTTAAAGCTGGGCTGGCTGACAGATGTTCTTTGTTAGCATTGTTTAAGCATTCCCCAAAAGGGGAAGGGAAAGAGAAAAGGAAAAGAGGATTATGGGTTGGAAAAGTTAGAACAGCTGTAATACAACATTAATAATAAAGTATAATAATAATAGGAAAAAATAATGTAATTATACAAATATATACACGACAATACCAAGTTCTGCCAATGACGATCACGTCACACTGCAGGGCAGGCCCTGGGAAAGTCTTGAACTGGACTCAGCAGCAGACAGTAATGGGATTCAGGAATGCACGGATCGGGGTTGAAGGCAGAAGAAACAGAGAGAGTCCTCCTCAGACACCGGCCATAGAAGAAGAGAGCTTGATACTCATGATCCCTCAGCTTTATACTGAGTATGATGAGTATGGGAATACTACATTTGGTCAAGTTTGGGCTACTTGTCCCACCTGCTCCTCCCCAGAGAAGGGTCGCAGTTGTGACCCCTTTACCACTCTCATTTCCAGTGCATAAGATCATAACCAAGCAGTGAACTTGTTTTACATAGGAATAAGTATAAGCGAGAGTGTTTCTGCATAACATTCATACTGTTACTAACTATAAACATCGAGTGTTATCACTTCTAGCAGCAGACACTGTCTGAAAAACATGCTGTTAGTTTCAGAGAGCGCAGTCTCTCAGAAGAAACTTAGCTGAAAAGTAAATTTACTACAAAAATATTGTCTCTGTTCTGGCTCAAACCAGGACCTCTTCATACAAAAGCATTATATACTTTGGTCTGCTGAAAGATATAACAAGTCAACAATTTCAACAGCATTCATAGCAGCATACATATGGATTTTCCAAAACATTTCACATTTAGAGATACCAGACTTTTGTTGCTGAGCTTTTTTCCCCTCTTAGACTTAGGTGCAACTATTCTACCAAATCAGATCACAAAATGTGAACCACTTTACCTATGTGTCTGCCAAGATAATTTTGACATACTAAAGTGATTATTTTACTGTTATCAAGAATTACTTATAGCTGTAGACAGTATTTGGGGGAGAACTAATGAATTGCAGAAAATCAGACATAGAATCATAGAATCATAGAATCATAGAATCATAGAATGGTAGGGGTTGGAAGGGACCTCTAGAGATCATCTAGTCCAACCCCCCTGCTAAAGCAGGTTAGCCTAGAGCAGGTTGCACAGGAATGCAATACATCTATAAATTTATTAAATAAGACAAATTAACTGTGAAATTCTGTCTTGTGAGAATATGCAAAGAAAAATACTGAAAGTATAATTTTAAGTATTTTTTTAGTATATTATTTAAGTATTTAAGATTTTTAAATTCAGTATTATGAGTGTATCAGTCTTTCCTTGTCTGTGAAACAAGACAGGTACTTAGGTGTATGCATTGCACATAGTACAAAAGACATGACAGTTTACTTCTGTCCAGCACATAGTAAAACACTGTGGTATCTATTTATTTGTCTTCTTAGAAATATAATGATGAGGAAACGAAGCAATAAAATAAGATTAAGTATGAAATATGATTTTAAAACCCCACATTTTTCTTAAAAATGTTTTTAAATGAATTATAATTTTGTGATGTATGATTACATAATATTTCTATTATTCTATCAAAATTAGGCTGAAACATGTTCTAAGACAATTGGGAGGAGAAAACCAGTAAGCTTGTGAGGAACACTACAGAATAAAAATCAGGAGGGGAGGTATTGTGACACATTTCCAAACTGGTATTTTCTCCATTTTCCAACTTATAAAAGAATAATTTAATTATAATGGCTATCTACAGAAAAAAAAAATCCATGTCAGAAACAAAAAATGAGGCAAATTTCTCATGCAGCGAATACAGTACTTAAGCACTAATTCATCTACATTTTTTTCTGGACATTTTGCTACTTTTTGTATAGCAAATACATCCTGTTACTTTTTGTGTAGCAAACAGATTTTGTCAGACACTAGCTGTTCTGACTCAACTCCATATAACCCCTAAATAAAGATATAATGATATAATAAATATATTTACAAAGGTATCCACAGCTCCAGCAGATCCCTCTGAGCTCTTCTCCACATAGCTTTCAGAGCTGAAGCGATGACTTCCTTTCCGTTTGAAACAGCTCAAGGAACATACAAACAGTCATGATCTGTTTCAGAGGTATTGTGATTCCTAAGTCCTTATTTACAGCTTTAGCATTCTATACAGGTGGTTCATATTTATGCAAAATTATACTGTTTTTCTGCAATTTAAATTAATTTTATGTTCTGGAAGAGAGGTCAGCATATCTTAAAATATCATGTTGTTTCAATAATATATTTTCAGAAAATCTACATGTTCTCATATTTCCAGAAAATGTGCACTTCTACATCTGTTTTTTCCTTTGCTTTTATTAATCCTCTGTCAAAATTGAATTTAGATTAAAATTGATTATAACATCTTCATTTACACCACAATCCTGCACAGAAACACTGTGCTTTACAAGCCACATTTTTCAGAGAATACAATGGTAATTACTCATATTTCAAGTAATTGATAATTTTTTGCAGGATCATACCCTTGTACACCTTATCTTGAATGACAGTGGAGATTACAGCAGAATATAAGAGGGGAAAAAAATATCAGTTTGAGGATAATGAAGCATTGGAGAATGTTGCCAAGAGAGGTTTGCGTTTGCAGTTCCATTCATTTAGTAATTACTTAGTTATTGTTGTTGCTGTTATTATTATTATTATTTTAATAGTTATATTAGCCATTCCAAGTCCATTTCTAAAATTGTACATTATTCTTTGCATTAAATTTAATAATTAATTTATAGTGTCTGGGGACACTATATATAATGCCTTATCTTGTTAGAAGATAAGATAAAAATTCCGTAAGGATAATAAATTTATCTTTTACATACCTAGTCACTTCCCATCCCAAAACTGTCTTCTGCTCATGACAGTAAATCTACATTTACCAGTAACGCTATACTCGAAAATCCATTTAAGGGCAGAAAGAAAACACAATTTTAATATAATACCGACACTTTTTGTTAGAATAACTGGAATCTTAGGAGTCTAATCAAAGAATTGTTAGTTAGTTGCAGAAAATGAAAGAAAAAATAATTAGCATGCAGAAAATGTCCCCATGATAATAGTATAGTTAGTTTTTATATGCGCATGCCTCCTATCCTGTTTCCTGCGTTATGCCCACTCTTCAACTGTTCCTCTAGGTTCTAAAGCATATGGTTTCAGTTTTAGGTGTCAGGGTAAGGGTTACAGTGATGTAAACCCTTCTCTGGAAAGAGTGTGAGTGAAAGAGAGAGTACTAGAAGGTTACTGTTAAATGTCTCCAAAACCTTCTTTTCTCCAGGCTGGAAATTCCCTGTTTCATCAGTCGTTTCTGACAGATTATGTGTTCAAGCTCCTGAAGATTGTGGCGGTCCCCCATTGGACTTCCAAGATTTTTTTATTTATTATTTTTATTTTGGTGTTTTTTTCATCTGGTCTCCTTCTACTAGCTAACTACTCTGACTTGAATTTTGCTAACAAAGTTCACGCAGAGCCACACACAATAGTACATGAGATCACACAGAAAATAGAAATAGGGTCTAATGAGAAGATAGGACAGATCAGGCACACGCTTTGGTCAAAGCCTGCTTGCACACAATCAGACCCTTTCTCCCTTCTTTCCATTTCCCCATCCTTGTTCTTCCCCAATTTAGCTTGATTCCTTGCTTTCTATACCCCTATGTCTGCTCAGATTAACAACTCTCTTCTGATGACTTTTTCCTCATTAGTTCCATCCTTCCTACACCCATATACAAGTTTGATATTTCTGATATTGTTTGCTGGTTTTGAAATCTTGACTGTACATGATATGGCTGACAGATTTACCCAGGTGCTGTTGGGCTTGCATGAAATGTCCTCAGCATTCCCCTCCGATTATCTGTGAAGCTCAGCTGTCTCTCATGTAAATCTTTAGCCAGCTGTGAAATCTGCCTCTTGGCACTGTCTGTAACTTTCAAGTTCTCACATTGTTATCTATTATGGCCAGCAATTGCTCATGTAATGGTCAGTAGTTTCTCAGGGGCTAAGTCAACTAAGCCTCAGACAAGGGCTTAGCCACCTCCCTTGCATACCTTAACAGTTTGCAAACTTGATGAGGGTAACCTCTGCCTCTTCTTCCAGATCACTGGTTGATCACTGGTTAATCACTATGTTTTGAGTTTGATGACCCAGACAGTGTTTCACCATTGTACTGGTTCACTCATCAAGACCATTTGAACTTGGAACTCGAGGAACCTATTGAAGACTCAAAAACCTTGCTGCAATGAAGGTAATCTTGTCTCTAGGCAAAAAGATCTGGAAGACCATGTCAGTGAAGACTGAGGCAAAGACAGCATTAAGCACTCCAGCTGGATCTGCTCCACTGTCATTACAGCACCTGCTCCATTCAGCAGTGAGCCCACATTTTCTTTGTTTTTTAATTTTACTGCTAATGTAGCAGTAGAAGCTCTTCTTGCTGCCCTCTGTGTCCATTGATAATTTCAACTTTAGTTGAGTTTTAGCTTTCTAAATACCGTGTCTGTATGCCCAAGTAATATTTATGAAGTACATAATCTTTGATGTATGATGCAAGGAGAACTCTGAACCTCCTTTGCAGTCTTCTGGGATTGTGGTCTCATAGTTGTATTTTACAGAGTGCCATGCGGAACTGGAAAAATCCATAATGATGACAGGCAGATTGGACAGCATCTCCCCTTTCTTATGCCTCATAACTTCTGCCATCCTGGGCAGAGCTGGTAGAAGCACAATACTTCACTCTTTCCCTCTACTTTAATATATTCCAGGTTATAAGATAGTTTAGACAGCTCAAGAGTGAAATTGTGAATTGATTCTGCTACTAGAAATTACATAAGAAAAGGGCTCATAATAACGGATTTCTTCTACAAGATTGGTAAAGGCATTAAACACAAGGCAAGACAAATTTAAAGTAGCAAATTGTGTTAAAACTTAACCATACATATTATTTAATTTAATTCCAAGAATAGATTCCAAGTTAAACTGCAATTATGTTTCTTTCTAATTTTCTGATATATTCCACAAGTGAATTCATTTTTCACTCAAAGACATTCCACCTCAAAACCTTGAAGACAAATATTCTGCAAAGTGAAAGTAGAAACTAGTCAAAAGAATTTTGTTCTTAGGAACAAAAAAGAATTCTACTGACAGTTTATTCTAACATAAATGTTCACGTAATGAAAATACAACACATCAAAAAGAAAGTCATAGAGGTAGTAGTGGTTTTTGAAAAATTTTCTAAACAGAGAATGACCTTTTGCTCCTGGAGAAGCCTTTGGAACTAACTAGGAAGAACTGCTTCTCTCAACCAGTTAAAGAGTTAACGTTCATATAACTTTGAAGATACATACTTTTCATAGACCTTGACTTTGAAAGAAACTGAGAAAAATTAAGTACATCAGCTTAGGCAACTGAAGTCTTTATCTGTGTGCATCAATTCATAATTTATTCTGGTAACTTCTTTAGTGATAATATTTTAATGAACGGGCACGAATGCCTGAAGTTCTGTATTATATTGGATTTTCTTGCTAATGTACCAAAAAAATCCATGTAACCATATGTAAGAAAGGGTCTTGAAAGCATAGATAAAATAAGCATATAGAAACTGAAACATAGCTGTCAAAACGCCCACTCAGGAGCATGACCTAGTAAAGGTCTGAAGAAGATAGGTTTAGCAGAAGTCAAGCCACAGGGCAGTGGCTGGCTTGCAGATACAGAGAAAAAGACTTCATTTTATAGCTGTAACACCTTCTTCAGAAGTAAGCATGCAATGGCTTTAATGTTCCAGTATTTGCCACAGGAACCTTTTCTGATTCATAAAACTCATGTGGTAATCTTGTACTCACTTTACAGAAAAATTGTAAGACTTCTTTACATGCAATTTTCCTTTCAGTTCAAATATCTACTACCAGAAAGAAGAACAAAAGCACACCACAAAGAAGCCTCCATCTAAATTTTCCTAGTAATTTTGTGCTAAAATTGAGTATTAGATCTCCACTGTGGAAGGTGTACAACTGTATTCACTCCATCCTACTCTCAGAATTAGTGCTTTGATCATCTATTTGGCGCATTTACACATATCACATTTTTTGTGAAGTCACTGAAAACAGAAAAACTATAATATCTTTATATTATTAATTGTGTTGTATCTGTGCGGCGGGGCTCTGGTGGCAGGGAAAGAGGTTACATGGGCCTGTGGCCCATGTAAGAAGCTGTTCAAAACTCCCTTAGCTCCAAGTTGCCCCACCTTGGGCTAAGGCCAGGGTGTTTAGAGACGATAGTAATGCGGTAATGTATTTAAGAATGGGACAGGACAAAGAAACAGTCATTGAGACCTGCAGCAAAGGATGGAGGGGGATGTGAGAGAACCATCTATGTAGATATCGGGAATCAGTGAGGAACGAGGGAGGGGACATGGGATGGAGCAGAGATTCCCCTGCAGCCTGTGGGGAGAGGGCAGGCTGTGCCCCTGCAGCCCGTAGAGGATCACAGTGAAGCAGCCCATGAAGGACCACGGAGGAGCAGAGAGGGACCTGCATACCAAGCGAGGTGCCTGCTTCCAAAGCAGATCGTGATTCTGTGGGCAGGCCATGCTGGGTCGGTGCATTCCTGAGGGATTGCACATGCAGGGCATGCACTCACGGCAGAGGAGTTTGTGAGAGACTGTCTGCCGTGGGAGAGACTCCGTGCTGGAGCAGGGAAGTGTGTGAGGAGCCCTCCACACCTGAGGACAAAGAAGCGGCAAAGACAATATTTGGCCAACTGACTGCATCCCCCATTCCCTGTCACCCTGTGTTGCTCAGGAGGTACGAGGCAGAGAGATCAGGATTGAGATGAGTCAAGGCTGGGAAGGAGGGAGGGGTGGAGGGCAGAAGGGTATTTATTTGTGTTCTAAGTTCTGTTTTTTCGTGTTTCGTTATCCTACTCTGCTTTGATTGATAACTGATTAAATAATTGAATTTTTTCCCCAAGTTGAGTCTGGTTTTGCCCTTGAGCATAATCGGTGAGTGAACCCTACCTGTCCTTGTCTCAACCCACCAGGTTTTGTTACATTTTCTCTTCTCATCCCTGTGTGGGGCAGAGGAGTGAACGAGCGACAGTTCAGTTCTTTGTTGCTAGCTGGGCTCGACCCACAACACCCATGACATCATACTAGAATCTTTTCCTTTTCTTTTGATAGCACCTTGCTTCTGGGCTATGTTACATTTAAACTGTGGTCTTCCGGGTTTGGAACTGAGCTAGTAAGGTGTATGACACATTGTTGTTGCTCAGTACTGTATTATAATTTATGAAGCTTCATTAATGAATAAACAGATCTTTGTAAGTAGTTGATGAAAGTCATTGGTCACTTCTCAATTGACAATTAAGGAAGTCTCTAAAACTCTGTTTTGGGGAATATAGCAATAGTATTGTTAATTAGCATTGCGTAATCACTCTTGCACTACTTACTATTTAGTCTGGGAAGTAAGAACATTGTTAAGGATGATAAATGATCAAATGGATGAGTGCTTATCATAAATAGAGTAATATTTCCATTTCTTCTGTATTTTGATGTTAGTACGGGACTCAAGTCATGCAATAGGAACACCTTGTTTGTTAATATCTAAAAATAAGGCTTGCATATATCAATTTTCCTTTGTTTCCCACAGAATGTAGATTTTATACTAGATCCATCTTTTAATTTATCTATTTTTCAAATTCCAGGTATTAAAAAGGAATCTGGGATGGGGTAGCTGCTAGGAAAAAAACACCTCCCTCAGCGATGTATCTGAATTGTGATGACTAAGCAGGGTAGGAATAGCAGATGATTATTAACTTACATTCTAAGTGTTGTATTCTTTGAAACTCATACGCTTCACATTCACACAAATCAAGGTCTCTGTCCTCCAATCCAGTTTAAATATGCACCGTGGACCCAGGGGAGCAGGAGTCACTTCAACCATTCAAGGTGTCTGAGCCCTGGCTGGTGACTCATGCCTTAAGCTATGGCCCCCCCTCGAGGTCAGCACTTGACATGGAGTCTATGGAGTTCTCCCTCAAGGAGTTAAAGTATCTATCAGCCTTTTAAGACTAGATTGTCAGCATAAACTGTCAGCAGCCTTAATAGTCATGTAGGCTCTCTTTCTGACTTTCCCCCTATCAAAACCCATTTAGCATTTTTTTACCTGGATTACTGTTGCTTTCTGGCCTCCTAAACCAATTGTTTCACTAGACTGGCAAGTCATTAGCAGTTATATCTGTGCTTTTTTGTCTCTTTCACACACATACCATAGTAACCTAAGTAGTTAGAACAGGCCGTTTGTAACTCAGGTCTCACTGTGCGCTGCTGTCAGGTGAATCTTCTCATTAGAGTTATCAGTACTTCTAGAAGGATGCTTGCACAATCAAATATTTGTTATTCTTATTTTTTTCCCCAGTGTATAAGAGTAATCTTCATAGTTAGAGCTGATGTTATCCAGCAGTGTTTTCAGTCACGCATTGCCCATGACACACCTGGCTGTTCTTCAGCTAGGGGGAAAAAAAGAAAAAGAATACAAGCCCAAAAATGTGGACTCCTATACTTAGATACACCTTGTTTGGATTATACTTAAATCCTTTGTTTTATTTAATTAACATTGCTCTTTTCATGGCCAGAGCTATCATCAGAACCACCAAATACATAATTGATTTGCCATAGTTACTGAACTCCAGACCTACCATAGGATGACTTTGTTTACATAAGCCTGTATTACTGTCTCCTAAATTTTCTTACAATGGTTGTCTGCTATTAGTCTTACAATGAAGAAATATACCAATAAGTCTACATAACAAGAGAAAAAGCTGTTCTTCCTTGTTGTGGTTAACCCTGGTAGGCAGCTAAACACCACAAAGTTGCTTGCACGCTTCTCCAACAATGGGATGAGGTGAGAATCAGAGGGTAAAAGTAATACAACTCATGGGTTGAGATAAAGACAGTTTAATAGGTAAAACAAAAGCTGCATGTGCCAGGAAAGAAAAACAAGGCATTCATTCACTACTTCCCATCTGCAAGGCAGGTGTTCAGCCATCTCCAGGAAAGCAGGGCTCTATCATGCATGACGGCTACTTGGGAAGACAAATGCCATCACTCTGAACATACCCCCTTCCTCATTCCCCCAGCTTTATATGCTGAGCACGACGTCATATGGTATGGAATATCCCTTTGGTCAGTTGAGGTCAGCTGTCCCAGCTGTGTCACCTCCCAATTTATTGTGCATCCCCAGCCTACTTGCTGGCAGGGCAGTATGAGGAGCAGAAAGGCCTTTTCTGCTGTTCAAGAACTGCTTAGCAATAATTAAAACATCTCTGTATTATCAAGACTGTTTTTATCACAGATCCAAAACATAGCACCAGACCAGCTACTACGAAGAAAACTAACACTCTCCCAGCCAGAACCAGTACAATTCTAATATATTCACAGAATACACATTCTTAACAGAAAAGCTAACATACTGCTATAAAAATTTATACATTGTGTATAATTGAGGAATTATCCTGACATGTTAATGAACCCCTTAGAGTAAGCTAAGATGCAAAGATATGCATACTGCATATGCATATTAGTATGCAAAGATATTACATATTTCTGTGTAATAGAAAGGCATGAAATATTAATACATATTTTGTTCCTAAAATCAAATTATTCTGTGTCATATGTATACATTCAGTCTAAACCTCAAATCTGAATCTTTTATTGTTTTTAATTAAGTTTTCTTTTCAGTTTATAATAACATTATGTTTTGTGAAATAAAATTGGATTCAAAAAATTACTAATTTAATATCTGGAAATCTCCCAAACTGTGAAACATCTGACCTGATAGTGCAAACTACAGATTTTTCATTCCAATATTTAAATTAGCAAGTATCTCTCAAAATCAGAAATTTATAGTGTAGCACACATTAAAGTTTTGGAAATTAGTCTGTATCCCTGCCTGCTTGTTTAGTCCGGCTTTTGCGTCTCTGACCATGAAAGACTTTATACCTACAAAGTCTCTCAATAGTGAGGAAAGAATGGCTTGGGAAAGCCAAATTTGCTTTTGATACTTGCCAAGTGATTGGCAAATCTTTTTGTCTAGGTATGATATGCTTCCATTTCTCTGCTATTGGATTAACATCTTAGTTTCCCTCTTTCCTCTTTCCAACCTTGGAATGAATAGAATAGAATAGTTCAGTTGGAAGGGATCTACAACATTCATCTAGTCCAACTTCCTGACACTAAATGGCTGACCAAAAATTGAAGCATATTAACTTTTTAATTTCCCATCACAATAGTGCAGAGGATTCTGAGCTACTTACATGAGCAGCACCCAGTCCATAGTGGCAGTGTACATCCTGACGGTTTTGATACTGGATGGAATTTCACTATGCATACACCTGCATGCATCTTGTGTTATTTTCAGTGGGAAATAGGCATGGTGGTCTCTTCATATGCCTAACAGACTTCAGTATAAAATATAAGCTTCATTAGTAAATGATCTATTTCAAATTTTAAATTGCATAATCACAAATTTAAACCTTAGATAGAGGAAAGTCATTTGCAAAACAGATCATTCTCCATCTTGATGGTGTCAAGTCTTTAGGCTCCTATGAGGAAATTAGTCCCACACGTACTGTAGGAATAACACTTACTAATCTCAGAGATGTTGAGATAAAATCTTTAAAATACAAAGCAGTGTTCTTCTCTTCTCTGCTTTCCTCTGAATGCAAGAAATAGAGTCACCACAGTGTAGTGGCTGAAGTTATATTAACAACCTCTATAAAGTGAAATTATACACTACAGATATTGCCAGAAGTAATCCCTTCTAAAAATGAAAGTCTTCAAATTATTATTTTTTTTAAATCTTGTGTTACACAGTAGAAGACCTGCATTTATAATTACGTAGCTCAAGATCCAGAAGTATAAAGCGCACTTGTATTAATCAAGTGACAGTAATTTAACAATCACTGCACTGCATGTAGGAAGTTTGCAGGAATACATTTTTCAAAGCAAAAAGCAAAAATACTTCTTTTCTGACTGTGTGTGGTATGCATAAATGGATAGAGAGGGACTTGAGACTTGATCTGCAATATAGGGTCATTTCTGAGCCTAAAACTTGGTACCCAGCTGCTTATTGTTTGCAGCAGCAGGAGCCATTTAGCAGTGGTTGATACAACTGAATGGCAGAACATACTTTTGTAAGACATTTTCTTGTCCACAGTTTCTTACCACAGTTTGAATCAGTCTTCAATCCACAGTAAGTTAATTCAATTTGATTTTTGTTGGATCAAGCTACTGCTAGAGTCTAATAGATCGCAGCAGGCAAGTTTTGTCTATGCTCACTAAATCCTACTTTAGAACACTAAAGCAAAAACCAAGCTCCTTTATTATATAGTGAAAATTTAACCCATCTCTTCCCAATCTCATATGCTTCCAAAGAGTCTTCAGAGAGGTTATTGTTTCTAAAGAACAGATTGTTGCTTTTATTTAAAAATTTCTAAGACATGTTTTCATCTAAGTATGCCACGGATGACAGTTCTGGCAATTCTCTTTATCGTCCAGCAATACATTAAACACACCATAAACAAGGTCAATTAATTTGTTTGTGAAAGAAGTAATATTAAAGTATCTGAATTTAATACTATTTAGATTTGCCAAACTAATGGCTTAACTAATGGCAGAATGTCTTAACTTAAAATTTCCTTAAAATATTCTTGTTAGCATTTCCAACATGTATTTTTACTAATGACTCAGCAAGAATCATGTTAAAAACAAAAGAAACAAACAAAAAAAACCCGCAACAAAACCACCAGAACTAAAAGCACAGATATAATTTTAAAACTTTCCACAATTTTCTTTAAATAAAAAAAAAATTAAAAAGCCTGTAGAGGTATTTACGCTTTTGAAACTGCAGAATACATAGTATAATTACATTATACTATATATTCTGTCGTACTTTTCTGTAGGGCTAGGCTGCACTTTCAGAAGAATTTCAGTAGAAGCTTGGCATATATATGTCTTTTTAGAAGTCTAAAAACCTTAGTGTCTCTAAAATGAAACTAAAAAACCAACCAGTTTTCTAAATCACTTGAGCCTTTGGAGAACAGGGCTATAGTCAATGTAATAATTTGATACAACTAAATCTCCATATTGGTAAATGAAAAAGACTGAGATAATATTAGCAACTTAAGATGTCCTTTTTGGTGGTGAAGGCTAGCATAGTTCCACAGTTTTGTTTTACTTTTTTAAAATTTGTTTTGGTTTGGGGATTTTTTTTTTTTGAAATGTATTTGAATTCATGAGGATTGTTGAGAATTGGAAAATCATTATAGTTCTGTATCTCTGCAGCTGCCTACTGCCATCTTGTGTACTTCTGATGTCGTGTGAACAGACATGTCTTATAACCAAAAAGGTCAACTAAGATGTATTAGGTATATTTAGGATTTAATGGATAAAGCCAGTGTACGTATCTAGGCATGGATAGAATAACTGGCAGAATTGGAAAAGGTCTGTGTCATGGTTTAACGCCAGTCAACAACTAAGCCCCACACAGTTGCTTGCTTACTCCTCCCTGGTGGGATGGGGGAGAGAATCAGAAGGGTAAAAGAGAAAACTCATCGCTTTGGATAAAGACAGTTTAACAGGTAAAGCAAAAGCCATGCACACAATCAAAGCAAAACAAGGAATTCATTCACCACTTCCCACAAGCAGGCAGGTGTTCAGACATCTTTAAGAAAACGGTCCTCCATCACGCATAATGGTCACTTGCAAACACATCACTACAAATGTCCTCCCCATCCTTCTTCTACTCCCAGCTTTATATGCTGAGTATGTTTTCATATGGTATGGAATATCCCTTTGGTCAGTTGGGGTTAGCTGTCCCATGTGTGTGTGTCTCCTCCCAACTTCTTGTGCATCCCCAGCCTACTTGCTAGTGGGGTGGGGTGAGAAGCAGAAAAGGCCTTGATGCTGTAGTCCTAGTTTGAGCTAGGACAGAAACAATTCTCTTTTTAATAATTTTACTTTTCAGCTAAGTCTGTTCTAAGAGACTGCACACTCTGAAATTAAGAGCACGTTTTTCAGACAGTGTCTGATTCTAGGAATGATATCACTCGATGTTTGTAGTTAGTGCTACAGTATCAGTACGAATGGTATGAAGAAAGGCTTTTGCTTATACATATTCCTATGGAAAACAAGGTCACTGCTTGTTCTGCTAAACTTCTTACGATCCGGAAATGAAAGGGTGGAAAAGTGGTCACACCTGCGACCCTCCTGTGGGGAGGAGAAGAGTGGACAAGTGACCCAAATCTGACCAAACAAATTAATCCATCCCATACATGTCATACTCGGTATAAAGCTGAGAGATCACAAGGATCAAGCTCTCTTCTTCTACGGCCAGCATATCAGCAGGACTCTTCCTGTTTCTTGTGCCTTCGACCCTGATCCGGTGTTCCTGAATCCAGTTCCTATCTGCTACTAAGCCCAGTCTGGGACTTTCCCAGGGCCTTCTCTACAGTATCCAGGGTGACATGATTGTCAGCAGAGGTGCTCGATACTGGTTTTGTATATATTTATATATATTTCTTTATTTCCCATTGATGTTATTGTAGTTTTTAATTGTTATTGACTCATTAAAGCTGTTTTAATATTTCCAACCCATAAGACTCTCTCCTTTTTCTCTTTGCCTCTTTCTCTCTTCCTCCCCTTTCCAGTTTGAAATGTTTCAACTGTATTTTTGTCTTTTTCTATTTTCCCAAGTTGGGAAGTTCTGACATATACAAATCTTACTGTCACTGTTTTTTCAAGTGCCAAATATTTCTTAAATTCCTGTTCTCCTCAAGTAGAAGAAAGAATTATTGCTGAACTGAAAAATAATGACAAGCTAATTTTGGGGGAGGACACTCTGGAGGAATATAGGTGTGGACAAGCCTCAGCATTTCTATTGGCAGGTAAGCGATCTGTTAATTGTTTTCCCTGGATAAATGTGAAAATGGAGGCAACTCTATTTTTAAACAAGGTGTTCAGCTTGGTGTCTACCAGCATCACTGAGTCCTTCTCTTCAGAGCTTGTTCCCAGCCAGTCTACCTTCAGCCTTTAACTGGTTGTCATGGTTTAAAGTTTGGCTGGCTATTAAACAGATGACATATGCTCTTTGTTTAACCCACTACCTCCCCAAAGTAGGGGGGGAAGAGAAAGGGGAAAGAGACTTATGGGTTGGAAAAGCTAAAACAGTTTTAATCTAACTACAATAATAATGTATAATAATAATAGAAAAAAATAATAAAATATATACAAATACATGCAAAACCAACATCAAGCTCCCCCCCAGTGATTGATGGTTACGTCACCTGGACACTGCGGGGCACGCCCTGTGAAAGTCCCAGAATGTACTTAGCAGCAGGTGGGAACTGGATTCAGGAATGCATGGATTGGGATTGAAGACAGAAGAATCGGACAGAACCCTCCTCGGACACCGGCCATAGAAAAAGAGAAGGTGACCCTCGTGATCCCTCAGCGTAGTATGATGCGTATGGAATGGAATACTCCCTTTCGTCAGCTTTGGGTCACCTGTGCAACCCACTCCTCCCCACTGCAGGGTCACAGGTGTGATGCTCTTTCATTTCCGGCGCATAAGACAGCAGAAGCAAGCATCAACTTTGGTCTCCATAGGAATAACTATAAGCAAGAGCCTTACTGCATACCATTCCTACTGGTGTTGCAGCACTAACTATAAACACCAAGCCTTATCACTGCTAGAAGCAGCTACTGTCTGGAAAAACATGCAGTTAATTTCAGAGACTGTAGATTCTCAGAAGAGACTTAACTAAGAAGTAAAGTTACTAAAAGACAACTGGTTCTGTCCTGGCCCAAACCACAACATTCCACCCCTTATTCCATACCATTTGTGTCATGCTCATGTCCCTACTGCATTTTGTCCTTAAATACATACATATATACATGAGTTTATTTAGTTTATGATTGTAGGTCACAGCTGTTGTAGAAGTCTCTCAGGGCAGAAAAGATGGTATGAAGGTTGTTGTGGTTCATGCCCACAGGTTAGATGTTAAAGGTGTTACCCTCAAGGAGACTATTGGATGCCACTTGATGAAGTTAGCTCAGGTTTCATTCACGATGTTATCCTAAAATACACTTACTGAACTCTGTTAGTATTACATAGCAACTAACATCATACAGCTCAATATTGAGTATTCTCACCCAGCATTATATTTCCTTGAGGTACACATTGGACTTCACCATCCATTAGCATCACCCACCAGGTACATGCAGGTCCTTGAGCGAAAGCAATCCCACAAAAGGGTTTGCCTTTGCCAGAAGCAGGAAAAAACCAAACAGTTTTCCCTAACAAATTCCTTTCATGCACCACAGGGAGTTTATCCCCTTCTACTGTATGCAAAAGGTCTGATTGAGCATAGCCAGCTCGATTGATGGAGCCCCTGGTGTTAACTAACTAGGTGGCTTGTGCCAAATGCTTATTCCAATTTTTAAAGGTACCACCACCCATTGTTTTCAGGGTAGTTTTTAACAGCCCATTGTATAGCTCAATTTTCTCAGAGGCTGGTGCATGAAAGGAGATATGTTACACCCACTCAATACCATGTTCTTTAGCCCAGTTGGCTATAAGATTGCTTTTGAAATGCATCCCATTGTCCAACTCAGTTCTTTCTGGAGTACCATGATGCCACAAGACCTGCTTTTCAAGGTCCAGGATGGTGTTCCAGGCAGCAGCACGGGGTACAAGATATGTTTCCAGCCATCGGGTGCTTGCTTCCACCATTGTAAGCACGTAGCACTTACCCTGGCGGGTTTAAGGAAGTGTGATATAGTCAATTTGCCAGGTTTACCCATATTTGTATTTCAGTGACCACCCCCATACCTCAGAAGTTTTAAACATTTAGCTCGCTTGATTACGGCACATGTTTCACAGTCATGGATAACCTGCCCAATAGCGTCCATGGTTAAGCCCACCCCTCAGTCACAAGCCCATTTATAGGTTACATCCCTTCCTTGATGACCTGAAGTGTCATGGGCCCACCGAGATAAAAATAGTTCACCTTTATGTTCCCAGTCTAAATCTATTTGGAACACTTTAGCAGCTTGGTCTACTCATTGGCTGTTTCGATCTTCCTCAGCGGCCCAACTTTTAGGATTTGGGCATCTACATGATGTGCCTTTAAGACTAGTTTCTCTAGCTGCCAGCAATGTCTTGCCACAGTGTGGCAGCCCAAATAGGTTTACCTCTGTGCTGCCAATTGCTTTGCTTCCACTGCTTTAACCACGCCCACAAGGCATTTGCCACTATCCGTGAGTCAGTATAGAGATAGAGCATTGACCACTTCTTAAGTTCCGCAATGTCTAAATCCAGCTGGATGGTTTTCCCCTCTGCAAATTGACTCGATTCACCTTGTCCCTCAGCCACCTCTGCGACTCTTTGTGTAGTACTCCACACAGCAGATTACCATTTCCATTGTTTTCCTACAAGACAATATGATCCATCAGTGAACAGAGCATGCTGCTTTTCATGGTCTGGTAGCTCATTATATGGTGGGGCTTCTTCAGTCCGTGTCACCACCTCCTCTCGTGGCAGTGTTTACCTTCTGGCCAGTCTGTGATTACTTCTAAGGTTCGTGGATGATTGGGGTTTCCTATTTGAGCCCGCTGTGTGATTAATGCAATCCATTTACTCCATGCAGCATCAGTAGCATGATGAGTAGAAGGAATCTTACCCTTGAACATCCAGGCCAGTACTGGCAACCCGGGTGCCAGGAGGAGCTGTGCTTCAGTACTAACCACTTCTGAAGCAGCTCTAACTCCTTCATATGCTGCCAGTATTGCTTTTTCAGTTGGAGTATAATTTGCCTCGGAGCCTTTGTATTCCCATCTCAAAAACCCTAGGTGTCAACCTCGAGTCTCCCCTGTGGCTTTCTGCCAGAGGCTCCAGGTAGGACCATTGTCCCCAGCTGCAGTGTAGAGCACGTTTTTAGTGTCCGGTCCTGTTCGGACTGGTCCAAGGGCTACTGCATGCACAATCTCGTGTTTAATTTGTTCAAAGGCTTGTGGCTGTTTAGGGCCCCATTGAAAGTCATTTTTCTTTCAGGTCACTCGATAGAGAGGGTGCACAATTTGGCTATAATTTGGAATATGTATTCTCCAGAAACCCACAA
>VZSC01016854.1:190731-267655 GCA_013398225.1 Steatornis caripensis | reverse complement strand
GTCAGCAATGTTGAGACAATGCTGTGGCGACGGTGTCCGTTGATGGATCNCCCCTCGATCTCCCTGGCCCCGGGTCTGGGTTCATGCACAGCAGTTTGGTTAAGTGTCTCGGGAAACATCTGTGCCGGTGGTGTCCAGTGGTGGTTTTCCTGTCCTGTAAACATCCTGCCATGTTGGTGGTGTCAGCAATGTTGAGACAATGCTGTGGCGACGGTGTCCGTTGATGGATCTTCTGCCATAGCAGTGGTGTCAGCAATGTTGAGACAAACATGCTGTGGCAGCGGTGTAGTTCTCACCGATGCAGTCTCTTAGACATCCAAGGAGTCATCAGCCTGTCGTGGGAACAACTGAACGCTCCCCACATCTCTTCCTCTCCTCTCCTGCTCTCCCTATGCTTCTCCACATGGCCACGACAGCAGGGGGAGCCTGCTTCTCCTTAAACTGCCCAAATTAGTGTAGGAGCTTGAAGGTTGTATCTCTGCTGTACAGCTGTAGAAAAGTACAAATTGCCACCAAATAGTGTGAATCTTGCTCATCCATTGCAGCAGTGGCACAGCCACTGGTTGTGGGGGCTTCTGCAATAGATGCCCAGGACTTGCATTTGAACCCTCGTGTTTTTCAGTGCTGTGGGTGAGATCCTCACCAGCTGCTGTTAGGCAACTGGAGCTTCATCTGTGGACACCTCCATGACGTGGCAGAACCTGCTGTATCATCTGGGGTGTGGACACCCCTCCTATGACCCTGGTTCCTCTTCTGGGTTACTATGGAGACAGGCAGAAATTGTAATTGCTTGAAAGATTAGCGATGGGAAAATATGACTCTGATGATTTTAAGTAACCAGATCTGAGAACACATGCATCCTCGGAACAAACTTTTACTTCTGTAGAGAGCACCAAAATCTGGATATACGACTATCACAGCAGTAGCCAAGTGGTTAAGGGCACACTCTTCTGTTTGAAAGATTTCTCTTAATTCAGAAAACATGCCCAGCTGTGGCAAATATGAGAATGAATGCGGCCACTACTGTGGTTGTATGGGAGACAGGACGTGCTCTTCTTTTTCTGATGTCAGTTCTACGCTGATCTTTCTGTATCAGTGAGGCTTTGTAAGTCTTTGAAGTCCTTGTCAAATACTTTTTTCCATAGCTCTTGGTTTTAATTTTCTGTCATCACTTTTGAATGAAAGGGAAACGAGAATGTTAATTTTTTGTATGAAGATCTCTGTGCATATCTTCATATAAATGTATACATTTGTAAATGCAATTCTTTAATGTATCTTCTCATATTTGATGTATAAAATGCTAGTGGTTTTTGAATCTGAACCATAAGAGAAGAAGAGTGGACACAACTGGTGTCCAGCTTACCAGCTCCTCACCTGCACATAGTATAAATCCACAGCAGTCTTCTCTTCCTATGAGCAGGTATATTCACAACGGGCTAATGAGCTGACTTGGTGATTAGATTCTTGGTAATGTTGCTGAATTGCTCAGTAGAGATAGATTGTACTCCATTCTAGCATGTAGGTATAACCAAAGTTTCTAGCTCTATTGATTGTGAAGAAACACTCAAAGTGTAAACTGATCCTAGGTTTTGAAATGGGTCATGCTGATTTCTTTCCCTTATATGCCCAGTGTTGTAATTGCCAGCCACCTTCAGGGTTAAGGAGCACCAAGAATGATGCTGAGAGGGTTTTTGAGCACTGCAGACTTGCTGCTATTAGAGCGGTATACTTGCAGATGATTGCTGTTATCTTCTGATGAAGTGCATGACCAAATTGCACCAATAGAGTGTCTGCAGAAGTATGAGAGGCAGAGAGGAGCTTGCATTAGGCTCTCTGTTCAGGATGACTTTCATTTTTATAATCCATGCTATTTTTTCATTATGTTTTTCAACTTTTTTTTCTAGAGCTTTCAGCCTTCAAGATTCTTTCATGCCCTAATTATCTTTATTGTTTATATTACTCTCGTTCTCTAATTAGAGTAATCACATCATGGGAGAGCTGAGACTCTTCTGCTTTTTATCTAATTATTTTTGTTTTGTCAAGCTTGGCTGTTTCCTACTGCTCATTCTTGTCCATGTGTTTTTAGTCTCTGCAAATTGATGTTGTCATGTACTAATTGTTTTCACTTTATCTGAAGATCTTTTCCATTTTTACTGTATTGGCCATTCTTGGCAATCTGTGAAGATCCACCGTTCCATTTAAAAGTGGCAAGACCTATACCAGCAAGCGGGAATAACAAATGTGCAAAAAGAAAGGAAAGGTGATCTCTTTAACTAGCCTTCTGGATTCTTCACCTCTGGTTCTGTCATTCAAACCACCTTTACCCTCTCTTTCTCGTTGCCATTGCTGCAGTTGCTTTGCCCTTCAGCACTCTGCATACCGGTCACTCACTCACAGTAGTGGTGAAGACCTGCTGAGGTGGGAGATTGTCAGTAGATACACATATGCCTATGTAACAAAAAGCAGTGTTAGTATAAATCTCGAAAAATTAGGAGATAATGGAAGTTTTTGTAGAAAGTTTTCTGGCTACTAATCTCATATTTTGCACATGTCCTAGGAGGAAAAGGAGAAAAGTACGTGTGGGAAAGTTAATGGTGTGCACAAAACAAGATTAGATCAGAAGAGCATGTAGTATATATTATTTGGAACCTTTTTGTGTGGAACAAGTAGCATAATTTTGTTTAACAGCAGAAACAGCTAATCGGTCTTTGCATGAGTGAAATTTCTGAATGTGCGAGTTCAAGGTCCACCATCAGAATTTATACTAAAATTGCTACCTTTGGATGTATAACGTAGTGGGATGCTGGGATTAGCCAGAAGCGTATCAGTGATGCTTGCTGAGCACACATTTAAAATCCTGATAGTGTTTTTGCTATCCTTATGGATCCCCTTTTGTAAAAGCACTAGGTAATCTTTTACATCTAAGGCTATGACAAGAATAGCACTTGCTTCAAAATACCAGAGTTTCTCCATTCAAACTTTTTGTGTGACTGATATTCTCCTATTTAAAAAAAGGAAGCACTTTGATACCTTCAGAGTGTGTAATCATCTCTTCACAGATGAAGTGTCAGTGCAATGTAGCACCTGAATTGTAATCTGCCCAACGTTTGAACTGAGGTATGGGATAATTCGGTCTCTAACTCATTCACTCTCTTCTGTTGAGACTGCAAATACAGTGCTTACAGCAGAGTTTGAATGAGCATTGTGGCCACTCAAGGCTGAAATAACCATATCCCATTGCTTCACACCTAGCATGGCATCTGAATGATAACACTACTAAACAAGCAAGCTGAAGCATTAACTGGAGGTTTTAATTTTACAAGCTCTGGGTTCATGCATACCTCTACTGTAATTTCAAGAAGTTCCACTATCTTACATTGTGGTATAAAGTTAAATACACAGATCCTTCTTTTTGAACTGGCCTTCTATTTAGAAAATTGAATTACCAGTCACCTCTGAATATTTTGTCTATGATTTTAAAATTTCTTTCCTCTCACAGTCCAGCAATAGCAGAAGATATTTTAGGTTTCCTCCAAGTGTCCCTGGGAGTAATGAGATCTGCATATGTCTAGCAGATTTCTTCGGGACTTTCTGGTGGTGGGAGACCGCAGTTTTGAATGGAATAAATCTGAGAGCGTCTGAATAATGGGGGTTTCGATGGGAAATGTCTCTGGAAGAGCCAGGTCTTGGAGAGTGCTTTAAAATGGCTCAGTTATTTAATCTCTCCCAGAAGCTTGCCCCAAAGCTAGACCCCTGTGATTGTGCCTGATCCTCTTCAGCTGTTTCTTAAGCTTTGGGATTTATAGTGTAGCAAAAGGCTGCTTAACAATGCTAAGCTGCAATATGGCAAGAAGAAGCTTACTGTCTGTTAATTATCTGCAGCACCAGGACTAAGACTTGACAGAAACTCTTTGGAAGGGTTTGTGCTGCAGGAATGAGGGACTTACGTCTCCTTTGGATAAAGCTTTCTTCCTTAATACGAAGGGTGCTGAGGTTGTTGTAGAGATTAGTGGATTTCTGGTGATCCATGCCTCAAATGACTTTTGAGGGACAGAAATTATGCTATTATTTTATGTTTTATGAAGTATAGTAATATGAACTTATATGAATATATGTAATTATTTACCTTAAGAATTTTACCTTGCTAATATTACCGTTGTTCCACTGTAAATTTAGGTGTCAAAAACATAAGCATGTGAGTTAGATGTCTGTTGCTCTTCTGGCTAAATTCAGAGGGAATTTAATTGACTACTTAAGATGCCACTTTTAGGATAAAATAAATTTCTCATTTTATGCAGAGTCCACCATGAATATAAGGAAGTAACTACCATGACTAGTTCAAAATTAATGAAAATCTTAATTTAGGTGAACATCATTCTTAAAGAATATTTAACTAGTTAGATATATTTGTAGCAAAATATTCTGTAGAACTGTAGTGAATCACTGTACTGCAGATTTACTGTTCCTTTTTTTTTTGTCTCCGAAGATATCACTTCAGTTTTTCCAAATTATTCAGCTCAAGGTCAAAACCCACTGGCTTTACAGAGAAGACACCACTACTGAAATTTTCCTCAGAGGAAAATGGGTGAGTTACTTTAATTTTACTAGAAATATTTTTTTTCCTAAGCTCTCTTCTGTTTAACTGTGCGTGGTTCTTTCTTATATCCTGACACCAAATCTGTTGGGAAATAAAGTGAATGGTAGGGGTTGTGAGCAAAGAATTAGTCTGGAGGACCTTGGGTGGAAAGAAGGCACTGTAAATGGGGAATGGAAGAATGTGAGGTATGAGGTCAGGGTGATTAAAGAGCCCTAAGTATAGACAGGTTGTGTGCTCTTATTTCCTCCATGTGGTGCTACATTGGGTGGACTGAAAGACACAGTAGAGCTATAGAAAGGGTCCTTACAGAGGGTTTACATACCAAATCCGGAGGTCTGCTCTGCCTGGAGCATCAGAGACCTGGTTCTCCCAGCTGCACCTAAACGTCATGGGGTCTTTGCTCTTGCTCTCCAGTCTACCCAGCTGTGTCATCAAGGGGAGCTCAGTCTGTACTGAATAAATCTCTTTCTATGATTTTTTCCATTAAAGTCTCTCACAGTAAACCTAAGGGTATGCAAAGTCAGTTGCATCTACTACCTGTTGAAATAAACCACTGTTTTGTTTTATTATGTTTACTGAAATTGTGCGACAGGTTGCCGTGCATGGCTCTTCATAATCCGGATTTTACCACAGATGATGATTCCTGGGACAACAGCTCTGCAGAATTTGAGCAAAGGTTTCAACTGGGAAGTGAAATGACAAGTTTGACCAGATCTACTTCCTCTGAGAAATATGAAATCTTGGACAACCTTCATGTCAAGTTCAATTTATCAAAGATGAGGTCTGAATTCAAACATTAATTTATTTCTTTTTCCATTTTTTTTTTAATTTCTGCAGGGATTTGTTTCTAAGTATAGAAGTCTAGAAAACGATTTATTTTCTGCAAATGAATAAAATAACACTCCATATTTAGGCCATATCTTGCCATTGATGGTTTATAAATAAAACCTGGTGGAATTGATTACAGTCTCTACCTAATGATCAATACCCCCTTGTTCTTACAAGCATAAATCATAGAACCTATTCTAAATTTGTAATTAAATACCTTCTATATTGCTTTAAAATTTCTTTGAAACCATTTCTTAAAAGCCCTTTGGTTGATTCAGTAGCTTTAGTCTTCATTGTTTTGTTGTTTTTATTAAATACTTCACTTTAATTAAAATTTGTACCTAACACAGTCTTTCTGTGGTTATTATAGTAGCTTTCCACATACACACAATGCAAAAATCTAACCGAGCATTTTTCTATCTTTAAGTAGATTAATACATTTCACTCTTTACCTTAAAGTAGTCTTTTAACTCATTTAGGCATGGAGGAAGTTCTATCAGCTAATATGTTAGAAGATACTCATGTGTTAAGAGCTTAAGTTCAGATTTTCTCAGGATATTCTTGCCTGGGATTTAACTAGCAAACCATTTAATCTTGGATACTAATTCTCTCTGCCCCTTCAAGAGTTTCAACACTTTTTACAGGTTTGGCCTCTGCAAAAAGCTCTGCAGATTTGCATGGAGCCCAGCACTGCATGTCCACATCTCCGTGTTGCTCCCCTTTCCAATGAGCTCTCTCTGCATCTTTTCCCAATCTGTATGTTGTCTTAGCTCTTCACTTCACAATTGTTTTCCTCCTTTCATCGTGCATATGGTATCGTGTGGTGTGCCGCTTTCCTGCACTGCTGCTGAACAAATGGAGCAGGAGAATTTCAACGGCTGCAATTAGTGCAACATGAGCAGATGTAAAGAAGTTTGGCAGGCGTCTTTCTTCGTGCTTGCGGTAGCTTTCCTCAGTATTTGGCGGAACAAAGGCATTGAGCAGGACTGTAGAATCCATTGTTGGCAGTACGCATAGGTTTATAATCTGGGGAACGGCGCATTTCTCTGGCAGACTTTCCTGTGAAATATTTTTGTTGCTATAGTGCTGGTTGTACATACGGGGCCAGCTCCTTGGCTGTCGTAAATCAGTGTAACTCCGCTGAGGTGATAAATGGAGCTAAACTGCCTGACACTACATGCAGATCAGACTAAAAATCATTTGGTTTAGAACAGGGGGTGAAATTCTTCATAGATTTATACATCATGTGTTTCCAACTGAAGTCAAATAGGATTACGCTGGAAGCATATATCAGTGCAGGATTTGGCACGGGGTTTGTACTTGCGTTGCTGTGCCATATTAGCACTGTAGGAAGATGCAGATTGCAAACCACGGGCGAGTCAAAGGCTGATCACTTCTCAACTGTAAGCTGTTAAATTCCTGCTTCCCTAATATAAAATGCAATGCAAACAAACTGAAGGGAGGAAAAGAGCCATCTGAATTCTACTTTTAATAAAATAACCGATTTGGAAAGCTTTATTATTGTATCTTGCCAGCTCCTTTAGATGAGTTTCTGTTATTTACAGACAAGTGATTATGAATTTACAAAACCTTAATTAATGCTTTTTGATTTCTCTTACCTCTTAAAATCAAGTTATTACTGTTTTTTGTTTCAATAATAACTTGAATTATTATTATTAGAAATGATAATTTGGAAGTGAAAACAGAAAATATCAAGTACATTAAAACTAAACGAATCTGGACTGGGCTTTAGAAATTCATAACAGAATAAATTCTCAAAAATACCAAAACAAAGCTGTAAGGTAGGGAGGGGGAAACTAGACAAGCAGGATAGAAGATGCGTTACTAAGCTGGCCCTACGTATTTTCCATAAATCGCACAAAATTTATCAGTTATGAGGTGTTGCTAATGGCTTTTGTTGTCATTCCTCTCTTTTCAAGCCTTTATTATCGTCTTCCCCCTCTCTGCCACCTTGTTTTTCAGTAGAGCAGGACTACCTGGCATTTCTGAAAGAACCCACCTAACTGGCTTCCCCGCTTCCTCAGCCTTCTCTAGATTTTTATGCTGTGCAAACTTTGTGTAAAGTTGCTACCACTTGTATTTCATTGGGTATTGTAGCCCCTTTGTACCAGTTTGTTTGTGCCAACATGTTTTTATTAGCTGCTCATTTTTTTTTCTCTTTGTTTGGAGAATTCTAAAGAGGAAGGGATCTTTAGAAAACAATGTTTTTCAAAAATGAGTCTCCAGTCACTCGTATTGCTTTTAGTCAATGAACTTGATTTAGTGACTGATTTCCGCTATGATTAAAAATTATTTCTGACTGTCTTCAGATTACTCTGCTTTAGTATTTTGTTCTATAGCTTCTGTCAATGCAGCTATTTATTGCACTGTTCCCTTCTCAGCTAATTATTCTAGCAACTTGAGATGTTTTCCTTCTTGCTTGTCATCAGGCTTAAATCAAACCTAACATTTGTCATTCCATCAGGAAAGCAATGTTTGAATGTTTACTTTTGAAAAAATGGGATGAGAACATCAATGCCTTCAGTTAACGAAAAGATGTAATAAGGGCAAACCACCAAAAAGAGTTCTGTAAATTAAGACATCTGTGTGACGTACTGATGGGCAGCAAGAAAATAACTAGTTAAGAGTTGCATTTTTTGGTAAGATTAAAAAATTGTACTTTAAAAGTGCTAAATCTTAAGATTTTTTACTCAACATCCACATTTCAATTTAGAGTTATTCTTGCTTAACCCACTCAGTAGTAAGCAAATTTGATGGCATCAAACTCGTGTCCAGAACTGGACGTTCCTTCAAAGGGTGCAGGTGTTGTATGGGAAAAAAATTCTAGTTTTGCCTGTTGGTTTATCTAAAGATGCTTGTGAAGTATATCTCTATTTAAACCAGGAGCTTCTTAAAGCTTCTTGTCTTCAAATGGTCTTTTCCCAACACCTTTCAGAATGTATATTAGAAGTCCAGTTTTGAGGAAAAGTCATTCATGACACCACCCTTCTATGCAACAAGCTGTACTTTCTGCTCAGTCATGCGCCCTCCGTGTGGTGGCAATGCTCCTTTACCTCCCTGGGAGACACCCGTGTGAGCTGATGGGGCTCTGGGTCTGTCAAGGGCTGGCAGTAGCCACAGAAAAGTGGCTCCAGGTCCCAGCACCAGATCATGCAGCCTGAGGGGTAAAACCTCCTTCCCGCGCAATGAGACCCAGCTGGAAACAGAAGTGGGGCAGGAGGCCCTTGTAGTCACTGAGGCTTCCCAAGTCCCTGCTGACCCCGCGTAGTGGTGTCCACACTCTGATGTGGGATATCATCACCTCTAAGTGCTTACCATGATGCTTTTCAAATGTCAGAGCTAGTAAGAGAACAGACAAGATTTTTTCAGACTAGCCATATAGTAAATACATGTTTCTTATGTTTCAGATGCTGTCTAAAATTCCTAAAAGTTTCAGGCCTTTTTATCTTTGTAGTTGTCTGCTCTGTAAGTATTGAATTCGTAACTTTCCCCCTTTAGAGTTAGTTCAAAATGAAGTGTGATCTTTGGTCTTAGCTAATAAATAAGTGTCTCGAGGGTGGGGGCAAGATGGCAAAAAATGCAGATACTGTGCAGGACCTTATACCTAGTCAGACCACTGTTTGGTGCACTAGCCACCACCCTGGGCAATATGGTAGGACAGGCAGTTGAGTTTGAGGAGGCAGCTTAAACACAAATTTGTATGTTCTTTATGGGTGCTTGTTGAATTTAGGATGAATCTTTAGATACTGGCTAACACCTGAGGAATGTTCATAGGAAAAGCTCTGCTGTGAAGGTTGCATCAGCAATTGCAGCGCTCCACGACGTGAGAGCTATGGGGAGATACGCAGCTCCCTACCGGGGCTGCCTGAGTGCTACCCTCCACTACCAGGATCTTCAAAATTTGCAAAATCTTAGAGTGCAAGACTTGAAATGTTTAAAAAGTTGGAGTTTATCCTTTTATCTGCTGCGAGGAACCCTTTCTTGGCTAGCAGGGCTTCTGTATGGGAGATAAAATAGAATACATTCTTTATTTCCTCAGATGTGGGCGTTGCTTTCCGGATAGATCCTTAAGATTACAACTTAGTCCTAAGAGACACTTGGATAAAATACATCGAATATGTGACTATGGCACTAAGTTTATGGAAGGAATATTACTTGTCCCTGTTAAGATGTCCCAGGGCTGCTTTCCAGCTGTGGTGGAAATGTACCTGAAAATACTGAAAGCAATCTTACAATTTAATGTACAGTTTGAAAGAGTCTCATTTAACTATTTGAGATAGGCTTAGCAGATATTTTTAAGTAGTTGTAGTAATAATGCATGTTTTGTTTTTATCCTCGCCCTAGATTTTATTTGGCATTTATCCAGACCAAGGTGTGTCCTGGCAGATGTTGGCTGTATCGCCTCTGGAAAGCTTCTGTATCCTTCTTTCATTGAAAAAAAAAAAAAGGAACTGAAGGTTCATTGATAAACTGGTTGAATGTGTTGGTGTTTTCTGTCTTGTATCCTGAGAGGACGGTGTTCTCAGAGCTGGGGCCGCATATAGACATCTCCTTTGATGCAGGCCGCAGTCATGCTCCCTGTCCAAGTCATACTGAATGGCACCTGTCTGGGGCATCGTCTGCTGTCCATCCAATCCTTGCATCCGGTATCTGCATGAAGCCGAAAGCGTGGAAGTGGGTTGCAGAGCCAGTGGGATCAATGCCCAGCAAATAGCCTAGCGTGGCTAGGACACTCACCGGGATGCAGCAACTGCATCCCAGGCCAGTTGTATACCGTCATCTGTAAGGTATCTGTAGTGTACACTTGAACCATGATGCTAATCAGTGAACTCCTTCAAAAGCAGGAAATTAGATGATTCACGGATACGTTTGCAGAACAGCTTAGCCCAGCCATATGTATGGGTTTGTGGATCTGTAGATATTTTTCAGTGGGGGTGCATATTCCTTTACAAATTTTGCATGTAAAATTGCTCAATAGTGAATTTAAGTGCACAGACTGCCAAGAAATACTCAGAAGAACAAGCAAGAGAATAACCCAAAATAAAAATGATTCATTGCAGGTTAATGCAGATCTGAATGTGAAAAGTCTTTGAGGGAGGAGCATTCAGTTAATAAACAAAGAAAAACTTTTGCAAACAAATTACATTTATTTCTAGTTTAATCAGTCTGGTCTGCAATCTGCTTGGCTCTTGTTTCACTAGTGTTAAAAGATGATTCACATATAGATATATTTCACAAGCTCCTGGGAGGTGACTTGTTTGGAAATGGTGCAGTAGGATTTAATTTTTGAAATGCTGTTTTGATTTTCTACTTAAATGGGCAGTTCCATGGCTTTGAGCAGGGATAGTCCATTTTAAATAGCTTTAACTAGTCTCACTGTTGCCAATAATGACACAATATTATGCAGTAATTAGCAGGGTACTGGAGCAAGAAAATGTTAGTGCCTGAGGGCCATTTAAAATTAAAAGTTCAAACTGCTTTTTGGAGGAAAGCAAGTGAACATTTTAGTAGGACCAGTGACAATTTCAACTGTAAACTCCCATCAGTATCCTCTTTGCATCGATATTTTTGTGCTCCTTGAAACTGTCATTGAAAGCTGTGATATATGTGTGGTGTTGAACTGCACCAGGGCTGTCATGGCCCGTTCTGCCAAAGGAGGGTGTATTGCCACCCTCCTGCACTCAAAGCAAGTGTTTGAGTTCAAGTTTCAGTCAACTGTCATAGCATAACTTGATTTGCTCTCTTTCCACAGATTTTTGGGTTGGAACCGTAGCTGCTGCACTGTACACATTGACTCTGCAACTATTTATTCCTTCTGCTTATTTCAGGAAAGTGCTGGTGGGACTGGGATTTGAGTACAAACAAGTGTTCCCATATTTCGTATTTTACCTGTCACGTCAGGATGCTTTGAGACAAATAGCTGTCCGTCAGAATATAGCATTCCCCTTTCTCACTTGACAAACGTGGAGCTGAAGCTTCTTAGTTTGCGTCATCTGTATTGAAAACAGGATGTTTTGTCTCTGCGTTCCTACCTGAGATCACTGAGCTGGAGAAAAATACGTGAGAGGCAAACAACCCAGTAAAGCCATGCTTCATTTTTAAAGTGATGTGGTAATTCAAGCAGAAGGGTCAAGGAGAAAGACTGCATTTCTAAATGAGGTTTGGAAAAGACAAAAGCGATTCTGAGTGTCATCTCACCATTGCTGCCGGTCTTCGTTTGTGCAGAAGTAAGCTCACATGGTTGTCCTCCACTTGATGAAGAAAGTATTAATCTTTTTGGCTGGGCTTGGATGATGTTAACCATTGACGTAGCAGTATTGAAGATGTGATTTATGCTGGCTGGCAGACTGAGGTATTCCCAGTGAATGTTAGGCACTACACTCTGAATGTCTACAAGAATTCCATGGTAGGCTGGCAGGTGTACTGCAGTAGTCCTTGTCACAAAACCCTTAGAGGTTATTATATGAGACTGCTTTGGGTGGAAAATAAGTCCCTTAGCTCATATGATGCCAAAGTATGCAAATGAGCACTCTTTACCTCTTGCTTATGCCTCAAAAGCTCTTAAGAATTGTTGAATGGGTACTAATTTTTTTATATAGTAACGATATACTTTTTAAAAAATTCCTTCCTCTCATTTCTGTTTCTTTCCAGAAATGCCCTTGCACATTGCTGTGTGTGTTAGAGATGTGTGCTCATGCATACAATGTGCCTGCGTACATTAGAAAAATCAAAACAAAGTTTAAATTATTCAAAAAAACCCAAATCAAGTGATCCCCTTTGGACTTCGTATCCTTCGTTACGCTGGTGTCACTTAGATATTTGTGGCTTTTTTGTCATGCCCATTAGAAGTCAGGCTTGCTCAAAGGCAGGGCTTTCTGTCTGACTGCTGGGAGAGACCTGCCTCTGCTGGCGTGGGGGTGTCCTGCTTTTCATATGACATCTCTTTAGGACTTTTCCACTTGCTCTAGTTCCTGTTTATGTTTCTGTACCTTTATCTCTTTCTTGGGTTTACTCCAGCTGTTTTTCTTCCCATTAGCTTCTTTTTTATTAGCCCACTTGTATCTCCTTTCACTTTGCTCATCGCCATGGATACTAACCTGGCGTGTGGCACTGAGGTGTGCTGGCTGCAGTTTCTGAAAACAACATCTTGCCTCCTGTGAATTGATAGAAACTTTTTGAGTCTGTAAGATTGGGGGTTTTAAATTATTTTTTTGTGTAAGAACTCCTTTACCTGTTGGCACCAGATACAAATTCAGTGGATTCAGTATTTTTTTTTTTTAAATAGTGGTAATATCATTCCTTTTTGACAACAAAATTATTATAAATTTAAAACAGTAAGCTCTCTAATACCAGAAAGAAGTAAGTTTGTACCGAAGCCTGGCTAGAGGACCCTTTTCTGCAGGAAGCAGGATTTAATACCCCTATTGATGTAAACATGTGAAGCCTTTTCAGATGTTTTGCTCAAAGGATGTATGTTAAGTGGGAAGCATCAATAATTAATTAGATGATGTGCCTCTGGAAAAAGAGTTTTAAAAATAGGAAAGATATAGCGTCTGTGTAAATTCCAGCATTTCTTAGTTAAGATACATGTACCTATTCTAAGACATAAACAATTTATTTTCTGTAACTATTGGGTCTTTCAAACCTCGAGGTAACTTATCTCTGTTAACCGGTTGACCAAAGAGTGAATGAGAAATACTGTTCTGCTCCACAAGTTACATAGGTTTTCAGACTTGAAGAATCTCCTGAAATGTTAAATATACTCCATGTTCATTCCTTCATTTCTGATAACTTCTGCCCTGATCTAAACAAACTTTCAAATTTTTCTCCAGCCATGGGGAACAGACAGCTGGAGCAGAACTGCGCACTACCTTTTTGAATTGAACTAGGCTTTATGAAATTAAAAAGTAATGGGGATTCGTGGATGCTATTAAGGAATTATGCAATCAGACTGTATGCTACCTCACTGCCATTTAAAGAAGTGTCTATCTCCCTGGTACAGTGCCTTCTTTTCTTTCACTGTACCTAATATAATTATTGCCATTTCTACGCTTCTCACTAGCAGAAATATTTTCTTTTTACAAGAAAAGATAAATCTTAGAGTGCATTTCTGTGCAATGGGTCTCACACCTACCTCATTGAGCTGTTAATTTCCATCTTTACTCTAACAGGTGTTTCAGTAACAATCTTGTTTGTTTTCCTCTCAACCTCTACACTTGTCCCAGTTCCTGTTGTAGCCGAGGGAAAGTTAGATCAGTCTAAGTGAAGCAATTTAATTTTTCTTTTTCAGACCGACTATCATAGAATCATAGAATGGTAGGGGTTGGAAGGGGCCTCTAGAGATCATCTAGTCCAACCCCCCTGCTAAAGCACGTTAGCCTAGAGCAGGTTGCACAGGAATGCGTCCAGGCGGGTTTTGAATATCTCCAGAGAAGGAGACTCCACAACCTCTCTGGGCAGCCTGTTCCAGGGCTCTGGCACCCTCACAGTAAAGAAGTTCCTCCTCATGTTCAGGTGGAACTTCCTGTGCTCCAGTTTGTGCCCATTGCCCCTTGTCCTGTTGCTGGGCACCACTGAGAAGAGTCTGACCCCGTCCTCTTGACATCCACCCTTTAGATATTGATAAGCATTGATCAGATCTCCTCTCAGCCTTCTCTTCTCCAGGCTGTACAGACCCAGCTCTCTCAGCCTTTCCTCATATGACAGATGCTCCACTCCCCTAATCAACTTCGTGGCCCTCCGCTGGACTCTCTCCAGTAGTTCCCTGTCTCTCTTGAACTGGGGAGCCCAGAACTGGACACAGTACTCCAGATGCGGCCTCACCAGGGCAGAGTAGAGGGGGAGGATCACCTCCCTCGACCTGCTGGCCACACTCTTCTTAATGCACCCCAGGATGCCATTGGCCTTCCTGGCCGCAAGGGCACACTGCTGGCTCATGGTGAGCCTGTTGTCCACCAGCACTCCCAGGTCCTTCTCCGCAGAGCTGCTCTCCAGCAAGTCAACCCCCAGCCTGTACCGGCACATGGGGTTGTTCCTCCCCAGGTGCAAGACCCTACACTTGCCCTTGTTGAACTTCAACTGTCAGAACTTCCTTTTCTTGGATCTGAAACCTGATAATAACTGGGGAGTGGATTGTGAGTTTTTTCTGAGTCTGGCCAAGGATCTTACATTTTTATAAATAAATTTTAAAGCCTTTGAGTTCTAATATGATTGTTTGCTTTAAATGTTTGATATATCCTCAGTAAAATTTTTGAAGCAAGGGCTGACATTTTTTGAGGTATATATTTGCACAGCACCCAATCTGAAGGGTTCCTTAGTCAATTGCTCTTTACGTGCAAAACAAAACTTAATGAAAATCCATCATCTCAAGTCATGGCTGAACGGGTCTCCAGTCAGTCCAAATCAAACAAAACCAGACATACCAAATTGACTAGTCAGTGGCCATTTTCACTGACTTACCTCCCTTCTCAGTAGCTCTGAGAGATATCATTACATCCTGTCCAGGATTAAAATCTCAAATTCAGAAAGTAGAAGATGTATCTCAATAGCAATAATATATTAAAATTTACATCATAGGCTAGATTTCTCATTTCATTTGGATTCAGTGGAACTATTTAGAACAATTTCACATATGAAAGTTGATGGGGAGGATCTAGATCGAGCAGACATAAGATGGATAAATGTGCTGACCTTATTATCAAGTTCCTTACTGAAGTTGCATGAGTTTGAATGTTTGGTGCAACTGTCTTAATCATGGAGCAACAAAAGGTCACTAGGAAAACTTGTAATCATGCCATGACCATTAATGACACTGAAAATCAACTTTCCCACTCCCTGAACCTGAGCTATACATAGAAAGACTGTGAGGCAAACAACATAGTCAGATTTTAGCAGACTTTTCAGCTTCATTGGAGGTCCTGAAAATGGGTTCTTCTTCCAGGAAGCATAAATTAACTTAATGAGTGGAACAACCTCTCTACTGCCTTTAGTTCTTTTTCTTCCTTTGATTTTTTTTTTTTTTTAATTTCGTAACTCTAGTTCTCTACTGGCAGACACTGCTCCATCATTTTTCCTCCCAGAACACAACTAAAAATCATTTATGTTTGTTGATGCTGTTGGAAATTTACTAAGCATTTTGGCCTCCTGGCAATGTTCAAGCTGCTAAGTAGATGGATGAAGACCAGGACTGTGTGCAGAGGCAGGCAAAGAAGCAAGGCATCATTGAGAAAATGCTGTAGAAAAGAGCATTTATTAAGGACTCTCAAAACTTCTAGAACTGATGGAGCACAGAGAGAAAGGATGGATCCAATGTAGACAAAAATAAAACCAGATTGCTGACACTACAGAAAGGGAAAAAAACCCCACCTTACAGAACACCCTTCAGACAGGGAGACCAATAGGCATGGAAAAGCAGGTGGTTCTTGGTATATTGTGAAGGTATATTGTGGTATCTTGAGTGATATCTTGTGTACCATATATCTTGGTATGTTGTGAAGGGATAAACTCATAAGCTACAAACAGGGAAAGGACATCAAAAGAGAAAACTGCAGAGAGTGATGCAGAAATAACCCCAGTTAAGGACAACATGTAAAAATAGATGCTAAGACCCAGGCAAAATGTGTTCTTTGGAACTGTAATATGCTAGAGAAACTAGCATGGGTGACCTGGTCATAAATCAGGATCAATATTATATAAGGACCTCAGAAACTTTGTGAAAAATAATCAGTAGCCATAGTATTCTCCAGGTACGTTTTACAGTAGGCAGAGTAGGTGATACAAGTAGATGTCATAAAGTCAGCCATCTGCATGCAAGTATAACAGACAACCTCTGTCAGTCATCGCTTTTCAGATGGCTCTGTACGTATGAATTAATGGCATTATGGAGGGCGGAGCAGGGACTCAGTATTTAGGGAGTGACTCAGCTACACCTGAGTTAGTCACCCTAGGTTCTCTTTTAGAGAGAACTGATGGTTCTCAGGAGTGATTCCTTTGTGGGATGGTCTAAAATGAAGCAATGAATTCCATCTTAAAAGCATCTTCTTTTCACTGATTTTAAGGGAGTAACCAACTCAGATGCAGGTGTCCACAGTACAGAAGTATAAACTGTGGTGAACGAATACCAATTTAAACATTTAGCCACTGCATCCCATTCCGTCATGACATCTACATAAGCTACAAAAAAGTAGAGTGACATGAGGTGAGTCTTGCACATCCTTCAATACTTTCTAGGAGCAGCTAGTCAGAAAACCGAGACCAGAAAAAACAGCTCTTGGTTTATCTCTGAGCAGTGGACCCAGTGTGGTGCCAGATGTAAATACAGAGTGCCAGTGGTGCACAAAGCATACGCAAACTCAAATCCCTTGACAGGATAATTCACAGCAGTAATGTAATTTCAGGAATGGAGCTACATAAAACTGAGGCAGCTTAGCTGAAGTGAAATAAAAAATAACATCTCTGGCTGTAAATCTTGTCAGGAAGTTTTTTTGCTTTAAAGGCACATACTGGAGGCCACATTACAAAAAAAGTTCAGAAAAGACAAGAAGTCCCAGCATGATTAAGTTGCAGAATAAAAGGTGATATTAAAAGTAAGAAGATAGTTTTTCCAAATGTTAGTTACATTTGAAAGACTAAAATATAGAGCAAATCACATTCTGACAATGCAAGAGAAATATAAATCCGAGATAAGGCAGAACAAAAACATTCTGAAGAACAGTTCGATTAAAAAAATCGCATTTTGATTCATATAAGCATGGTTGAAGTTTTCTCCTGGTTTATTTTGATGCCACCTTCATAAAGGCTATGATCTGCTGCAGTCTAACAATGCAATTATGACAGAGTCTCTAAATATTGTTTGCAGAAAGATAACTCTGATGGGATTTCAGAGCCTCAAAGCAGACCAGTGAATGATGTTCAGTTCCACTTGCAATCAAAGGAGAACCTATTTTGCTAGGGCTCTTTCTGATGGTTTTATAAATGCACAGAAAGGAACGGAAAAACATCTTAAGTATCCTCATCTTTATAGGAAAAGAAGGAAGGAACTACTCTTTTTGAAAAGTAAGGTTTCATTTTTTTCCCCCTTTAATTTTAAGCATCCTTTATAATAGCTTCTGAATGTGTCATCTAGGTAATTACAGGATTTATTTTAAAAGTATTGCTTAAAAGGAAGCTGCCATAATTATATGCACCTGAAGCTTTTCAAGACATAAATTACTGGCTACACTCCTAATAAAAGGCAGTCTGTCAAGAAATGTCCCAAATCATTGGGTTAATGGCTTCAGGTCAGCAGGCCTTTTAGAAGGTATTATTAATGTTTCTGGTTAAAGGTATAGCTATAGTTCCAGTTGCGATTAATATTATGTGTTAATTAGGACACAGAAAAATTGTGATGCCAAATCATGCTTAAAACCTTCAGAATCAGAAGACAACTGTTGTAATTTGTGTTTACCCTTGCTAAGGTCTGTGTGTGTAAATTGTCATGACTGAAACTGATATCCTGACTTGTTGCATCTGGGGGTCTTTCTTTCATCCTTTCCTGTGCGATTCCTTTAAGCAAATAGATGCTCGGGAGGTTCATTCTTGATACATGGCACGTGACTGACACTGATGGTGATTTGTCTGCTCGCCATGACAAGCAGGGTGACATTTATATTACTTTGCGATACTCTGGCAATTCATCTGCCACCAGATTTTTTTGGGGGTTAGTGTGAGACACATCTGTTTTTTAGATCTCGTTCTCCTGCTGGGAATGTGGACAGAAGCACCAACTCTTTTTAAGATGAATGACCACTGCGTAATGTTACAAAGCTTTCCTCCTTAGAGCCTGGTCTGCCATGAATGGCTTTACTGGGACTCACTGGGAAGCAGAGCACAGCGCTGCATTGGGTCTCCTCTAACTATAACGTGTTTTTTCTTCTGTTAAAGTCTGTGAGTTCTGTGGGCAACAAAATGTCTTTCTGGGAAAGTCCTGGTAGGTGAATGATCTTGTAATTTTTTTTTTTTTTTTGCAACAGATTCACCCTTTGTAGTATTTTCAGTTAAATGACAGATGTTAAGACTGTTAAGACACTCAAGCATGTAATTAAGTCACATGATTTCAAGAGGACATGTGTGTGTAATATCAAGTCTCTTCCCTTGAACCTTTTTTTTTTTGATGGTGGAGCTTTCGCTTTCCATGTGGTCACAGAGAGTAGCAAAACAATTACAATATCTCTCTGTTATAGTAACAAAAGAACTTTGAAGGTTTTAAAAGCTTAGGCTTTCCCTCTTCCCCATGGGGACACTTCTTTCTCAACCGTGCCAGATCTGTACTTCTCACAATACTGAGTTTAAATAGTTCTAGATGTATTGGGAATAATAGAGCCAAGCTTCTGATGGATTTGTGGATCATGGTTGACTGACTTCTTAATTATATTAGACTAGGAATGTAGTTTGACCACAGATCATGCTAGATGTCCAAAAGCGGAAGAAAGAAAAAGTAGAAAAGGGGTCTGTAGGAAAAAGAGACCATGAACACTCCAGCCAAGGGGAACATGAAAAGAAGTCTTTCAGATGTTTGAAAACGTGTGACTAAAATTTTGACCAAAAAGCAAATTCTATGGCACAAATAGGATGTTGATTCTGATTTAGTTTTCCCGTGGTTGGAGCTTCCACAGTGTTTTCCCCAGCATGAATTTTGTGATGTTTAAATTGCTGAGCTAATGATGCAGCCTATCATCTAGTACAAGCACTTAAAGAGCCATACTTTGCGTCTATCTCCAGACGCTATTTTGGAGCATTGGTACATCTACAGTGTCAGCTGAAAGCATTAGTGATCTCAAAAGTCGCTAGGAAAGGACAGATGTTTTCAATTTGAACCTGTAATTCCTGTTTCCTTAGGAAATATCTGTTTTGTTCTTTTCATAGTTTCTTAAGCATTTTAGGTGAAGAATATGTTTTCCAATATAAGTTGGATACTAATTTTTTTTCCTGGAATTTGTACAGCCTATGCTAATTTCAACTGGAAATTCACACCTTAACCACTTCATTAACAGCTATGAATCTGACTGATTTTCGTGATTCTGCTCTGTTAAAGTTAGACATTGGAGGACCATTTATAGCAGACATAGTTGGTCAGCAAACAGACGAATACATTGTAGTACAAATCAGTCAGACTGAAGATGCTGGATCAAGGAGGAGACGCCAGCAGCAGGTGATGGTCTTTAAATTTTCTTTTACTTTTTCTGAGGTGTCTTTTATCACTTATATTTCCATCATCACTGCGTGGTTGAAGTGGTCATCCTTTTCCCTGCCGTGAACTGTGTCGATGTCAGCATTAGAAAACTTGTTCTAATAGGAGTAAAGTTACATTTTCTTTTGTCTTTATTAGAGTTCCTTTAGCTTCCTATATTAAAATTTTGTAAAATGTATGCCCCTTAACTGACACTTAGCATGGAAATTCTTGTGTTTAAAACTGGCAATGTTTCAAAAGCTGTCTTAGAAGGAAGAAACAAGTATAAAGTCCCTTTTTGCACTCACTGAAAAACATTTTCATATTTTGTTGCATATTATTTTCTCAAACATGTCGCACTTACTGGCTTTATTTCTCTTAAGGCTTTCTCTTTGTTGATGTTGTTTGTAACAAGGTCCTGCTGCTCTCTCTGAGAGCTTGGTGAAGGAGGATCTTCTACAACCTTTCATGTATTTCACTGAAAAATAAAAATAATCTTAATCATTTCATAAACAGCATTGACATACAAACAGCTACCTCTCATTCTGTATACGTGACAAGATGGCCTGCCCCTACCAGTGACAGCACAACTGAGTAACGCCAACAGTATTCCTGCTTACACCCAATCTCACAATCATCTACAGCAAAAGATTAGTCCCAGTACCTCAGCATGGTGAACAATACCATAATGGTAATTACTCTCTTAAACCACCTATCCCCATGACGAGGAGGCTGCTGTAACCTGTGCTGGGGCAGTGATCTCCAAGAGCCTTCACGTTGCTGTGGGATGGCCGCAGCAGCCCACCTCCTGCTGGCACGCCGGTTGTGGTGCTGGCATGATCAAAGGAGTAGGTAACAAAAATAACCTTCCCTGCCTGCATGCTCCTCAGGCATTTCTCTGTGTCAGATTGTCATGGTTTAACCCAGAAGATCAATAAATATCACGCAGCCCGTCACTCACCCTTCTTCCTGCCCCTTCCTTGGGGAATGGGAAAGAGAGTTGGAGAAGTAGGGGTAAGGAGACTTGTAGGTTGTTATTAAAAACAATTTAATAATTGAAATAAAATAAAACAATAATGATAATATAGGAAGTAATGGGACTATTACTACTACTACTACTACTACTACTAAATATATCAATGAATGATGCACGATGCAATTGCTAGCTACCCACCGGCCAAGGACTAGCTCGACCCTGGCTAGTGATTTCAGAGGAGAGAAAGATCACAAAAACTGCAATCCCAGAACAGAAGGCACTTCTCGGCCTAACTCTCATGTACGGACAGAGCGTAATGTTTTGTGATATGGAATACCCTACTGGCCAATTTGGATCTGTTGTTCTGGTTATACTCCCTCCCAGCTTCTTGTGTACCTGTACACTAGCAAAACATGGGGTCCTTGATCTCTTCGCACCAACTAAAAAAATCAGTGTGTTAGCAACATTCTTCTCATACCAAATCTCATACTGAAGCTNATTTTCTCAAACATGTCGCACTTACTGGCTTTATTTCTCTTAAGGCTTTCTCTTTGTTGATGTTGTTTGTAACAAGGTCCTGCTGCTCTCTCTGAGAGCTTGGTGAAGGAGGATCTTCTACAACCTTTCATGTATTTCACTGAAAAATAAAAATAATCTTAATCATTTCATAAACAGCATTGACATACAAACAGCTACCTCTCATTCTGTATACGTGACAAGATGGCCTGCCCCTACCAGTGACAGCACAACTGAGTAACGCCAACAATATTCCTGCTTACACCCAATCTCACAATCATCTACAGCAAAAGATTAGTCCCAGTACCTCAGCATGGTGAACAATACCATAATGGTAATTACTCTCTTAAACCACCTATCCCCATGACGAGGAGGCTGCTGTAACCTGTGCTGGGGCAGTGATCTCCAAGAGCCTTCACGTTGCTGTGGGATGGCCGCAGCAGCCCACCTCCTGCTGGCACGCCGGTTGTGGTGCTGGCATGATCAAAGGAGTAGGTAACAAAAATAACCTTCCCTGCCTGCATGCTCCTCAGGCATTTCTCTGTGTCAGATTGTCATGGTTTAGCCCAGAAGATCAATAAATATCACGCAGCCCGTCACTCACCCTTCTTCCTGCCCCTTCCTTGGGGAATGGGAAAGAGAGTTGGAGAAGTAGGGGTAAGGAGACTTGTAGGTTGTTATTAAAAACAATTTAATAATTGAAATAAAATAAAACAATAATGATAATATAGGAAGTAATGGGACTATTACTACTACTACTACTACTACTAAATATATCAATGAATGATGCACGATGCAATTGCTCGCTACCCACCGGCCAAGGACTAGCTCGACCCTGGCTAGTGATTTCAGAGGAGAGAAAGATCACAAAAACTGCAATCCCAGAAGAGAAGGCACTTCTCGGCCTAACTCTCATGTACGGACAGAGCGTAATGTTTTGTGATATGGAATACCCTACTGGCCAATTTGGATCTGTTGTTCTGGTTATACTCCCTCCCAGCTTCTTGTGTACCTGTACACTAGCAAAACATGGGGTCCTTGATCTCTTCGCACCAACTAAAAAAATCAGTGTGTTAGCAACATTCTTCTCATACCAAATCTCATACTGAAGCTAAAACATAGCACTATTCTAGCTACTAGGAAGAAAATTAGCCCTATCCCAGCCGAAACCAGGACACAGATGTTCCAAGTTGGCTAAGCTGTTTTTTTCTCTACTTTCTAGTATACAGGGTCAGGACAGGCTCAGGATTTAGGCTACAATTAACAAAATTTGATGTTTTTTGAAGTCCCTTTAAAAAAGAGAGAATAGCTGTATGTACATTTAAAGAGTGTATTTGGCTAAACTTCCATGAATATCAGTGTGTAGTAATGGGCAAAGTTTCAGAAAGTGTTTATTTTCTGAAGATATTTGGTTTTTTTTTGCTAGGAGATCAGCAAACAGGAATTTTGTTTACTGAAATTCTACCATGTCCTCTTCATAATGTCTAGGGGTACGACATTACTCCTGGGCCTTTCCTTGTCTGTACCTCATTTGTGTTAGTTTTCTTCCCAGGCAGTCTTTGGGAGTGAACCATAGCATTGTCTCTGGGCCTAGCTGCCCTAGATGCTTCTTATAGTCAATGCAAAGTGTGATTTGGCATCCCTTCTCTGGGGCACTTCCTGGAGATGTCTCTCACTTCATTGATTGCACGAGGGAATGAGTTTGCGCCAACCTGAGCATTTCTCACATACCTAGTCGGGTAGAATTAATTTTGGCTGGTGTGAGTTATGCCCTGTCCACAAAAAATTCTCTTAAATGAACAAGAGAGAGAACAAAGAGGAAAAAAACTCTGGAAAAAAATTGGAACAATTCATGTGTCAAAGGAAATAAAGACTTGAAACTGAAGAGCAAAGCCAAGGAAAGCTTGCATTTTCCTGCTGTTTCTAAGTAAAATCAGAGACATGTCACTTCCACTGACTTTCATTAATATTACCAAATGTGACTCTCTTGCAGGTGACATACAACTGGTCTCTACCCTTAAGTTCAAGAAGAAATCAGCAAATCATCGCAACTAGAACCTTTCAGATACCAAACAGGTTGGCTAAGAGACTGAGAAATGACCCATTAAAGTAGTAGTTTACAGAGACTTGACTATGAAGGAAGAGATAATGTTTTAAAAGTAATCTATCACTTCCTGTTTCAGAGGGCCAGGAAAGGATGACTTCTTGTTGCTTTTTAAATGGATTTAAAAGACTGATTTGTACTTGAGTTACTTTCCAAACAGTGCTTATTTAGAATGATAGAGTGAAAGTTTGAAAAGTTCCTTGCAATGGTAAAGATTTAACACATGTATTTATAGGTAGTCAATATAAAATTAACACATAAATAAAACTAATGGTATTTCATCCCAGAAATAAGCAAAAATTCTCTTTCTTTCACTAGAGGCACCATCTTCATAAACATTCAAGCTTTTCTACAGGAGCCTGGAAGTGTTCCTCTCTCTATGAAGCATCAGTACCTTCATGCAAATATAGAGGCACAAGTAACAATTGCATCCATCATCTTAGTAGGTGTCTATGTGCTGATCATACTGGAAGTAAGTCATGCTTTGTACTTTGATTTTGGTTTTGCCCTCCATTATAAATGAAGCACAAGGAAGGGCTTCCATTCCTGGGCTTTAACATAATTTTAAAATGTGTGTATGAATCCTTGCTCTACCATCAGTGTTGCTAATGGCATGAATAAGATACGTGTGAGGAAACCTTTCTGAATTGTAACTGATTTTGGCAAGTTGCATGAACTTTACAGTGATCCCGTGTATTTTTCTATTAGGACCTATTAATATTTTAATATTTTAAAAGAATTCTAGTTTGGCTGTGAGGGTGAAAATAAGTCTGGGTTATAAAAGGCGCAGAAAATCTGACATCAAAATAATCTTAACGCTTCTGAATGCAGCTTTTATTTTCAAAAAATCTCAACTATGTAATCCTTTAGCAATTGCAAAAACATCAGATTTTTAATGTATTTAAAGGGTGGTTTCGTGTTTGCATCCTAGAAAGCTGCTTTGGATTTCATGTGTCAAAGGAAATAAAGGCTTGAAACTGAAAAGCCAAGGAAAGCATGCATTTTCCTGTTGTTTCTTAGAAAAAGCTTTAGAACAACTCATTAGCTTATTGTTTCTGTGAAAAGATCAAGGAAAAAAATTCTGCTGTTGGCAGAAACATTATTTCTGAAAATTCGAAGGTAGAAGTAGATACTTATAAGTAAACACTTGAATTTTAAAATGTGGGAAGTCACCTATTGCATCATTACGTTATGTTTAGCTGTTTTCTGCATAACATCTGTATGAATGACAAATGCTACAACCAGAGTAAATTTTAAACTATAAGTATGTAAGCTCTAAATAACTATCACAGAAACAAAACTTGACTCATTCCCTCATGGATCTCTTGCAAGAGATGGCGGTTAATATTGTTAGAATAAGTAATAGTGGCTTACCTTATATTCAGCATTTATAACTTGAGTGCCTGAAGTCCTGCTCTCTCAACACATTGCACTCTACTCCATTAGCAGTTATCACTGTTAGAGAAATCAATTGGTGTTGCTGCAGGAGCGATCTCTCATGGATTTTCATTTTCAGCGTTGTTGCTCCCCATCTTTTATCAGTCTTTATTAGTTTCCTGTGTTTTATTCATTATCATTGGCAATATGGGTTCGACTTCAGACAGTGTGGACACAGAGACAAGTTTTAGAGCTGTATTTTCACATGTTTTCTTGTAACTATGAAGAAAGAAGAAGCATTTTATCTATTACAACTCACAAGAGCCACATGAAGGCATGTCTTTTGATCGTCCTGCACAGCCTTTTTCTCCAAACACGAACTGTAGGTCTTGTGCCCACAACTTCCTCAACCCCACTGTCCTCATTTTTTAATTCTTCCTTCCCCTTCTCCACTTGCCCTTTTCTACCTCAGTCACCAGGGAGCATGCAGGAGAACAAGCTGCAAGAGCTTCTGCCTCCTGCAGATACACGTGACAGGAAAAGCCGATGAAGTAAGAGGTTCCACTTAGAAAGTGAAGTGCATTCGCTGTAAACCGCTGTCTTCTCCAAACTTGCACCACTGTAAAGACACAGGGTAAATTCTGCTTTGAGGCAGCTGTTTACCTCTATGTTGGCATCAAAGTTCTAGAAGGTCAGNGCAAGAGCTTCTGCCTCCTGCAGATACACGTGACAGGAAAAGCCGATGAAGTAAGAGGTTCCACTTAGAAAGTGAAGTGCATTCGCTGTAAACCGCTGTCTTCTCCAAACTTGCACCACTGTAAAGACACAGGGTAAACTCTGCTTTGAGGCAGCTGTTTACCTCTATCTTGGCATCAAATTTCTAGAAGGTCGATGCATGTTAAATATCAGTACTTGTCGGTGGAGAAGCCTCACTGTCTCAGGATGTTCTATTCTTCAGAAAACATGTTAGGCTGTTGAACTTCATTTCCTCAGGCATCTATTTCAGGTGTTGTTTCTTTTGAAACTGATTACATGTTACGTATTCATAAAATACAAAGATGTTTCTGGAAAAAGATGACTGTTTTTCCTCTTTAATTTCTAATGATTTCTTCTTTATGCTTACCACAAACATGAATGTTTTCTTACTTCACAGTTCTACTGTTTTGGTATATCGCTTTTAAGTGTCTTTAGATGGACATCTCTTAGTTACATTTTCTGTTTGAAATCTGTGGGTTTTTTTCTTTTTTTCCCCCAGGTAATCATGTTTTCCTTCAGTAACTGGACATTCATTCTCTTGAAACTGATTTTTCTTCAAATATCAATCAGCTCTCTCCTTGCATTTCAATCTTCTGTTCCCTCTCCATCTCCTAGAGGAGAAAGGAGAAAAAAAATCTGCTTCTTGTGGTATTTTTGAATTAATCTATACTATTTTATCTATTTTATAGACTTGTTGAAAAGAATAAAGTATTTAATTTTGTTCTTGGAAGCCTACACTGCACAAGAAATTAAAATAAGCCTGTGGTTTTTCTTTTAAAAAAAGTGTGCCAGGTTTACTTTTGTTGATCTCAGCTCTACTGCCTGACCCTTCAGGGTTACTGAGAATCATAGGTAAGAATGGCTGTAAGTATGTTTTCACATTGGTCTACAGGGACATCTGGTGTAAAGTGCTGATGCACAGAGTTCTGCGCCGAAGTTGCTGTACTAAATTAGTTCATAACTTATTTCAAGATAAACTCTTTCTAGTTTTAATACTCAAAATGTGTAGCCTCTTTCAATTGAGAACTTGAAAAAAACTCAAACAAAAAATCTTAGAAAATTTAATCTTTACACTTTTCTGCTCCAAATATCTTTATTCTTTCAGCTAAGAGTGCATTTTGTCTTTTGCCTTTTTTGATTTGCATTCTTTTTGCAGTAAAACCTTTTTCTATACACATAACTAAAGTGACTACATCCCATTCGCTCAGATTCAATAAGCGGTGGCGTATGGATTTTTATGGTGGTACAGCATAGCCAAGGAAAAGTAGCATGGATAAAGTCTCATTTTCTCCTCTTTGCAATACAGTAAGATATCTTTGGTTTCTCCCCTTTTGCCTGTATTTGTGTACACAGAGAATGGGATAACACAACCCTGAAAAGAAATCTATCTGTATCTCAAAATATCTGTTAATGTTATAAAGTTTTGTTGGTATTAGAAAAGATTCTTCAGTTGATAAAGCTCTTATTAGTAATTATTAACTGTGTATTTGCAGCTGTGTTGGAGCTGCATTAATTAGAAATGTGTAAGGAGGAATGTAGAACATCTATTATTAAAGGACAGAGCTCATTAATTTGAATGAATTATTGTGTACAGTTGTCCAATATTTTCCTTTAATAATACTTTTTTTATGGTGTCGGTTAAAATGGAATGTTAGCTGTTTATGATACTTGAATGAGCCAGCAGAAACAAATATGAAGGTAATGGCCTTTTTAAAGCTATTTTATAAAACACTTTATTTAACCAGGAGAAAAGGCAGAATAACATTCAATTTATTAAATTAAAAAAAAAAAAAAAGCTGTACCAATAGCACATCAAACTGCAGAAAAGAGATACCAGCAAGTACCAGAAATTCTGAGGGAGCCTCCATAGGGCTTGTTTTATCGGAGGAGCTATCATTTAATTTCATATCCTCTCTCGTAGGTAGCCCTTAGAAAAATCTTGCTAGGATCTTTCAAATGACATTTTAATGATCTGACATCTTGAGTAACATTTACATGTCTGTATTTCTCCTTAAAATACAACTACTTGAAAGTGCAAGATCTGGCCTTAAAAGCTCTAGCTTCTTACTAACATGAAGCATGGGCTTATAATCACAATTTTTATTAGTTTAATGGAAATGGAGAGTGTCAGTTTCTCTCCATATTACTTTTCTATTATTAACCAGCTTAAATTATGAATAAACATCCCTTAAGCTTAATTTCTTTAACTCAAAAGCAGAGTGATTTCTAATAGCATCTAACCAGAAGAAATTAGCTGCAGACAGCAAAACTTTTGTGTGGTTCGATCTGACCATTTTTCTAGTGTTGCGGGCTGATTGAACCAGTGTTTCCTTGCAGGAAGCATTTTTACAAATGAAGTAAGTTGTTTGTTATTACTGCTGTCTACACTCACACAGTCCAGGTTTTGCTTATTTCCCGTAATGAGGCTATTTATTTGCACATGGAAAATTACACTTCAGAGAGGAAATAGGAAAACAGAAGAAATATTCACTGGCATGTGAAACATAATACTAAGTGATGGCAATAGGCTAACCTTAAGGGAGAATTTTTCCGATGAGGAAAGTCACAGAAACTAGTGATCAGCTTACTCAGCATGGTTTCTCACTTCCCATCCATTCTCATATTGATTTGTCTTTCAATATAGACAGAGAAGAGAGTGGATTAGAGTGTTCCCACCTCCACATACATCCTACCAAAAAACTGGTAGCAAAGGGACAGAAGAAAATCCATAGTCTTTATTGGAAAAGATGGTGTAAAAAAGAAAATTTTAGCTGCTACCCTACCTGGCCTTTGTGGAAAAGAATATATATTCCTGCTGACACTATTTCCAGTGTTGCAAGGATGGAAAAATTGTGAAGAGGAATCAAAGCACTACTGTAGGAGTTGGCAGAAAACTAGTGGCAGATTATCAGAATAAACCATCTATCCTCTTTGGTGAAGAGTCGGAGCCATACCTCACTGGGCAAGAATAAAAGCTTGCCCTCATCTGCCCTCCTGTTTGGGGGTGGGAGGGAGTAAAAGAGCCCAAGATTGGGGCAGAGTGGGAAAGTCAGTGCCCCTGGGTGTGCTGGCCAGCTTCCAGCAGGGCAAGAATGCTCTCCTGCATGCTTTTTCTTCTTTGAGAGACTGCTGGTCCTGACCCAGGGAGAGAGAACGCTGCCTTGATGTCTTGACGATCTGCAGTGTTTTACAGTGAGGTGGAAATGGAGCCAAGAGGTAGGGCTCAGAGAGCAAACTTCCCCGCCTGAGGCAGAAATCATAAATGTTGTGACTCTGGGGGTTGCACGGAAACTGAATCCAATGTAGTGAAACCTGAAACATAAAATCCAGTAGAAAAACCTAGCTGGAAGAAACATCTAGCTCCCTCTGGAGCAGGCTGGCTGCATCTTTCCTGGGCAACATATGATTGTGGGTCTGGTTGGGAGTCCCATTACCGTTCAAAAGCCTACTCTTTTTTCTTCTTTTTTTTCCCAGCTTAAAACGTGCAATATAATGAGGGCAGTCTTGCATGAATACATGAATAATGCTTTTAGGACCTAAACTGAGGGTGTGCATTGGGAATGGTACCAAGGCACGTGGAGCAGATGGAGGCAGCAAAACCTACTGGGATAGGTGCTGGACTGGATTGAACAGTGGGATCCAGGCATCGGGTGGATCCATCCGTTCTATCCCCCAAAGCAAAATATTCATCAAATACTACCCTAGGTATTCTCCAAGAGAGAACAGCCTGTAACTGAGCTAACAATTAAGCCGCATGGACTATCAAGGTTTATGGTCATTCCCTGCCTTTCTCTGATTTAGGAGGACGATGTGACCTGTCTGCATTTTGACTTCTCTGCATTTTGAGAGGCTCAAATTTACATTAAATCAGCTATGCAGGAACATTGCGAGTTGCTTCTTATGAGGAACGTTGGATCAGTACCCCTGAGGTGCCGGGTTTTCTACTGCTTGGGTAGAGCAGAGCCACTGCCACCAACAAGGAGGCTCCAACAAGACAGAGCCAGCACCAGTTAAATGAAGTACAGTAATTTTAACCTGCCATAACTGCAGGAGAGGAATTGTAAAGGAAGCAGAGTGATGTAAGACAGGGAAAGAATACATTTAAATTCAGACAAAAATACAGTGTAACTGCAAGTAAAATCCTCAGCTGTATTCCAACTTGATGTAACAACAGTTTTGTATTATTAATCCAATATGAATATTGATTTTACACTGACTATTGCCTGTCTAATTCTTCGATCTATCTTCGTAGAAGTCTGTATATGTGTGCTTTAAAGAAAAATATCTTCTTTTGGGTGCTATGGTACTTCTGTAGTACGTAAATTGGTCTTACTCACGAACTTGATAGGAAAAAATTGCCACTGGATGGTGCTGCTTGCTATTCTAAAGACTGGATACAATTGTCTGCGTTAAAAGATGCTGTCATCCAGGCTCCACTTTTTGCAGAATGTTATTTTTTGAAATAATAGGAGTCATATTTTCAACAGTAAGTGTAAAAACTAATTTCCAAATGCCTGATTTCTATTGCCTTTTAAAACTAATTTTGAACTGTATTTTGTTCCATTTGTGAGAGACTGTCAAGCACAAATGTGTTGTCCTGCCTTGCGTACTATGTATGTTGTGGTTTGATTTTTTTCCTTTCTGTTTGAGACTGAATAGAACATTAAATTAGCTTAATTGAATGCTGCTGTTCAGGTTCTATACTGCCTACGGCAACCGAGGGGTAGAGAGCCATGAAGTCTTGAAATTTTAACAAGGTGTTAGAACACATACACAGTTTTAATGTACACAAACAGGGATAAGAACCACTCAGCTTCTTTCGAGGCCTCGAATGACGTCTTTCTTCAGCAAAAGCAAGAGCAAAAATGAATGAACAAAACAGGAGAGAGTGTAGGGGGCAGGCTTGGAGGGAGATGCGATGGCATGATTTAAGAGGAAAAAAATCCACAGAAGAAAACTGTAGTGAGACAGAGAGCAGATGTCAGAGATGAAAGACTCTCCAGAGGAACTGCTGGCTAAAGGCTAAAGCTCCCCGCAAAGGTAACGTGAGTGCTGCAGTTTGCCTTACTGTTGTTCATAGTGCATGGCTGTAATTCTGTATGGTCATATTACCCTAATATTTAAAGAAGGATGACAAAGATTCACGGATGGAAAGTAAAATAGATTTGCCCCTCACTTTTGTGGTTTGCTCCATGTAATTTCTGTATCTAGAAATCCACCATCTCATTAGTCTGGAGGATGCTTAGATAACTTGGCAAATACAGACAGTGGCATCTTCTTCGGTTTCAGAAAACGTTCTGAAACTACAAATATAGTGAGGGTCTTGCAGTCCCCACAAATAATGCTTTTAGGAGACAAAATCGAGGGCGTGCATCAGGAATGATATCAAGCATGTGGAGTGGATGGAGGCAGCAAATCCTGCTGAGACAGGTGCTGGAGGACTGGATTGAGTCTTGCAAAAGGTTTTTGCACGGCTGAAAGCTTGTTGCCAGGCCAGTTGTTGATATACAATGGCTTTGGTCATGTCAGCCCACAGTAGCAGTCTAGGTAGCAACATTAGTCCTTTACTGGCTCATGACCAGACTCTCTACTTTAGTCATACAGTAAATGTTTTTTGTAGCTAAAGTATTACAGGAGTGAGGTGCCTTGGCACATAAAAATGATCACCATCCCATCTTTCCACATGATTCTGCTTTCTATTAATCTGACTTGACTCAAGGCCCTGATTTACAGAACATCAACTCATTCATCTCTGTATGCCTCTGTCCAATTTCACATTAAGACAAAACCTCCAAATTCATAGCAAATAAAAAGACTCGCTTTTACAATTTGACTCTGAGAGGCTCTCAAACTATCAGATGTTACTGGATATTCTCCTTCTGGCGTTTCCTGAAAGTGTATAAAAACTATTTTCTTACGTCAGAGCCATCCCAATGGGTAGAGGCTGGAAAACATCCACCTGTGGCTGTAATTATATAGATATTACAAACTCCTCTTTTTTGGATGAATTTGCTACAAATATTTACCAGGTATGATGCTATACCATTTTAACTGTAGTTCTCATCAGCAATATTCTGAGGAGGGAGGTTATTTCAAAACCAGACTCAACTTAGAAGTCAAGCAGTCATATCAACCCTCATCACATAGGAATAAACCCTCTTGCAGATCCTCTGGCCAACATCTGTACAAATGTTGTTTCCCTCCTCCCTTCCTGGCTCTACACTCTTTTCTCCAGCTTTGCTTCCCCTCCCCCTGCCAAGTTTCCAAGGCATGAAAATATAAGGGATTCAATAGTCTTGTGCATCTCATACAGTAAGTATGAGATTTATCCTCGCATCATTTGAGGGCTACTTTGAACCAGTTAATTCAGTGTCCCATATCAGCACGAAGCTTTAGCCCACCCAGTTTTCTCTACAAGCAGCAAGCAGTGATGTTGCTGAGGATGAAAGCTCATAGACAGATAAAAGATTGCAAATTGTTCACGCCAAGCCTTTTGCAGAGCAATAGGCTAACAACTACCTTTGCAGAATCTAGTATTCTGTATATAGATTTTCTATATAGCAGAGGAGAATAAATGAAGCAGATACTTTATTTGCAGAAAATTATTTGATCTCCTTAAGTATCTTTCTCTCTCTCTCCCCCTTCCATGCATTGCTTTTTATATACAGAAAGAATTGATGTCAGCTGGTGAAACTTAATGTAGTTTCTTAATGATAGAATTTCAGAGCTATCTTTCCTAGACAAAATTCCCAAGGTAACCCTACCACATATTTCTTAGTCTGTTCATTCACCGTACCATAGGAGTAAAAGTGAACTAACACAGGCATTAACTTGTCTTTGGTACTATATAGTATTACTTTTCATCACCTTCTATTTAAGGTAATCATCTTGTGTAGTGCCATCTTATGTTTTGAAACTTCGCCTTACGAAGTGGCAAATTGCTGCCTTCTATGCCTTTCCCTAAAGGCAGTGTTGTTTATACCGCAACTTTCTCCACTGACATTGAATCAGAACAAGTAATTTGGCACACTATCTGAGTGAAAATGGATATTACAGCAGAATGTCATAGATGGGTGCTTTCTTACCTTGGGGTTCTGTAGATGTTCTTCAGGAGTTTGCTATAGAATCTAATGTTTCTATTTAAAAAACCCAGGTCTTTTAGGGTCGGGAATTTGTCTGTAAAAAGAGCTTGTTGAATGTATACGGAATTGTTATCTTCACAGAGTTACAGGCATTAGCCATTTATTTTGCAATTAATAAGAATGCCTATTAGTTCTAAAATACGCAGCTGATGTTTCCAAGTCCACAGACTTCTCCATTCTGTGCTTTTAACTGATCTCGGGCAGATATTTCATGTATACGGTAGTGCTATTATACTGAATCACCTTTGAATTCTTGTAAAAATGAGCAAGTTGTTGGTCTAGGTTCTTTTCTTTTTTCCTAAACAAGGCATACTTATGCACTGTGTTACCATTTTAACATATTTTGATTTACGAAAATGAGACTAATGAGATTTTCTAAAAATTTAACATAGTGTAAAGTCTTATTTTATGAGTCACATGGCTACGTGCATAGAATATATATAGATAGTGTCCTAATCTGCAGATGAAGATATAAATAGCTGTTCTTGCTGTCACTGATTTTTGTGGTGCTTGTAGTCACTTTGGGATCCTCGATGCATATCGTCTTTTAGAAGCTGTACTCTACGTGCTTGCCTCAAGAACTGCTTTCGCCCATCCCTGAATGCTGCATCAGTATAAGTCACACTTTCCAAACTATGTCAAGCAACTCCCTTTTGCTTCATTAAAATCGCTACAGAATTTACTTGCTACTGCTTAACTAAGTAATTCTAAGGCAATTAATTTTCTGTTGTCATTCACTTTGCACTAGCTTTTGAGACACTTTCCCTGTGAGGGTTCCCATGTGCTGAGAAGAATGCCCCGCAGCTGAAGAAGCTGCAGGACTGCTTCTGCAGAGCTCATGTAGGGAGAAAACTGCGGAGGTAAAGCATTAGCTGCCATGACCAGCTGGAGGTGAAGTATATGGCTATTCCTCCACTAACTGGTACTGGTTAAATGGTCTCTTTAATACAGGCAAGCATGAAGAAAATCAAGAAAATATGGCTGGCTCCATTGACCTTCCGTTTCTGCTGTTCCAATCTCATCTGTACCTGACTATATCCTGTATTTCTAGTCTATTGGTTTATATTCTGTCCAAATTGTGCAATTTGCCAGAAGTAAAACAAATTCTCATCAATTGAGAGTGTGATGCCATTTAGCTTTGAAGTGGATTTACTGCAGGGCAGAGTTCAAAGTATTGCAAAGCTTTCTTTTGACCCTTGCTATTTTGCTTGACAGAGATGGGAAAAATTACCTAAATTACTACTGTTTTTCTGCAAATTTCTGTTTTGATTTCAGCTTCTGACGTCAGTTTCAGGCTTTGGAGTTAATTTTCCAAACCCTAAGTGGATCAAATACACATAAGATGAAAACTTACCTAAATTAGTTAGCTAAATTACCATTTTTTCCCTGCAAATTTCAGTTTTGGATTCAGCTTCTGATGCCAGTTTCAGGCTTTGGCATTAATTTTCCAAACCATAAGTGGATCAAATATGTCTAACATGAAACACTGAAGTTTTATCTCTGTCCTGCTAAAACAGCTGGAATAATCCAGGGCAACACAGACAACCAAAATTTATAGAGCACGTGACAGCAAATGATAAGATAATCTCCATCAGGGGATCTGACTGAGGAACATGTTGCCAGAGGCAGTTAGGCTAATACTGTCTTGATTATCTTTAGGAAAAACAAACTCTTTGTCTTTGAAAAAAACCTCTTCCACTGCTGAGGATATCTTCTTTTAACCCAATAAAACCTTATTAAAACATAAAAAGGAATAGATACAAAACATAAAGTCAGAAAAAAAGCTATCCTAGAGCAAATTTTACTCCCCTTCTCTCCTTCCACGTCCCCTGAGAATAAAGAATTGGACTAGAGACTTTATAAAGTCTAAGAGGGATTGGCTGTTGATTTTATAGGGAAGGTCTCCAGCTACTCTGGAGGCAGGTGGAAAATGCACAAAACTCATATGTGAATATAGCCTTGGGAATAACTACCTCCTGTTGAAATGCAGCAATGTTGCCAGTCCATCAAATGAAAATTAATTTCTCAGTAAAAGTAGTTTAATGCAACAGGCTGCACTGGAGAAAAAATGGATAAGAAATGAAATGAGGCTGCATTTGAAGCTTTACATCAAAGTTACTGACAGTCATCTTTCAACTGACATTTATTACTTCTAAAGAAGGACTTGTGGGAATCAAATATTTGGTATGATATATCATTTCTCAAATATCTTCAGAAGCACAATTTGGAAATATGGATGCCCTGGATTTCAGCTGAGGAATGTATACTTTGAAATAGCATACAGGTCACTGTTCAATTGGCTTCTAAATAATTTCCTTTTACCTCCCGGAGCACCGTACAAGATAAAGGGTTTGGAATTTTGAATCATTTTTATAATGATGCTGTTGCATTCTACCAAAAGATTTGATGAACTCTGTGCCAACATTCCAAAGCACTTTCAGATAGATTAAGAAATTTAAATCTCGAGAAGACATAGATTGTCCAAATCCAGTTTGTGTTATAGCTGTGGAAATGTACATTTTTAATTCATATCAGGCACAAAGACTTGTGGCATAAATGATTTGGGTTGCTTTCATTTCTTACCTTAAAATTAACTCCCAAATTAAGAGTATGGAAACTATGTCACAGAAACAACATTCAGCACATCGTGTTTTTCACACAGCAGGCAATCATGAGACAAACCTTCTACAGATAATTATGAAACAAAATTGCTATAGAAGTTTTTCCCAATCTTTACCCATCCTGAACTGACCCTACAACATGACCGTGTGATGTTGCTACATTGCTGATGTTTTTTTTAATAGCCTCCATTGTTGAAGCTTTGGGTATTTTCTTTACTTATGTAAAATTTTGTAAATAACCATTCGTTTTTTTGAAATCTTTTCAGCTCTCAGCCTAGCGATATCCTGTATTAATGAGCTCTAGGACTGAGTCAAGCATTGTAAAGAGAGAAATCTGGGCTGTGTTGTTTTCAGTATCAGTTTGTACTGAGATAACTGTCCGTTTGTAAAAGACAAGCACCATCCTTTGCTGTTTCATTAAGTCAGCACTATTAGGCATTCCTCACACAAGAACAAAGACAATGTTGATGGTGAAGATGCCTCTCCTGTGAAGAGGTTATAAAGTTTATAGTTGGCTTGGGAGATGGGGAGCTCCAGTATGCAAACTGATGGACTAAAAGCTTTGTATCTTCCTCGTCTGTTCTGTCTTTTTTGTCTCAATGGACGTTGCTTGTTTTTTAAAGAAATCTTTCCAGGGAATGAGGCAAGGAACTTTTAAAATAAGTGCATTTTACAGAGTTTGCTAAAACTGAATTGTTGAAATGCAAGAATCCAATTGTGGGATGAAAGAAACGAGTGAGAATAGAATAAGAGGTCACTTTGGCATGTGGCTTTGACAGAATGAGAAGGACCAGAGAGGATGGGAGCATGTGAGGAGGTACTACGTGCAAGAGGGTTGAGACAGAACTAAATCTCTGAGTTGCCTCAGGAGGTTGTAACCAGTTATCTTTGACACCAGAAGTCTACCTACAGTGGCTGGATTGACCTGCACTTAGGGCTGTAGCCCTGGCCTTGCTACATGAGTTTGGTCACTGTTGATACTGAAGTAACTTTTGGCTCTTCATTTCCTGCTGATTCCGTTCCTAGCTTGTAAAATGAAAAGTCTACCCAGGTAGGCTGGTGCAGCCAAACCAGATTTGTGATCTTATAGGCAATTTCTATTTCAAAGAAAAGCTTGTTATGAATTGAGGTTCTTTTGTTGCAATTGTCTTTGCTTACTAGAGAATGCACAAAAGTATGCATTTGCTCAAGCATGAGAAGGATGAGTACAGATGATTTCTCACTTCATCTTTCAACATGTCTTTAGGGTCAAAAGTGAACCAAATCTCTCAGCTTTCCTGGGGTTTAATCTCTGCGTTAATTTATTTCTGAGCTCTTTCAGTTCTGTACCTGAGCTTTTGTTGATGGAAACACTCTGAGATTAATCCTGAAATGATTTTTATCCTCCTTCCAGGCTTTGAAAGGGTTAGGAACAGGTCTGTACTATTTTCCAAAAGAATAATAATGGAATTTTACTTAATATAATGCCCTTCAAATGTGCATTAGATGGAACTGTGGTTCAAAGAGTGTCAGAGCTTATAGATTGTATCTCTTAATTTCTCCATTTGTAAGCTTTTTATAATGCTCTTACAAATATAGTATTTATTTGGGGTTTGTGTTATGTGTTTGCTTCTTCGCCCAGCTTTATATGATGAGCATGACGCCACATGGTGTGGAATATCCCTGTGGTCTGTTGGGGTCAGCTGTCCCGACTGTGTCCCCTCCCAGCTCCTTGTGCACCCCCAGCCTCCTCGCTGGTGGGGTGGGGTGAGGAGCAGCAAAAGCCTTGGCTCTGTGTAAGCGCTGCTCAGCAATGATGAAAACATCTCTGCATTATCAACGCTGTTTTCAGCATAAATTCAAAACATAGGCCCATACTAGCTGTTATGAAGAAAATGAACTCTATCCCAGCCAAAACCAGCGCAATATCCTTGAAAAATCACCAGGATGAGGGAATTGACAGATGACTATTCAATTTGTACTCATTTCCCCGCACATTTCTGCAGAAATCAAAGCAAATTTCACCCAGAGGTGACAGCAAACTCTTGGAAACCGAAAATGCAGTCAATCCAATGTATACAATGGTGATAGCAAAAATACCTACATGGAAACATGCAAAAAATCTAAAGGCAATCACGTCAGAAAACCTGTGATCTCTTTCTGAGAACTGCAAAAGAGCTATGTAATGTGGGTGGTGATTAGATGAGAAGAAAGCCTTTAGTCTGAGGACATCTGAGGATTCTCCAGTAGCTTACCCTTGAACTTTGCCCCGGTAAGAAGCTGATCTCCTTCCCTAACCAACATCTTTTCTTCCTGTCTTTTACCGGGGAGAACTGTAAAATCTAATTACTGCACCTTGTCATCAGCCACAAGAACCGTTGAATGTTATCAAATGCCCTCCATCTTTGCAGAATCAGAAGGGCCATATGTGCGAATTCATATCAATGCTCTGAAACTGGAGATCAAAGATGAAACAATGACTTATCACGCACATTTCTGTGGGAGCTGTAATCTGTGCTATGTATTTTAGGTCATTAGGACATAAAAATCTTGGTCTGATCTCCTGCTTTATCACTATGGATAGGTTATTGTCCAGTGGATTTTGAAGAAAAACATAGGAGAATGAGACAGAATTTTCTTTTGACTCCCAAATTAGTCATTCACATATTTATTTTTCCAGTAATTTGATAAATGGCTTAGTTGTTTATCATTACTGCTAAAAATTTATGTCCAAGGAAGAAAAACAAAGCCAAAACTTTCCTTTTTTCTTTTCCTTTACAAGGAGGTAGGAGGACCTTGAGACGTTCTCATCCTATTGTTTCTTACCAGAAAAATATTTCTTATGAAATCAGCAGCAAATGAAGTATTTCTTGACTGCCTTATTTCTTTCTCAGAAATAATTCTGACTTGTTTCTGAATCATATTTAAACATATTAATACTAAATGCTGTTAATTAGATTTGATATTTTGTGTATGATTTTCATTAATTACATTCTTACTTTAACTGAGTTATTTTACACAATCTATGATCTTTCAGACATGCTGGATTAAATAACTACAAATGAGCACTTGGAGGAAAAAGCACATTTTCAGGGCATGCTTGCTTTTATACTTTCTCCTTGAGAATTTTAAATACAATTTAGTCATTAGATACATAGACGTGGACAAATGTCCGTATACTGTAGTAACTGTTGCGGTATGAAATGAATGTCTGTGTTGTGGTCGGAGGCTTGGATCCTATTTTCAGATGCATTGCTTGTATGCTAGAGAAACATCAGAGGTGGAGGAGAAGCACTGTTCGAGGCTGGGTTCGTCTATACACTGGTGAAAGCAGCTTGTGAGGAACTGAGGAGACTGCAGCAAAGGTGTCCAGCAGATTCTAGCCGAAACATATGGCTTTCTTGAAGCCAAAACAGTTTGTAGAGAAGACACTGATGTAAAAATACACTTTATGGCGGAAGAAAACTGTGTGTGTGAGACAGAAAGCAGGTGCACAGGCTTGCCAGATCTGTCTGTGCCCCAGACCACAAGTTGCATCTGGAAACTCAAAGCCTAGTACGCCTGTGTATGGGTACGATTTGTCTGCCCAGGTCTGAGCTATTTTCTTAGAAACTGCTTTGTAAACATTGGAGGTGTAAAAGCAGCTATAAAGAATGAGGTAGGTCATCTCTCGGGCATGCATCTTATTCCCATGGGCTGTGTCGGGAAGCCAACAGGACTAGGCTTTTTGATCCTTATGTTAGGGAAGATGAATTGCTTTTGGTCTTGGGTCACCTGTTGGTAAATGTAAGCAACTGCTGCTGAAGTCCCTTCTCTGCCTGAGATCAGAGCTGAGACTTCCTAGCAGGGTTTTGCACAGACATGGCTTCTTTTTTTTTTTTTTTAAAAAAAATAACATCCTAAAGTGAGGCAAAGTAATCACCCATTCTCTGGTCAGGTCTTTTTGAAGGGAGATGGGGTGGAATAAGGAAGAAAAGCCCCAAACAAACCAAGAACAGAATCAACTACAGGAACTTTTATCCTTTCCCTTTTCCTTTTTAATAGTAAGGAGGTGTTTCAAACAGTCTCTGGTCAATTCTTACCCTTTGTTGCAGATTGTTCACAGGACCCTTGCAGCGATGCTGGGCTCTTTGGCAGCTTTAGCTGCCCTAGCTACTGTTGGGGAGGTAAGTAAGCAAACTGTAAGTGCTCACTTTGTTTCTGGGCATGTTATCATAAATTTCAGTGTTTGCACTGTTACGACTGGGCACCTGACTGAGCTGTGTTTTTTAAGAGAGAGAGATGGTAGGGCAGATATTGGGATGGGGAAGCATCTTGGGCAGAAAAAGTCTGCCTAGAGTATAGACAAGAAGAGTATAAAGAAGTCACTTGATGCAATTTTGTTCTGATTTGCAGGAAGCTGAGTACAACCATTTTCATCTTAACTCAGAGTTACTTTTAACACTGTTATTTTCAGTAATGTTAGGCTACCAAGCAAACCTAAATAAAAATACATTGCCTTATAGTACCCTAAATAATTACACCTCATGCTTACACCTTCTAATCCTTTTGTTTTCTCCCTGCTTATGCTTAGTTGATATTTAGGGAAACCGCTAATTGATTTCCTCGGTTTTTCTTGTAACTGGTCACCACATCATTGCTATGTTCCCTTAAATTCCCTCCAGTTTGTTCACAGGTGAGAAGCAGTATGCTTTTGTTCTCTTACCAAAAAGGAAACTGAGGTGTACCATATAATTTGGTTATCTTTTATTTCTGTAACGCTGCATAAGGAACAACTAGATAAACCAAGAGCCTAATGCAAGGTTTGGATAATGACCCACTTACGATACCAGCGGTACTTTGAATTTGTAATAATGATAATAATAGCAGTAATAATAATAGTAATAACGGTAATAATAAAGAGTCCTTTTTGTCTACCTTGTAGGAACATTTGTTAATTTCCATCATAGGTTATTTAAATGGTTTATCAATTAAGTGGAGTTTATATTTCGGAGACAATCGCAAGTTAGCTGTGTTGTGGCACTCACTGGTAATTGTATTTTTTGATTGCAGAGGCCAAGTATGGTTAAAGTGGTGGAGTGGATTGATTATGAGACCCTGGCGCTGCTGTTTGGAATGGTAACTAAAACGTATCTTTTGCTCTAAGTGTGCCGAAATAATCACATTAAATATAGAGATTTTTCCCTTTTAAACATTTTGTTAATTGTACTTTACTGAGAGGTGTTATGATGAAAATTTGGGCCTTAAGGGATTTATCAAAAAGTAGGATGACCAGACCTCTGAGGAAGCCTTTTGAAAATGTTGATCCCTTTTTTTAAAAATCTGTAAAATGGTGTTGATAACATACTAAAGCCATCTTTGAGGTCCATAAATGGAAAGACCTGTTTAAGTGCCAAGTACTATCACTCTCATTTATCTTGTTAATTTTGTTTACTCAAAGCCTTCCTCAAACGCACTCTGGAAAAGTGGTTTTCTTTGTCTTAGTCAGTGCTATGTTTGGAGCCAAAAAAAGCAAACCAGAAATGGAGGAGAAATATCTGATTAGATTATAATAATATATTATTTTAATCACTTTGCCTGGAGCTATTTATGGTAAAAGGAGTTGTCCAAGTGCTATTAAACTCTAACACAGAATATACAATAAACAGAGACAAAATTGCAAGTATCTGTTGCCATTATGAGCTTTTCTTATTTCCTGACACTGTTCCCTGCTCCCCTGCTCACCCCACAGAAAAATAAAGCAGCAAAATCTGTTGGCAGCAAAGAAGGAAGGACAGGAAACCTCCTAAAACTGTGGGAAAATACAAGTAATTTTTGGAGCTGCAATTTCTGCACTCTGCAGAGTATCACTGCAGAAAGCAAACACGCTTACTGGCTTTTCTTGATTAATGACTTAAGTGAGATACATTAAGTACTAAATGTATGATGCCCACTTAGTCACTACAAATAAAACTCAACCAGACTAGTATGACATTTACAGACTGTTTATGATGAGAACAAAATTTCATCATATGATGTGTTAACAAGAGATATCTGGCAGCTGTACTGGATATCCCAATATGAAACTGATCAGATTCTCAGAGCTCTGTCAGATAAGAAGGACTTTTGTCAGGATCATAAACTACATCGCTCCGGTTTTGTGTAATAATTCAGTTGCAAGCTATTCTTTTTCTTCATCTTTCGATAGATGATTTTGGTGGCCATATTTTCAGAGACTGGATTCTTTGATTACTGTGCAGTAAAGGTAGGCTTGTTTTGTTTCTCTTATTTATTACTGGATTAATCAAGTTAGTAGCTGATCAGATTTGTTACACCAAGCACTATCTTTGAAGAACCTTTCTTAGGACAGTGTATACTTATCAGGTAGAAATGACAGTGGTCAACTTCTTGTAATTTTGAAAAATCTTCTAGGGGTGAAAGGAAGCCCTTAAGGTAATTCTGTTTCTACACGAGAAAGGCAAAGGCTCCCAGTAGGTACACAAGCATATGGACGATATAAAGCTGAGTTACTCTACTGACTTCCCTGGGACTGCAGTTCTGCTGTAGCTGAAATCTGTATTTATGCCTGGCAGTGGGAGAGAAGTAGTATGGGAACTATCATTAGCTTTATGATGGCACATGATAAATGGCCACAGACCTTTGCACAGCAGCAGAATCAAAGGTTACATGAAAAAGGTAATTCTGATGGATTGGTTATAAAGAAAGTATTACCCACGGCGAGGGACTCCTTCACCTGCTGCAAAGCTTAATTTTCTGAGAAGGGTGGCAAGAAAGAAAACAGAAGTGACAAAGAGGACTGCTTTGAGCACAGAACCCCTAAGCAAAACATGGGTGGACACAACCCCTGCCTACATAGATGCCCAGACTGTGTAGCTCCGGCGGTGCTGCTCTGAGGATGGGGAAGGTGTCCCAGTGTGTGGAGGGAGTGGGAAGTTTGAAGCGTGTTAACCTACCTGGGCATGCAGGCAGAAGGCAGGGGTTCAGCCCTGCTCCTGCCACAGATTCCCTTCATGCCTGGTAGAGGAGCATGGTATTTCCTCAGACTTGTTTCTTCCTCTGCCCGATGGAAAAATCTGCCCACTTCCAAGAAATACTTTCCTTCTAAATTAATTAATAACGGAGAGGATGCTGTTGGAGGTGCATAGAGTTGTAAACACTCTGAGCTCACTGTTGTCTCATCTTTGATGAATTTGTTTTACCTATCATTTCTTGAAAACTAAGCTGGGGTGATCTAATCCCTTAATTTTGTTTCTGTTTATTAGGCTTATCGATTCTCTAGAGGCAAGGTGTGGGCCATGATTACGCTTCTGTGCCTCATTGCTGCCATTCTTTCTGCATTTTTGGACAACGTTACCACTATGCTGCTCTTTACTCCAGTAACCATAAGGTACTTTGTTGTTGTGCTTTTGGACTCGGTCTTTTATGTCCAGCAATCAGTAGTAGGTGTGTGTAAAAGGCTTGTTTGGATTTCTTTTGATCATCTAAATGACATCAAAACTTCAAATACTCTTATTGCAGTAGGGTACAGAGCTAATGTTTTCAAAGAGATCAGTTGACTTTTCCTTTTGTGTTAATAGTGAGTACATATCTGAAGCCTGTTATACTGCCTTGGTAGCTAACTATTCCGGTTTGTTTCCGTTTCTGAACTGCGACAGCATATTGCACAAAATGCCCCCTACCAGATGAATTTTTTTTCCTGTAAGCAGGGAGAATTTCTTAATTAAAGCTGCCTTGCCCCTTACTGGCTAATATCTGTATAAAATTTTAGATAATAATTTATGTTTTAGTGAAGTTGTTATCCCTTCTACGACTAATGACAAATAAATGTAAAAATTCTTCAGATTTCAACTAAAAGCTTTGTTTCAGAATATGAGACTCTGAATTTTCTTCCTACTAGTGATCATGACGTTGGTACAGCCACTGGTGAATTCTACAATTTGAGATTAGGTATTCGGAATTTTTAATGGAGAACAGTCTTGTTAATTACTTCAGATTTCTGTAGATTAATAACTCGTGATTTGCAACTGCATTTAATCTATGTGTGATTATAAATGACTGTTTAACCTGAATTTAACCTGTGTCTGGCCAGGCAAATCTGCTTAATCCGGTTCAGTTTCTGAAAGATCTGGTATGTTTTTAAAATGATCCTGAGTGATGTAATGCTTGTAGTCATTATCACATTAAAGTACACAAAATTCTATTAAGATATGCTTCTGCTTTAAAATATCGTGTAAAGCAGTGAAAAACAATTTTGCAAGTGGAATTTATTGTTGATTGGGAAAAAGCTGGTGAATGAAAGCTCCATTTGTCTTCTATCTGATTATATTTCAAAGAGATCACTTTGCCTTACTCCAATCAATAATTTCACCTCTAGCAGTAAACAACACTGGAACTATTGAACATCAGATTTTCTTTAGCTGTTTTGCAAAATATTTTGCATTAACTGTAATTGGGAATAGATTGAAGTCCAGACATCGATGCATCATGAACTGCTGTTCACAGGCAGATCTAAAGTAGCATTTGTACCGTTTTCAAAGAATCTTATTGCAGCCAGGGTTGGAGGGGACCTTGAAAGACCATCTGGTCCAACCTTTCATGGGAAAGGTTATCTATCACTCTGCTTAGTCACATCTTGAACACCACCAGCGATGCGGACTGTACCACATCCCCGGGGAGGTTGTTCTAGTGAATGATTTTTCTCACCATAAAAAAAAAATTTTCTTATGTTGAGATGAAATCTCTCCTGGTGCAACTTGTACTCTTTGCCTCTTGCCTTCTCCGTGTGGCTGCTTGTGAAGAGAGAGCCTCTGCCTTTGTAGCAACCCTTTAAGTACTGGAGTTTTATGCTACATATGTACTAAGTACTTTAATTTTATACTAAATTAGTTTGTAACGCTGAAGAAGGGGAAACTCATTATGTGGGAAACATCCGTATTGGATCACTATCATCAAAGCTAAAAAAAATTCTGTCTTGCCTACCAAAGCTAAATAATTGCCTATTTCTAAAACCTTCACGGTGGGAGTCATTTTTTGTTTTAATCTTACTGTCCATGTCTTCAGCCCTTGTCCGCAGCTTCACTATGTTGCACTGCACTGTCATTGCCATGGTGATAAAACTTGCATAAAATCCTGCTGTCTCTATGAATGTAAGGATTTATATTTCTGTTAATAAGGTGTGAAACGGGATACTTGTTTCTCTCTGCATTTTGTAGTAAGCTGATAAAAAAAATTAATAACTACCACTTTTAGCAACAGTTTATTTTCAAGACACTTTGTAATTGGGAACCGGAAAAGGTGAATGGTTGTTCACATGGAGAATTACATAATTGGCGTAAATAAAGTGAAGAAGTTTGATCCTACATATAGCTAACGCATTCTGATGGTTTTGTACTTTGGGCTTGACCTTTCTTGGCGTACTTTCTTGAAGCTGTCACTAGGCCCATCAAAAAGAACGATTCACTAAGGAAAAGTTAAGGTTATATTTTGAAACACTCAGAAATCAAGGAGTGATGAAGTTAAAATTACAAGTCCAGTTGTGGTCTTGTACTACAATTGGTGCAATTGGAGCAGTTGTACTACAAAGTACCCTTTAACTGTATAATTTTACACTGTTGGGGAAATCGTGTATTGCTGCCCAGTTATTTTGTTCTGGAGGTTTTTACGTGCTGACATATGTGTCATCTGAGTGTTTTTTCTGAGTTTTAAATTGACACTCTTGGTGACAGCAGAAGTGTATAAAATTAAGCCTTTGTGCAATACGCTCTTTTCTCTTTGATATATAGATTTTAATAATACAGACTGAGACTGAACAGTAAAGCTCAACTCTTCCTTCAAGGAAACATGTGATAGCACTACAGAGAAAGCAATCCTGAGAAAGCATTCTTGCTGCCCACTCTTCCCTGCATCCTGTAGTAGGTGGAGGGGGCAATAACTTAAGCGTGGACTCCATCCTTACAATCTAGAGCAACACTTTGATAAGCCATGAACAGAAAACCAGTCCTTCCTTATTCCAAAGTGCTGAGTTGACACCTTAACTTTCAGCCTTTAATACCACAGCCCAAGTTTAAAGTCAAAAGCGTACTTCATAAATGAGCGGATGGTGCAGATCCGTGCGTAAATGCAATTTGTGCGAGTTGAAGTAATCTGAGTGAAGATTATTGTGTGTAAGTGGGCTCTGAGTTGAAATGGATCATGAGGTTACTGAGTCAGTCCTAGTATTTGCCAGAGCACTTTAAGATGCTTCATATTAAAGAAGCATTTTGCTACTTCTTATTAAAGAAGCATCTTACTAAAGAAGCATTAAATACTTTTGATCTGTTAAAAACATTTATTTTTTTTTAGTAATGAGGAATGTGTATTTTCTACTCTTGTTGCATTACAAATAGAAATACTCACACTTAAGCTTTAAAGAAGGGGAAAAATAGGAACAGAATAAACCACATAAACCTAGGCTGAAAGCTGAGGTCTCTAATAGATGATTCAAGGCTAATAGGTTGTCTACACAATCCTCTGCCACTGCTCCCCACAAGAAAGTTAAGAACTGATGATGCGTGCAGAGCTTGTGGTAGCCCAGAATAGTTTTCCATAGGCCAGTGTAGCCTGGCGACCATGGTTTAAAAAGTTGTCTGATGCTGGAATTCGAAATGCTATTTTCTGTGTCATCCAACTCTTGTAATAGTTGATTACGTTTAATGAAATGCTTTTTTAAATGCATCAATTTTGTCACCATTAATTATTGCATTATAAATGTAAAAATTTCTCCTTTTCCATTTATACTGCTATAATTACTGTAGCACAAATAATGTAGCGCAATCAAAACTTTAACAACACACACACACAAATTCTATGTTTAAAATCCTGCAATTTTTCAGTGGAATGACTGTATTTTGTAGATTTTATATATTTTAAGGTTTAACTAATTTAGTCAAAGGGTAGGAGGTTAATTTCATTCTCTTTATACCGCAGGCTCTGCGAAGTACTTAATCTTGATCCTAGGCATGTCCTGATTGCAGAAGTAATCTTCACAAATATTGGGGGGGCTGCCACAGCTGTTGGGGATCCTCCAAATGTGATTATTGTTTCAAAGCAGGAGCTGAGGAGGAAGGTATGTATTGCAAGCTGTTCAGCTACTAAAATTAAATACTGATGTCGACTTATGCAGTGTTGAACCTTCTCTTCCCCCAGACATATAAACAGAACACAAATCACTTTTTCTGCCGTGCTATTTCTTTCTTAGTAGAATGATCAGACAGAACAGGGTGATCTTTTGGCGACAAAATGGCAATGAAGAATAGACTTTTCGATATGGACTGAGAATACCTGTTTCCTTTTTTTTGTGTGTGGCGGGGAGGATTTCCTTGTCAATGGCAGAGTGAAGAAGGATGCGAAACAATGGAGGGCTGTAAAGAGAGGGCAGCAAGCTGGAAAAAAAGAAAAATGTGAAAATGAAGATGAAAATCCAACTTTTTTTTTTTTTCGGAATAGGCTTTCTCTCAGGAGTTAAATATATTGAGACAATCTGAATCCATTTCAGCAATTGCAAACCAGAAATAATTGTCCATATGCAAAACACCACAATGTGAGAGGCTGTGTTACCCCTGTAGACCCATGTCGTATACAACTCTGCTGCAGGCAGAGACCTTGTCCTTCAGCTGCAATGTAAGAGGACGTGGGGGGTGAGAGGAGAGCGGGAGCTCTTCCTATGCAGCACGGGCCGCGACTGGCTTCCACCTCCTGACAATGTTTTGGTATCCCCAGGCTGCAATGACAGATTTGAACCTCCAGCCGTTGGCTTTTCTAATTATGAATAAAATAGTTTCATTTTGCTGGATGACTAGTGTCGAAGGGAAGGCTACAGTGGCTGCTGCTGGATGGGACTGCAGGACTCCAGACACCTGCCAGCAGGACCGTCCTGGACCCACCATCTCCTCCCACCCACACGGCCCTCTCTGCCCGGTGGACGGGCAGAGCCACTGCTGGCGGGTGTTCACGTTTGCAGCCCTCAGCTTCTGCATGGAGCTGGTGTTTGAATGAGTTTTCCATGCTTTCAGCTATCCCTGCCACTCCTGAATGGAAGGGCATCAAGTCCCACTTCTGCCTCTGCCACTGTGCTCCTGGGTATCCCTTGGTGCGTCGCTGGGGGCAGCAGGGAGGCAGGCTGCAAGGGCCAGCCCCTCCTGGGATGGGGCAGCTCTCCTCTCCTGCCCTTGCACCATCACCACCAAGCAGCACGATAGGAGGGGCAGTAATGTAACAGGCAAGTCTCTAGGGACACCACGCACGTGTTTTCTGTTTTGGCCAGGTGTCATAAACCTCCACAATAAATAAATCAAAAGGAATTCAATGCAGTGTATGGGCTAGCGTGAAAATACACGTGCAAGTTGGATGAGGGAACTGTAGTATAGAATTCTAGTGGGTTTTTTTTTATTATTTTGAGTTAATGATGTTTCTATTGCTGTACCAAAAAAGGATCTCTTCTAGTTAACTTAATACACTCAAATTCATTAAGTACTCTCCAGGCTGAAAAATGTCTTTGAAAGTTCATAGTGTTTAATAAACTGAATGTTTACCTTCAAAATATTTGAAATGTGCTGCAATCAGGTTTTTTGGATGGTGACTTTGGAGACTCAGTAATATTCCTGGCTGAGGATTTGATAGCTAAATTTAACATTTTAAATACGAAATCTGTGCAACTATTTAAAACTTCTTTTCTAAAAAAGAATAATTAGCACCTGCCATGCAGGTCATTTTTCTAAATACTCAGAAACTCTTCATCTCTATAGAACCTTTAGAAGTGGCTACAAACATGGGAAGCAATTAAGCAATCACATTGAAAGGAAACAATTTTAGATTTCTTTGGAATGACATAGTGATAATTTTAGGAGGATTTAGATGTATAAATATGCTAACAAATGTGACATCATAGCAAATTCTGTATTTGAAACAAGCACAAAAACTTTCCAAAAGTTTTCACTCTGGATTGTTTTCAGGTCTTTTGTTGCATCACAGAAATAAGGACATAATAAAATAGATAAGATTCAACACAGGACCATAGGACTTCTTTTTCTTCTTTCCTGTATTCTCATCTGTTATATCTATATCTATGTTTATAAATAAAAGAGAGTCAAAGACCTATCCTTGGCTCTGAGGCTGAGTGGCATGGACTGGTGTATGTCGTTACTGCTTAGGGGTCACTCCCTGTAAAGGAGATTTGCCTGGGAGAGTGCTGGGAGGAGTAATTGGGTATAGCCAAGAGTGAGGGCATGGAGGGAGCTGGACCATCTGACCTCTTACAGTCCGAGCTGTTGAACTAACAGCTCAATTCCTAATTTTGTGCACCTGCTCTAGCATGCTTTCTTTTATTCAGAAGAAGAAACATAGACATTGTTGTCTTGTTTCCGAAACTACTTCTGGCAAAGACTACTGTGAGGAAGCGTTATATGATCGACCCCAAATGTGCCTCTAAAATGCATGGGATGTCTGCCAGTTTTGTACTAAGTAAATTTATTTTTTTAAAAATGTTTCATAGATAAAATTTCTTGAATGTAATAATGGCATTTTGGAAACAGCACTTCATGCAGTATTTGTTGTAGTGTCTATGATGATTTCTACAGAAAATATCTCAGTTTTACCTCTTTTTAGCATTATGGTCATATTTTTGCCATTCTAGGAAATTTTTCTCCTTGATATTGTAATTGAAATTCCCCTTTTCACCCTCGTGCACTCCTTTTTCAGTGCTTTTTTTTTTTTGCACAGTAAGTACAGGAGTACTTGGACAACTGCTGCTGCAGGAGGCTGAATGGTGTATTGCACTATATAGATGACTGGTTTCTCTATTTTATTAGGTGCCATCAGAAGGAGAATTTTACCAATCTTCCTGAACTTTACTATTGTAAATCAATCTCTAAAAGCAGCCTAGTAAGATATGATGCACGTTTACACTTTCTTAGGAAATCTTGGTTTTTAAATCAATACAACATGAAGTGCAGCTTTGTTGCTTTGGGTGCTGTTATTGGGTTATAGCTTTAGAAATGCTTTACTCTTTGTTTACTATACTGCTGGAGAGACTTTTCTCCCTAGGTTCTGGGAAAACTCATGTCATATTAAGAAAGTTTTATTTAAAGTATGTTTGAATAAATAAGCTTTTTGTTACAGTTTACTCATTAAAATGTAGGGATAAGTCTGTTTATTTGTCTTGGGATGCAAATGGATGCCAAAAAGTTTTTTTCTTTGTAGCGGTGGTTAATTTATAATGCCGACATTTCCCCTACCATCATGCTTTGAATCAGTGGAATATTTGCATAATAGAAGAGTAAGATTTGTTGTACTCTTGCTTGTTCTTAGTTGAAGTTGGAAGAAATCTCACAAAATAGCATTTATGTTGTGACATTAGGCAAGGAAAACAAGAGGTTTTTTAAAGAGCAAATGGAAGACTCATTCAGTGAATACAAAACTTTCTTTTCTTTTTTATCGCCTTCAGAGTACTGCTACCGAGTGGCCATTGTTAACAAAATTATATTTTTATCTTGAAAAGATAATGTGCTTTGGACTTTGGAAATTCCATTTTTGTATGCGCAATAGAGGATGAACCATCTCAAAATGATCTTTGCTTTCAGAAAAGTTGAACTTTAAGTCCCCTATATTTTGTAACTTCACAAGTATCTACAATCATGCCTTTGAAATCAGAAGTTGCTCGTGCTCTAAGCTTAGGCTGTGATTACAAGATCTTTAGAGAATGGATGGAGACTAGGTCTCCAGAGCAAAATGACAGTGTGCACATACACATAGTGTGCACTAGTGTATCTAGTTTTAATCTGTCTAAAAGAAGTAACAATAAAAGCAAAGGTAGTTTAAGGATGTGCTAGCCTCTGGATTATAACCTCTTATTTACTGTGTTTGTTAGTAGGTGATAAAGCTGGTACTATTAGTCTGATACTTGCTGAGGATTTGAGGATTTGACCAATCTGATAGCCTTCTATGATGGCATGGCTGGCTGGGTGGACGAGGGGAGAGCAGTGGATGTTGTCTACCTTGACTTCAGCAAGGCTTTTGACACTGTCTCCCACAACATCCTCATAGGAAAGCTCAGGAAGAGTGGCTTAGATGAGCGCACAGTGAGGTGGGTCAAAAACTGGCTGAATGGCAGAGCGCAGAGGGTTGTGATCGGTGGTGCGGAGTCTGGTTGGAGGCCTGTGACCAGCGGTGTTCCCCAGGGGTCAGTGCTGGGTCCAGTCCTGTTCAACGTATTCATCAACGACTTGGATGAAGGGACAGAGTGTACCCTCAGCAAGTTTGCTGATGATACAAAGCTGGGGGGAGCGGCTGACTCACCGGAAGGCTGTGCTGCCATTCAGCGTGACCTGGACAGGCTGGAGAGTTGGGCGGAGAGGAACCTGATGAAGTTCAACAAGGGCAAGTGTAGGGTCTTGCACCTGGGGAGGAACAACCCCATGTGCCAGTACAGGCTGGGGGTTGACTTGCTGGAGAGCAGCTCTGCGGAGAAGGACCTGGGAGTGCTGGTGGACAACAGGCTCACCATGAGCCAGCAGTGTGCCCTTGCGGCCAGGAAGGCCAATGGCATCCTGGGGTGCATTAAGAAGAGTGTGGCCAGCAGGTCGAGGGAGGTGATCCTCCCCCTCTACTCTGCCCTGGTGAGGCCGCATCTGGAGTACTGTGTCCAGTTCTGGGCTCCCCAGTTCAAGAGAGACAGGGAACTACTGGAGAGAGTCCAGCGGAGGGCCACAAAGTTGATTAGGGGAGTGGAGCATCTCTCTTATGAGGAAAGGCTGAGAGAGCTGGGTCTGTTCAGCCTGGAAAAGAGAAGGCTGAGAGGAGATCTGATCAATGCTCACAAATATCTAAAGGGTGGATGTCAAGAGGACGGGGTCAGACTCTTCTCAGTGGTGCCCAGCGACAGGACAAGGGGCAATGGGCACAAACTGGAACACAGGCAGTTCCACCTGAACGTGAGGAGGAACTTCTTTACTGTGAGGGTGCCAGAGCCCTGGCACAGGCTGCCCAGGGAGGCTGTGGAGTCTCCTTCTCTGGAGATATTCAAAACCCGCCTGGATGCATTCCTGTGCAACCTGCTCTAGGCTAACCTGCTTTAGCAGGGGGGTTGGACTAGATGATCTCTAGAGGTCCCTTCCAACCCCTACCATTCTATGATTCTATGATTCTATGATTCTATGATTCTATGATTTTGGGTTTTCAGTATTCCACTCAGAGTTATTCCTGTCATTTAACAGGAATTCCCTGGAAAATGGACAGCCATCAGGTTATCCTATTCCACCTTTTGGAGACTTGCAGCCTTCATGCTGAAATTTAGCATGTTGCAATATAAGTGGGTTATGTTTCACAAAAAAAAGTGGTACCAAAAATTTATGAATAGCAGTAGATAATTCTGAAAAATGGATCCCCTATATGAATTCATAAAGGTATTTAAAGCACTGGCAGATTGTGAAATGGATTCCTGTAGTTCACCAGCCTATTTTTGTTGAATTTGGATACAAAGTTGTTAAAACTTGTAATCAATTTGTAAAACTCCTAACCTTTCTGTCGATGCTTCATTGATTTCTTTCCTCAAGAAAAAAATTAATTTCTAGGTAAAGTATATGAAAAATATTTATGGATTTATGGCTGATTTCAGATTTTTTCCGATCTCAGCATGTAGTAATCATTAAAGAGTATAATGCAAGACAAAAAAGGAGGCTTGTCAGGGTCTCAGATAAGCATTATCTTCATGTAACTGTGTTAGACCTTCAGTGATTCCTGGCTCAGTGACGTCATGAGAGGTTCCCGCTGAGACAGCATAGTTCTCAGTCACTCAGCTAGAAGCGATGTTTAGAAATAATAAATCACTCTTCCTTTTCCTCATTTTATTAGTTTTAAAATATTAAGTGAAGAACATTCTGGCTAGAAGCACAGTATTTTCTGCTTCCTGAATTGTTGTAGCCAGCTATAATTTTTGCTTTGTCTTTGCTTTAAAGTGGCAGATTTCTTCTGGAAAGGTCTGAATTACTATGAGATAATTTCACATCTCCAAATGCAATAAAAAAAGTAATCAGGATGACAGAAAGTTAGTATTTTAGGAAAACAGTATCATACTTCCTCCCAGTATTAGATTGATGTATTTGACTTTGCATTTAAAACTGTAAACCAAGGAAAGATGTTTACTCTATTTCAGCTCTGAATCTGTAGGCAGTGGAACTTTCAGGCTGTTGTCCTGCTGAAACAAAATCCTTAGATTTTCTGTCAACTGGAGAATGGGAGAAATTTAACACAATCAGCACAGCCTCAAGTAAGGGATGTTTGAAGCATGTATTGTATTTATCCGATGGATTGAAATCTCCTGGAACGAAAGTATTTCTTTCCTATTGTTCGTGTCAATTCTATTTCAGTCTATTGTGCAGGAAAAAGAAAATCTTTATGAAAATGACATTTTGTTGGATGCAGCAGACACGTGGAGCACTTTAATGTGTTTTTACAATGCTGAATCCTGGCCTCAGCAGTGCAGAGGACTCAGGAGGTATAAAATGTGTTATCCACAGCCACACAGGGTGTGAATGTAGGCTCTGTGGAGATGTTGCATGCCCTTTCTAGGGTGTGGGAAAGGGAGCAGGAGCAACTGATATAGTAACTGTGCCACCATCTTAGTATCCTCTACTGCGTCGTTCATATCTGTGGTACAATATAAACCATTTAGTCTCTTGAAGTTCTCCAAAGGCTGCCAGTTGACTACCAGCTACCTGACAATCTCTGATGTGAAACCTGACTTCTCCTTCCCTGAATGCATATTCTGTGTGCTGCAGAGAAGTTGGTGCTAAACACCCAGCCCAAAGCATCAGGGTGGGCAGTGGTCTGTTTTTCACCATGAGCCCTTCTAATATCAGCCATAAAAAGGAGTGCACTCGGTAGCCCTCAGCCTCCTCATGGCTACAGCGTTCAAATTGTCCAAGGATAGCGATCGTCAGGTTTCGTTTTCACCCACTGGCTCTTATGGATCAATGCAAGAAGGAAATGGGAACGAAAGCCAGGAGTGAGGGATGGGAAGCGAATTGAGTCTGAGATTGCGCTATCACAAGCAATACTATCATGCAAGATCCTACCCGAAATAAGCACAGTCCATGTTAGAAAACGATGTTTTTTCAGCTGAATTGTTTTACAGTTGCAGCAGAGCAGCATGTTTGCTTTTTCCACAGGGATCTCAGAGATAAGAAAGATCAATGGGATGATATTAGGAAGTTTAACAAAATCCTGAATCTCAGCCCAGATACTCTCTTTGAAAAGTTTGTGTAAGCTGCTGGATAGGATGACAAAGAATCTAGTGGACAGTTTTTTCCTCTTGTGATGGTGTCTCCAAATCACTTTTGAGGGTCATCTGTGTCAGCTCTAATATCACAAAGCTGTGTTCATTCTGATTTATTTTTAAAGATTTTTGTGATCTCCATCTCATTTAAATTCCTTTCAACTACCAGCCAGACCCGAGACCTCCTTATCAGCCTCAGCATTTCAGTTTGCCTTCTAGGTTGATGGTATTTTCCTTTTCATAGAGAAATTAGCTTTGTAGATTTCAAGAAGCACATTTCTTGTGCTGTTTTTTTGGTTTTTGTTTTGTTTTGTTTTGTTTGAGAAGCTTGTGCATTGTGGCATTCAAATAGCAAAGCACAATTGCTTCTCTCTGAAATTGGTGTGATATTCAAAACCTAGAAGCAAGTGACTGTAAACCTTTGCGCTTGTTTGTAATAAGCCACTTCCTTAAATTCAAGTTCGATTAACATATGATGGAGACATCACATATTTAAAGGATTCTTCTGGTTCCTATTCCTCTTTTTTATTGCCTACATTAGCAATTAACTTTATGCCCAACTATCTTTGCTGAGAATTTCTGCTGGTGTACTCTGCCTGGTAGCTGGCATCCTTCTTTGTGACATGGCAGGTCTTACAATCTTTGAGCCTTTGCAGAATTTAGATTATTTTTTTTCTCATTGCTATTTGTAAATTTTGTAGAGTTGTGAATGGCTATTTCATCCTTCATAGAAATATCTCCTGTAGCCCTGAATCTTGACTCGATGCCCAGAGGCCAATCTGTCGGAGCATTTATAAAAATTGACTTGTAAAGTCTGTCTTGCAGAGATGTCAAACGTTTGACTGGCTGACCTATTATGTAGAAAAACTGAATTAAAGTATATTATTTTCCTTTGTGATATAATGTTTTTCTGGCCGATTCTTAAAATAATCTTATTCCAATTCCTGAAGAGTCTTCTTTCTACTTTCATAAAAGAAATGGTAGTAGCTGAATTATAATGAAAGGACGGTGAATGAACAAGTATACAGTTTCACCTTTTAGTGGCTGGGGAGTAGAATGAATCTACTATTAAATAGCAACTAAGGATGATTTTCTTTAGCTTATGAGGCTGAAACCTATATTTTTAATAGGATCAAATTCTAATCCTAGGCCTGCATATTTATGTTTTGAGATTTATTTAACTGTCTGCAAACTATGGATTTTTTTGCAAAAGAGCACTGATCTTTATCTGGCTATGGAAGTTCTTTATGACTTTAATCAGTTTCTTCTGTCATATGTCTTTTTATTATGCTCTGTGGTACAATAGGGAAACATTTTTTTCCTTATTTGAACCAGAGACATTTCAGCTGGGACATTTCCACATAAATTCTTTTAGTAGGAGACAATACAGAAGAATGCACATTTAAGGCAGTAAGTTCTCAGCAGTCTTAACACACAGGAGGTAATATCAGCTGATGTTGCATGGGAAAATGTTTTTAATTTGTATTGGCGGTACAAAAGGGTCTATAGGTAGCACACAGGTATCTGGTAAAAGGCAAGTCACTATAGAGACATAAAGGTGTGGCACAGGTAGATCCTATGACTCTCTAGAGTCTCTGGGAAATCAGTGGATGCTCTAAAAATTCACTTTGGACAACCTGAGCTGTCCAGGCTTGGACCTTGCTTTCTTCCAAGCGTCACAGAGCGGCTCTGCTGTGATCACCAGGTCAGACAACCTCTGCTCTATGAATATAGGGCAGTTCCTTGCTACCAGAATACTTGGATGTGATCCCTCTTGGACCTTCATGGACAACTTCTTTTGGACAGGCTAGTCATGACTCCTGCAGAAAATCCCAGCCCAAAGGCTAACTCTGATCCACTACAGTGTGTGTAACATGGAATCATGAAATAAGTAAATTGAAAGGGGCCCTGGAAGTCACCTAGTCCAACATCCTACTCAAAGCATGGCTAACGTCAAAATTTTAGGGTGGATTGTATTCTGCCTACCCTTTTTGAGAACTCCTTCATTAAAGGTTTTATTAAGCAAAATGTAAAGAGATGTATTCATTTCTTAAGAAGGCATAAAAATAAACAGGATATTGATGTATAATATTTTTTTTGTAGCAGAATATTTGTGAATTTAAATGAAATGGTCGTTCAGGTAGAATTATTGTAAAAATCCAAGTTGTCATAAGTTTAAAAGAAAAGCTAGTCGTTAAAATTTAACTATTTCTGTGATTCATTGTGATTTAAAATGAATTTACAGTGATTTAAGTGATGACAATGAAAGTTAGTGATTCAGTTTGGGTTTTAAAATTTTTTTTCTATCTCTGTCAGGAACACTAAATGTATTTCAGAATAACTCATAATGCTGTTTTTTAGCTCTCTGAATTAAACTGTAATATGGCTCATCTCCTTGAAACAGATAAAATACAGCATGTACTGTACTTGGAACTTACTTTATTGCTTCAAATTTATTATTGATTGCTAAAGTACATACAGTTGAATACCTTTCCCTTGATATATAGGAATACTGGATATATAGGAATAATAGTAATATAGGAAAATAACTGATTTTTAATTTAGGTTTTCATTTTTATTTCCAGGGATTGGATTTCGCAGCCTTCACAGCGCACATGTTTGTTGGTATCTGCCTTGTTGTTCTAGTCTCCTTTCCTTTTCTCAGACTTCTTTACTGGAACAAAAAACTTTACAATAAGGAGCCGAGTGAAATTGTTGGTAAGTGTGAGCGTGAAAACATTTTTATTATCGCTACACTAAATATGTGCTAAATAGAAATTGAATAGTGCCTACTACGATGTTGTCCTCAGGTGGAAGTGTCCACTCTCCTTCAGCCTCTGAACATTAATTTTTTTAACTAATAATTTAGATTTTATTTTTAGTCAATTTTCTTTTAGAAATTGATGTTTTTCTAGTGCTAAGGTTGAGGTGTTGACATGAATTATTAAGTATCTTTCAAAATTTATAGGAATATTTTGCATCATTCATAACCATAGGCTTGAATACCAGAATGTTCTGTGTCTCAACATGTAACATCTGCTCAAGGTGCTGAGTTCACAACCTAGCTTTAGAAATATCCCAGCTTTGCCTTATGACAGACATAGTGCACTGATGCATTCCCTCACTGCTGATTTTCTTCCGCTGGATTTTTTCAACAGTCTTTTCCTGGTCTGTTGTCAGTGAAGGACATTTCATCAAGAGTAGAAGAACTTTCCAAGTTCTTTCCAGCTTGCTTCTGTGTTTCTTCCAACCCTAGATTTCCCTGGTGCCTAATTTCTATAATACAGTAGGACTAAATCTATGTCTCTTTTAGGATGATCACCTCAGTAGTCTCTAGAAGTCTTAGTAAAGCTGTTTCAATGGCTGTTGAGTATGTCAGTCCTTTTTTGTCTTCATGCTTTTATGCCTTTCTGTTCAGTCATTTTGATGTCTTCATCAATGTTCTCGGACTTCTGTTTGAGTGGTGAAGCAATAATAACCCCCAAATGTTCACGATTTCTTTGTGACGTAAGAAATAATTCACTAAGTATAATTTCTTAGCAAGTTTTGTACAAAGATAGCTGAGTATAATCGTTTCTTCCCTGGGATTGACTTTTTTTTCACTTTTGGCTGCAGAAGACTTGGGATCCAGGCTTCTACTGACCATGCAAAAGGAGTTTTAATGTGCTGTATGACATCTGTGAACTTGTGTGTGTGGGGAGTCTGTTTAGCATGGGAATGACAACTTTTGATATGGTTGATATAATTTGGCTTCATTAGTAATCTGTGGAGAAAGCTAAGCCCTTCTAAAGAATTAGCTACAGGTAGGCAGTTGGCTAATGTTCCTGCTGCTCCTTCTCTTCTTTGTACTGGTGGATAAAAAGCTGGACATGAGCCAGCACTGTGTGTTCACAGACCAGAAAGCCAAGTGCATCCTGGACTGCATAACAAGAAGTGTGGCCAGCAGGTTGAGGTAGGTGATTCTGCCCCTCTACTCCACTCTTGTGAGACCCCATCTGGAGCACCGCATCCAGCTCTGGGGTCCTCAGTGTAAGAAAGGCAAGGACCTGCTTGACCAGGTCCAGAGGAGGGCCAGAAAAATGGTCAGAGAGACAGAACACCTCTCCTGTGAAGACAGGCTGAGAGAATTGGGGTTGTTCAGCCTGGAGAAGAGAAGGTTCTGTGAGACCTTATTGTGGCCTTTCAGTACTTAAAGGGGGCTTATAAGAAAGATAGGGACAGACTTTTTAGTAGGGCCTGTAGCAATAGGACAAGGGGTAATGATTTTAAACTAAACGAGGGTAGATTCAGACTAGATATAAGGATGAGGCAAGCTGAAACACTGGAACATGTTGCCCAGAGAGGTGGCAGATGCCCTATCCCTGGAAACATTAAATGTCAGGTTGGATGAGACTGAGCAACCTGATCTAGTTGAAGATGTCCCTGTTCATTGCAGGGGGGTTGGACTAGGTGATCTCTAAAGGTCCCTTCCAACCCAAGATATTCTATGGTTCTATGGTTCTATGATTTTGTATCAAAATGCTAAATGTAGAGCAAGTTCCTACCTGTTCTACAGAGGGCTCGAGAATGAGAATCTTTTGTGGAAGAGATTCTCTAGGAAAGGAATTATCATTTTCTTGGGGAGAAAAGGAACCCTTGCAACCTCTCAGACAAAACTCTTTGTAATTATACATCATTATAAAAAAATTATTATTTTTCTTTTTTGCCTGGAAGTATATTATTAAATCTTTGGTATTCAGCGTTTTTTTTTTTCTGTAGCTTCCTGACTTTCTTATATAAAAAGAATTAATTTACTTCTATTAATTTCTTATTTTCTAATAAAAGTCATTGTTTCATGGACATTTCCATGAATAACAAGAGTTATTATATACTTAAATTATTTTTAAAACTGCCAGCTTGCAAGGTGTCTTGAGATAAGTAATATCTAAATGTCAGAGAATACGTTCTGCCAACTGCGAGCAATATTGAACCTGACATAATAGCATCATTTTGTGCATACACATTTTAGAAAATAGAATTGTTATTTTTTCTTTAATCCATAAACTTTTAAAGAGTATGTTTCAAAGTTTTAATACATCAAGTATACATAAATTTTTTTTAATTAAGTTGAATAGTACAATTTATTCACTGACATAATATTTTTGCCAGTGAAACACTGTACACTTTGAAGAGGCTAGCACGTTTAACTCAATTCATCTCTTGGTTATCTTTGTTCCTTGCAGCTTAGTACATTCAGATGTAGCAGTCTCTAATCAGTATACAATGTGTTCTTTCTCTTAATCAGCTGCTCCTCCATTGCTGTGAAGCTAATCAGTAGCTGTTCAATTAGAACAAATGCTAAAGCATTATTCTTTGTATTGAAATTCCTGTGTAGAGGGAAGAGAAAGCAATAAAGACAGCTCCATTAGGAGGTAGCTTTCATGGTTTGGGTTTGCAGAATGTGCTTCAAGGTGCTTTCAGGGTTCCTTCCATCTCAGGTTGCAATGATTCTGTGATAATTTCAAATAGCTTGTTTAAAACAGCTGTTTTAATCAACGAAATACCAGCCTTCTCTCAGCCTGCCCCCAATTGGTGATTAAACAAGATATGTGAGACTGAATTGGTGTATTATTATCCCTAGAATTTTTTCGCTGTATGCCATGTTTAAGATTTTTTTCTGTGGTTTTGGTCTACACAGATTGTTGAGAATGGATAAGCACTAACTTGAAAAACAAGCAATGCTGTTATTCTGCTGATACATTGGCAGATTAATTCCAACGCTGTGTGTTACCAGTGTCTTTAAATTGCTGGCCTTTAGACTGAGCTGTAGCACCTGTACAGCAGAAAAACCCCACGCATTCCTTCCCCAGGAGTCACTATCTACTTTCAGTAGCTTGAAGCGGGTCATATTACAAAAGAAAAAAGAATCTGAAGAACTCAGCCATGAGAGAGAAAATCAGTTTCTTTTTAAGAATGAAGGGATATTTTGAGGACTTTTTTGAGTGCAACGTTCAGCTGATAAACTCATGCCCTGTTCTGTGTGATGCAGAAAAATGCTAGAATTACGGTGGTAAGGTAAGAAGGTGTAAAAAGTTCATGTATACTTTCCTAAAAGAATATGTAGGGGGAAATAATAATATACAAGTATAAGAGGAATTAAAATTGCTGTTTCCCCCCTTACCCCAAGACGGGAAACCAAAGGTTTTACTTCCCTTAAGAGTTAATGATACATTATTTAGTCCCTGGGAAGCGTGACAATACACTGTCAGGTCTCAGCTATGAAGCTGCGGAGATGTGGACCACAGTGTTTGGGAAGGTCACTGCCCCCAGAAGAGTGGGTGGCACGTGGTCTAGTGACAAGTATTATTATTGCTATTTTTGCCAACGAAGAAGAGTTTTCTCTTAGCATGACAACTGATTTGGCACCAGCTTCTCCTGTGTTGCTTGCTCCAGTTTCTGGTTGTTTCACCGGCTGAACGAGAGACCCACAATCAAAATAGGAGTGATGATGCCAGGAGGGAGGGGAGCACGTTAGTCCCTCTGGTATAGCTCACTGTCTGCAGCAGCTGGGAAAACACTGCTGTGGTAGTATGACAGTCAGTATGTAAAGCCTACAACAGAAGGAATTTTCTGATTAATCATAGTCATGTGTAAAGTGCTTAATGTGTGAAAAATACGATGCCGTTTCCCACAACGTGAAATGTGATAACCAGATGAGTGGGCAAATCTGTTCCTTCCATGTGGAGCTTTACAGCTGCTTCTCTAAGAGAAGAAAAGGGAGAGGAGGAGGGGAAAAAAGAGGTACAAAACTGGCAGTGGAAAGGTAGAAAATCTAGAAGAGGAAAGAAGTAGGGGAGCGATAATTGAGGGTTGTCAGACATGTGCAACCGATAGGGCTGTGCTGGCTGCAGATCCAAGATGTCCAGGCACTGTTCTGGGACTTAGAGTAAGTGTTGCTCACAACAGGCCTCATTTTGCATGAAAACGTCCAAAGGATGACACAGCTAAGGTGGAAGTCNTAGGGCTGTGCTGGCTGCAGATCCAAGATGTCCAGGCACTGTTCTGGGACTTAGAGTAAGTGTTGCTCACAACAGGCCTCATTTTGCATGAAAACGTCCAAAGGATGGCACAGCTAAGGTGGAAGTCAAGGGAGACAGCAAGCCAAATCTGAAAAACTCATTTAGCATTTAATGTCTGGTGAGTTTCCCCCTCTACGTCCCACAGTGACTACAAATGCCTGCTACAGCACTTTGTGCTGCACGCGATGGGCCGAGCGCAGGCATTGTCACTTGTCGTTGTAGCTGAACACAAGGTATAGCTCAGTGCTGTCATTATTATTCTGTCCATGTGAACCCCTTTGCCTGGTCTTTTAACGTAACCGTCGAAAGTAGTGGGCTGTTCTCACTTGAAAACTAGTTCAGGTGAGAAAACCAGCAGGAAGATTACGCAGAAAATAATGTCCAAAGAAAGGGATATTTCAAGATATTTTCAAGTATTGAACTCCAAACTCAATCTGGATGGCAGTTTTGCAATATGCATTGCACTTTACTGTCCTCACCCAAGATGTTAAATTCATGGGAATATATGGGAAGCATTTTGAATCTTGAAGAACAGTGCGGAACAGAAAAGCTTTTTGTTTTTCCTTTTCCCTCTTCCCTGCAATCCAGTTGTATATAGTAACAAGGAATAGTTAACATTGTAACTCTCCTACTGTGGATGTTAGCATGCTAAACTAAAAGATGCAGCTTTCTTACGAATTATCTTAGGATCTAAGATCATAACTTTCTGGTACATATTGTGTCTTTTATTTCAAAGGACTGTGAGACCTTCAATCTCAAAGGAACTAGGTAGTTTTATGGTCCCCGCAGACTATGTGTATACTCCTTTTTGGATCCACAAGGGTCATGGTTTTATGTTTCAAAATGTAAAAAACCCTCCTGTCTTTTATCATTTGCAGATTCAATATCTCTTCTAATGATCAGGAGTGAAAACAAGTGTAGTTATTTACTTTACACAGATTCAAGATTTTTATATTTTTAAATTTTTTAGATCATTTTATGTTTAAAATCCTATATATGTCCTCTATACTGCTTTAGAGTTGATGGAGCTTTCCCCTTGGAAAGAGAATGATGTTGATCTGTCTTTTTTTGTTTTCAGATGATAAAAATAGTATTCTGACATTGCAGGATAAGGGAAACACGACAATTTCATATTATTTACTTAGTGTGTCGATAATGTAGCCATCACAAGAAGGCGGCTGTAATATTACTTTACCTGCCTTATGCAGAACAAAAGTATAATACAGTGGCATTCTGAATCAATAGAGCAGAACTTCACAATTTCATTATACAAGTTTTTCATGGAAGGAATCAGTACAAAAAAGTCACTGATGGGAGGTAAACACTTAGGAAGTGATACCTCCTGTTTCTTTTGCAGCACTTGTCCCCCTGGATTTCTGTATGCATACCACAAGTATGGAATGATTATACAGATATACATTGGTTGGCAAGATCTGGCCTTTTAACTAACAGTGTTTTGGTGAAGCTGTGACAGAACTTTTCACATGGCTGTGAAGGTCTTCCTTGTATACAGAGCTTAAGAGAACAATTTAGGTTAATTTAATACATGCTCTGTATCTATTTGCTGCAGAGAGCTTTTACTGTGATGATGATTCAAATAAAAGTGTAACCTTGTGTCCTGGTTTGAGCTAGGACAGAACCAATTTTCTTTTTGCAATGTTACTTTTTAGTTAAGTGTCTTCTGAGCAGCTGCACTCTCTGATATTAACTGCATGCTTTTCAGGCAGTAGCTGCTTCTAGCAGTGATAAGGCTCGGTGTTTACAGTTAGTGCTGGAACATCAGTAGGAAGGGTGTGCAGAAGGGCTCTTGCTTATAGTTATCCCTATGGAGACCAAGGTCAATGCTTGCTTCTGCTGACTTTCTTATGCGCCGGAACTGAAAGAGCAGAGAAGGGGTCAGACCTCCGACCCTGCGGTGGGGAGGAGCGGGTGGGACAGGTGACCCAAACCTGACCAAAGGGAGCATTCCATCCCATAAACGTCATACTTGGTATAAAGCTGAGGGATCACAAGGGTCGTGCTCTCTTTTTCTATGGCTGGTGTCTGAGGAGGACTTTGCTTCTTCTGCCTTCAATCCCGATCCATGGATTCCTGCATCCAGTTCCCGCCTGCTGTTGAGTCCAATCTGGGACTTTTCCAGGCCCTGCCCTGCCACATCTGGGTGACGTGATTCTCATCAGGGGGAGCTCGATTTTGGTTTTGTATATACTTGTATATATATTTCATTATTATTTTTTCTATTATTATTATTATTATACCTTATTATTATAGCTAGATTAAAGCTGTTGTAACTTTTCCAGCCCATAAGCCTCTTTCTGTTTTCTTTTTCCCCTCACTTTGGGGAGGGAGGGGCTTAACAAAGAGCATCTGTCATCTTTTTAATAGCCAGCCCAGCTTTAAACCGTGACAACCAGCGTTATTTTTCTGGATTTAAAACCTGATGAAAATTTTCTGAAAGAAAGTACATTGGAATTTTACATAAATTGATGCTCAAAATACTTGACTCTCTACTTTCCATGACCCTCTGCCATTCTCAGTGTAACAGAACAGGATATTGTGATAACATTAGGCAAGTGTCAATGAGCGCACACAAAACCTAAATACGCTCAGGTTCTTATTTTTAAAAGACGGGGAGCTACAGTAGTGGAAAATAAGGGGCAAAACCACAAAGTCTAAAATAACTTTGTGACTCCAAGTCTGACTTACCCAGAGATGAGAATGGAGCATGTGTCAGCTCAGAGTAATGTATGTCTTTATCAGCCACCTTGAAGCAGTATGAGAGATCTAACCTTCTTTAATATCTGCAGATTAGTCCGTCTGAGTGTTACATGAGCATTATAGAAATATTAAACTTCACTGAAGTTCCTTGCACTTCTTTCTGTAGCTAAAATTACAAGGGAACCCCAAAGCATAATGAGGAAAAATTCCTGTTATGTTTTTAAGGAGAAGGATACTTGCGGTTTTGCAGCATCTGAGCTTTGCAGTTTTCTGCCAGGCTCCAGCTTCTTTGCCGCAGGGATGATGATGTCCTGTAAATTCTTTGCCATGGATGCATTCCCATGCTGGGCATCTGAACCGGCATTAGGTGCCTTGATGACCAGATGGGGCCCCAGGTGCCAGATTTTTAGTCAAAAATCTTATATAAATGCCCTATACTGATTTATGCAGCATTGTGCAGATTTCTTGCATTCCTTTGCAAGTATTTAGCTGAACAAGGCGAAGTGTGTTTGTTGCAGTTTTGAAGACCATGCAACAATTACGCCTCCGCTCACCTTTATCCTCAATTGATAAACTGGACTACTCGAAGGAATAACGACAAGGACATTTCAGGTTTATTTTTTTTCCAGAATTAGTGTCTTATGCTTCTCGCCTAGAAAAGAGGCATAAGGTGTTGGGCTGGAATATCCCTCGAGGTGAATTCCCTCTACACTTGGGTTTTGCCTTTCTGACTTAACTTCTGTGCTTTTAAAATGGAGATAACACTTACTAATAATACTTAGAGGATTAATTACATAATATCAGGGAATTAAAAAATTTCTAGAAGTTATAGATATTACTATTACTAGATTAAGGTAGAATTCATGATATTTAATTTGCGTTTTAGTTTACATTTAAAAAGAAGTATTCTGTTCTGAGAAGTTAGCTAAGAAAAGTAATTACTTTACTGGAAAAGGTTAAGTTACACTAGCATGTGGAGAAAAAAACCCCCCACATTCAGAGAAACATGCTTGGCATGTCTTTAGTCATGGCCCAGCAGTGCAAACTTGCGTTGCTTGCAAAAAGGTAGCTAATGTATTGAGTGCAAGTTAAAAATTGCTATTTTATGATAATTCTTATCAGCTCATCAAGGTAGGTCATGCTTTTCTGAGCATCTTCAATTAACAAGACTGGCCTCTTCAGATTCTGAGGCTGGGAATTAATTATACTCAGTTTTTGAGGATGTTGTCTTTGTTATTGGCAGCCGAGTGGGAGGGAATGTGTGATTACTGTAAGTCAAAATCAATCTGACTTTCAATTGTCAGATTGCAGAAAGAATATTCATTTTAAAATGAAACTTAATGTTTTCTAAAGTGCAGAAAGTGTTTTCTAAAATGTCATATCTCAGGTCAGTAGCTGAAACTCCATTAAATTCAGTGGGTCCAGGACATTATGTCTGTGGTCTTCACAGTAAAGTATGGTAAGTGGCAAAATCAGACCGGAGTAGCAGCATAGGATTTACATGCTTGCTGATCCTTTATTTGATCCTAGAACTAAGCCAAAAAATATCCTTTTTCTTGTTGGAAATGGACTTTTTGGGGGGAAAATACAAAGAAAAAAAGAATTTTTTGTGAAATAATAATTCTAGGTATATTGCTGTGGTGCCTTGTGGGCTTCATGAATGTACCATGTTCACAAAGATTTTAGTATCATAATGGTCTAAATTCCCCAACTGAGCTGGTGTTCTCCTGTCCTTTTTTACTCCAGATCGCTGCATACTAAATATTGCCTTGCTTATAGCACTTCAACTACTACTGCTATGGTTGCAGTTAAATGTTGATTTATCTGCTTTAATGATAAACTGCCATGAAAGGTACATGCCACACACACACAGCATTTCAATTATTAGCAATAGACCTAGCAATGGTAGGATAATTAATTAGTAGGCTGATCCACCATAAATCTAACCCTGTGAAAACCCTGCAGGTTGGGTTTTGTTGGACGAGTGGGTGGACTGAGCTCACCCTGGTGTAACATGACCATTAGATCCCATCCGAGGAGAGGACAGGAACTTATGGACACAGGGAAATGAGGTGTGACACCTTCCCATTCAACGACAGACAATTGTTGTGTTTATGCTGCCTTAGCCACAATTTCAAGGTGATTGATAAGACCTTTCCGTTGCATTAAGCCCTTGTCCATGTGTAATATAGGATGTCATAAAATATCAGATGTTCCCAAATTCTAGAGGTTTTGCCTAAATGGGCTTGCAGACCTGAAACGGGAGAAGTATAGCAAGGTCGAAAGGGTTTTGGCCATGTTCAGTGTTCTCGCTGATCTCACGGTCCTGCACTATATTTCCTTCAAAACAAAACCTACTGCTAATACATATGTATGACCTGATGCCATAATGGGCTATTACAGGTTTGTTTGTGGCACAGATACAGTGATGCTAGCTGTCCCTTTCTGAAGGAAAGAAGATAAAGAGGCTTTGTATGAAAATACCTGCTGGGGATCTGCATCTCAGATGATGAAAGATTCAGCTTTCCTCCATCAGCAAAACCCTTGGTGAAATTTCATTGGGAAAGAACGAGGGGAAGTGCTATGGCAGAATGAACAGATATGGTCAGAAAAGATGTTGCAGCAAAGACAAGCTCTTGGAAAGCAGGATAGAAAACTGGATAGTCATGCTTCGTAAGCATTTGCCAGAGGAAAAAAAGAAACCCCACACAGTTTCTCTTGGACTGTTGATGAGAGACGGTTTCAAAGCTGCAGTCCAATTGACTTGAAAATTGCATGAAAACTGCTTTAAAAAGAAAGGACCATTCACCTACGGGGAGATTTCTCCCGTCTCACCTGCTTAAATTAAATACAAAAGTTTCTGTCTCATTCAGGCTAGTGCAGCGCGTAAGATCATAGAAATATTTCTTTCACCCCAAAGGGCTCAGCAAACTTTCAAAGAAAAAAGTTTGCCCAGGAAGTTGCACAGAATGCTGTGCAAGAAAGCCACCTTCCAGCTTCTATGCATCTAGTCCTGCTCATGTATATGGGAAGGAACAACTTCCCAGCTCACTGTTTTAGACCAGTTTCAAGGTGGATGTTATGAGACAGAAGTTGCCAATTGAAATAGCTTGTTGCCCCATTGACCAGAAACTGTGGAGCTGAAGCAGACCTGAAATATATGGTCATTAGCTCCTTTCAGAAGTTACTATTTACAGTGCTTGCAAATTCAAAGACTTAAAATTGTCTTGCATATTATTAAACAAAAAATAGCACCATTTCTGAGGTTTGAAATAAGGGATTTTTGCACAGCTCCCATCATTGTGTGGTGAGTAGGCAATCAGGTGCGGCCTGAAGCCCCGTCACTTTCTTGTTTGTGTTCTGGAAGGGAATGGAAAAACACTGCTGACAGTTGTGTGTGTCACAAATGTTGATGGAAAAGTAAATGATGGCCAGGACAGGGACTCTGCACAAAGTCATGTGGATCCTTTGATAAGAAGGACCTATCCTTGTTTTAACATAATTTAGCGTCAGATTATGCTCCTGCCAAAATTCACCAAGTATATTACGAAGGAAAGTGGTAAATTCTGCACCTCTTTGGTGTCTGGGGTTCAGGTATGAATTCCTTCTGGGAAGAAAAGCTTTAGCTGCGCACTGGCTGCTTCATAACCTGGAATAGTCATTGGGCTTTATATAGTGTGAATTTGCGTTTGTGGTCTTGCATTGTAAAGCTCAGGCAATGATTACCATTTTGATGGATGTGTGCTCACCTATAGACGTGAACCATACAAAATGCAAGTCAGTTGCTGTTCAGATGCCTTTTTCTGTGCCAGCTGTGAAGGCTTTGGACACCCTTACTTTTGCTCTTAAATGTTTGAATTCTGTCAAGTCTAATTCCCTCTTATGGTCAACCTTTACATAATTCACTCTGTATTATCACTATAAATACTTGATCACAAAGGAAGGGGGGAATTAAACATGTTTAGTACTCTTTTTGACAGTAGATACTATGAAACACCAGGGATTTGAGGCAGTAAATGTTAATATCACTGCCTGCATCAACATGTGTTTAAATATTTCTTATCTTATTACATAATGTATGCTTATATAAATAATGCATATAGTTTGTGTACATGGTGCAAAGATCTCCACATCCATTTCTTAGGATAATAAGATACAAAGCCTTGAAATCTTGGCATGTTGTCTTCAACAACATGAAATTTGAGGGGAACAGAAAAGAAGAATGAGGACACATCCTGTTGCTTCATGAGGAAGCATTTGCGCAGACAGTTTCTGGACGAGTATTCTACTTTTATTTCTTTAGCGATTTCTTGGAAAATCCAAAGCCTTTTTTCACATACCCGGTATAAGGTCCTTCCTGAAAAGGAACACGTGCTTTTCAGTCATTCTCCAAGGCCTTGACAATACTGTAAAAAAATAAATCAAAAAGATTTTGGAGATTGTTAATCAGTCTGTCTGAACTTACACAGGATCAGGTGTTATTCAGGTCTGCACGCAGGTGATGGTAGCTGTGTTTATGGATATTTTCAGTGCCTAAGAATTAAGTCCTCTTAGGACTTAAAATGTTGTTAAACGATATTCCATGAGGCAGTTGGAAATTTCAGTTCTGCTTTACATTGATAAAATTGCTCGTATGAACGCAGAATGAATGGAAACATGTTGTTCATTCCGAATACTGTGAATGGGCATTTGCTGTAATTCCTAACTACAAAGTGACTGCTATCTTGTTAGCAGGATAATAATCTATATTGGCAGTTTATTTTCTGATGAAAAATGAATGTGATATGATTTTAGCACTAAAGCTTGCTGAAGGCATTTGCGAGTGTTTGAAGACAGTACTTCTTTTTCTTTGGAGAAAGACTTTGAAATTAATTTATTTAAAATTTTGAAAAGTTTCTGTTTATTGTGCATTCCCTCCGCAAAATGAATCATAAAAGCAGCTTCCTAACTGGAAAATTAGTGGGAAACCATTCCAATCATTTTAACAGCTTCGAGTCCAGGGCACATTTCACAGATTTTGTGCGTCTCTGGTTTCATATCCATTATACCTGTTTTAAGATAAGCGATTTTGCTTCTTTTTAGAGCTGAAACATGAGATCTATGTCTGGAGACTGACTGCACAGCGCATTAACCCGGCTAGCAGAGAGGAGACTGCTGTGAAATGCCTCTTGATGCAGAAGGTGCTAACACTGGAGATGCTCCTGAGGAAGAAGCTGAGGACGTTTCATAGGTGAGCGAGGGCCAGCACGTCCCACCTCCCTGCTCCAACCCTCAGTGGGGACAAGATGCAGATACAAGCAGTTTGTTGGACCAGCAGGGAGCTCCTGCTCTTCTCAGTCTGCAGTCAGGAATTATAGCGTGGCTTTGCTAACGTCATGGGTAATATTTGTATTTGCTTCAACCAGCCAAGGGCTCACCTCTGGTAATTTCAAGCACAGCCAAAAGTGGAGGCTTTCAGAGATCTTCACTGGGATAAGTCCTATATTCTTAGCTATCTCTTGATCAGATGGATGTTGGGGCAAATATAAAGAGCCACCCTCAGCCTCAGTAAAACACAAAGTATTTTAGGACAAAACCTGGAAAATATATGTCAATATAATCCAAGTTTCAAGGCCTGGAAATTTCAGGCAGTTTTTGGTTTAAAAAGATCACAAATACATAATTAGTCGTCTCCTTGCAGTAGTGGCTCCAACGTAGTAAAACGCTATAATTTCTTTTTTTTTACTGAAAAATTTGTGTTCTTCACTGAACTGTTGAGTTTGAAAAATAAGTCACCAGTGACTTGCTGCATTTTAAAATGATTTCATAATCAAATCTTCAGCGTGAACCTGACTGCAGGCATAATTAACCATTTATGTATAGAAAAGAAGAAGTTTTTGTAAACTACAACTAACTGAAATACTAACCTTACTTTGTTTATGTTCCAACAAAATCAGGTGTTACGCTATGGAATTTGATGACTGAGAATAGCAGTGATAAATATCTGAAAATGAATTGACTAAACTAAAATGAAACTGAAATAATTAATTTCCACTAATAAACATGTTGAATAGACAGTATGGGCAAGGACATGTAAATATGATTTCTTAAACTATTCCAGTAATAAGATGACTTGTTTACATAATTCTTTGCTGATGTTGTGCACGTTGAATGGAGTGACAATATTACTACTTCAAGACAAAAAAGGCTGTTAACATCACCTCCTTTTTAAAAGATTGTAACAGGTTATTAGACTTTACAACACTCTAAAGAAGATACTTCTGAAGTATACATAAAAATTGTATATTTAATCTTGAAAATCAGGATTCCCTCAGCAAGGGACATTTACAGCAATGTAAACATTCATTAGCATTAACAACAGCACTCCTGAACTGCAAACCCCAAGGCTTTTTGCTGGAGGGCTGACTATGCTGATAACACAACGAAGTTACGTGGATCTTAAAAATTTCATTATAAAATGCAAGTGTAAAATATGTGTTCTGACTTATCGATGTTAGCACACGACCCTCGTTTTATCACAGAAGGGCACACATCAACTCCTGAAACTATTAAGGGTACTATATATTGCATATAGCTGGTTCCTGTACTGAGGTCCATACTCCAGAGGCTAGCTTCTTCCAGGTCTGTGGGACTTGTCATGAACCGAAGGGTTTGTGTATCTGTGGAACGCGTTACAGAAGTGGAGCCTTAAGTGAATGCTCATGGGAATTTTGCTGCTGGTTGTAAGAAGGCTATGACTCCTTTGTGATATGAGTTACTCTGTACTGGGGAAAGGGTGATCTATTTGTGATGAGAGGGATTTATTCCAACTGTGTTGGCAGAGCTCTAATTTCACTCTGGACAAAACCAGGTGTCGTTTTCTTTCAGGCAAATTTCACAAGAAGATAAAAACTGGGAAACAAATATTCAGGAACTCCAGAAAAAAGTAAGTAGATGGCAGTTTTTCCTCAGTATTCGTGTAAGAGGACCTATGCCTTTCTATAGAGAGGGTGCTTTGAGTCTAATGCAAATTTAATAACTCCCATGATAGCAGAAAATCTGGCAGGCAAGCTGACCGGTTTCTCAGTGGGATGGGGTTACCAAACCACATTGTGAGGATTTGTTAGGTTTTATACTTTTGTTCCTTACAAAAACATCATTCAAAGGATCAATAAATGATTCAGGAGTGTTTTCTTAAATTTTTAATCCACGGCCAGAAAGGCTCGAAAGGTGTCGGCAGGTTGTTTAGAACCGTGATGCGTGATGATAGAGTACGCTCCTTCTGACGTACCGAATACTGACCCTAAGTTGCTACACTGCCTGCGACGTGCCTGCTTTATTATTCAAGTAGGGATAAACCACTTGGATAAATCCTGTTCTCTTTGCTGTGTGCACATTAACGCTGCCTAAGTCTTTACGCTGAAGCTGGGTCTGATGAGATGTGAAGTCTGTAGTGGGATTAATTTCACCTAAATTTAATTGCTTGAACATCACATCCTCTCCACGTCACTGGCATCACTAATGAATCCAGGCCTGTGTTTGGGAGCTCAGGTCCTTGGCTTGGACATCACTGTGCTATGTGTCACACCGAAACAGAACAAAACCAACTGGGTTTCTTATTAGATTTTACACCTTTTTCAAGGCATTGTATAAAAGACAACCTTTTTAAAGAGCAGAGACTTAACTTGTACTTTAGTAGACCTTTAAATTATGCTGAAGACTGGAAACAAGAGAGACAGGCTGAGAGAAGGTGATTCCCTGGGTTAGTGGTGAAAGTGAGATTAGGGCAGAGAAGTAGAGTCATGATGGAAAGTGCTGGGTCTGAAGTGAGAGCTTGATGAGCTCAGCACAGGGTTGCAGGAGCTGAACACAGAGGTGCAGAAGCTGCGTAGGGATTATGGGCACGGCACGTCCATGAGAGTTGTACAGGAGACGTGAAAGATCTGACCTCTAGGCTAGGTTATAGGTTTTCAAAGTGTGCGTGCAACAAAGGGTGATTTTGCCCAGCGTCATGAAACCACAGAGTACCTGGAGTGCCTTCTGTAGTAGGAATTGCATTTCAGCCCTGCTTTTCCTACTGAAATGAAGTTGTGATGAGGGTAGCCGAATACAGCTGAATGTATGCAGCAAGTGCTAGCTACTTGTATCTCTTAGATCACATTGGGCCACATATTCATGTTTTTTATAGGTATGCATAAAATGCTTCAATTTAAATATTTCTGTCTTTTATGCTGAGGAGGAATATACCATACAGAAACAGAAGTTTGCACTTCACACATGCTTTTGTGAACTCTACGCATAATAGATAGCTAATACAGTTATTCATTATAATAATAATACAGTTACGAATTTTTTTATCCCTGCCTACAGCACAGAATAACAGACAAAATTCTTCTCATCAAGTGCCTGACTGTGCTGGGATGTGTTATTCTTATGTTTTTTCTCAACTCATTTGTTCCAGGCATCTACCTAGATCTTGGTAAGTTTCATAGTTTTGTTCTACCTAAGTAAACTACCTAAGTAAAACACCCCCAAAAACCCCAGTAATATTTTTCTGAGTCTCGCTCTTTTCAGAAAGCCCTTTCCCATATGCCTCTGGACTCGCAATTCCACCAGGTTAATCAAAACAGCAGTTTTTCAGAACAGATTTTCAAAATGCAGTCACGTCCTAGTCAATCCAGGAGGAATAACAGAGAGTGCTCATAACTTCATTTTTCTGACGTCCCAATATTAATGAGCTGGCTGAGCATTACAGAATGAGCAAATTTGATCTTGGCATCATTGCACTGTGGATTTGAGTGAATGACCAAGATACATTATGGAGATCAGAAAATAATCACTCTATCAGAGAACAAAAAAGTAGTCTGGCATTATTTCTTAGGTATAGGTAACTCTTTGTATAATTTCCAGTCTCCGTTACTTTATCACTAGAATAAATCATTTTCCCCCAAAAAATCAGGAAAACACTATATATGTGTGAAATGAAAGTAGCTGCATGCATACTTTCTATGTATAGACCTATATGTGCAATTTTTTATATAGACAGTAGTATATCTGTATGAGGACAAGCTCTGCATATCTCAGAACAAGAACCAAATTAAAGCTCACATTTAACTGAAGGACAGTCACAAAACCTACCTGTGCATCACCCTACATAAAGTTAATATTTTTTTGTCTGCTGAGTACTTGAAAGTTACAGAATTTCAGATTTATGTTTTTCATGAAATCTGAATTCCCCCACTGTGCCCATCCATCCCAATGGCTGAAAGATCCAACAGTCTCATAATCAATACATCATTGATGGAATCATCATATACACAGATACCACACTGAAATCCATTTTTGTTATGCACAATATAGAGTTAGTTATAGCTGTACAATGGTGAGCAAGTTATAAACAAGACCTTTCATATCTGCTGCTGACACTTCTGGTATACTGAATGGCTTAGAAAGCTACCAGTAGCAGAAGGCTGTTCTCTCTGCTGGGGCCTAGGGAAATGCCAGTGTTGCGTATTGCCAGCACCAGTGGGAGGCAGATACAGGCTACTGTGCCCGGAGCAACATGTCTTAATTGGTACAGCTTTGCTTCTAAATGCATTCATTCCAGAGACTGATCCCCAGCCCTCAGGCCTTAGAGGTGGAGGATAGCTTGTGTCCACACTGCTCAGACCTAGTCTCTTCAGAGCAGACTGGCCGTATCTCCACAGAACAGCAATTGGCCCTGTGTTTCCTCTTGACATTGTATAGGTAGGTTAATTAATTTTTAGGTTTGCAGTGAGGGCAGTTTTGTAGCCCAGCAGAGCTGTGTTTTAAGATTATGAGGTGGAGGGCTTATGTTGTGTTATCTGGTACACGTGATGGAGTTTGAGTGCATCAAGCCACCTGGGATAATGTTGGAGTAACTGTACAGAGCAGAGAGAGACCCAAACCTGGTGCGGACTCACCCATGCTGCTCAGTGGGTGTGATCCCTGAAATTAATTGTTTCTGCACAGAACTGCACCTTGATTTATTTTTATGTCAGGTGAAACAAACAGGGTCACTGAAAAGAATCTGGGAGCAAAGCAACACTTACGTAAGGGGGACTCTGAGGGACCACGACCTTGCTGTGAACTTCGGCTAAGCACTTGTCTAACACCGTCGATAGAATCATAGAATCATAGAATGGTAGGGGTTGGAAGGGACCTCTAGAGAGATACACCCAGCAAGACCTTGGTGGCATACAGTGGAAGTCCTGGTGCCCTGGAGCAGTATGAGTTTAGGAAAGGGGGCATGCCAGCCAGGTGTCCTTCACCATTCCAGACAGTGCCACAGCTGCTGTGGCAGCTTCCCTGTTCCAGAGTATTTTCCATGGAAATGGGCAATTTGAGCCAATAAGATTATTGGTTGTTAAGAAGTTAAAAGGTATACTGTTAATAACAGCAAAAGTGTTATATTACTGAGCGGTAGAAAGGTGCAGAAAATGAAGACACTTGAAGGCATTTGAAGTAACCATGGCTAAGAATATAAGGAAGAAGTTGACATCGGCAATTTAAGAAATCAATTTTCGTCTTTGCTTTTCTTTATCAGATAAGTGGGCGCTGAACCATGTAGAATTTCTTGAATTAAACTCACCATCTAAAAGTGTCTTCAAAAAGCCACAGGCACTCAGTAAAGACCGCATAGCACTGGTTGCATATGCTCCTGATAAGATATTGCTTCAGAACTGCAAAGTAGGTGGAGTCAATGCTAGAAGAAACTTAATTGCTGATGTTTGGTTTTTGTCCAACTTTACGTCGGTAAAATAAATGAAAAAATAAAAAGGCATGATTGGCAGTGCAGATTTCTGTTATTCACTAGATGATCCTCAATTGCAACCTTGAAAGTGAATATGGGCTGTATGTGTTCAGTATGATTTCTCCCTGTTCTGTATTCATGGCAAACCTGTCAGATTAATGAATAAATGTTATTAAAGCATAGGCATAATTTCTATTAACAATTAATAGAACCTGCAAACTTATACTGAGATCTCATTGGTGAATCCTGAATTCTACTATCTTGATGATAGCTGTCACTTATTTATCACTACTGAAGTAGTGCTGCTCTGAGTCTCTACAGATTTTAGTCCCCCAGTGCACGGAAATGAATTTCCTAAAATTCAGTACATCTTGTACTCTCATAGTTTGAGTAAATTTGTTCAATATATTTTTCTCATAAAAATGAAAGTAGATCGTAGTTGAATGTTTAATTTTATACCAGAACAATCTTTTACACAGAGGCTGAAGTGTTAGAAATTTAATAACTTTTAATTGCATTTGGTACTGTGAATTAGAAAGCTTATAGAATTCTTTATCAGTCCCGAGCCTTGATACAATTTTTCCATTACGAACTTGGAATCATTATTATAATTTGAGGGAACTGACATTTTAATTTAAATAATAAAATTTGCATACTTAGCTGCCTTTTAAAATGCAGAACACTTTCCTATTCAGTTTTCTTGTACCTGTTCATCAATTTATGTAGTCTAATTCTATGAAATATCTATGTTAAGGAAAGATTAGTACTGAGACTTCGAATAAACAGGTATGACAAACTTTAAGACTCCTACAGTGCTTTCATTTGGCCCCATGGGATTTTACTTTATTGATAAAGTATCTGAGAAAAGACGACAAAAGATGAAAGCAAAGCCCCTTTGACAATTGCACCTGGCTCCTATTTTGACTTTAACTTTTAGGCAGGCATGTCTAGAGCTTTGAACTATAACAAGCTCCCCCAAAAGAGAGAAAAGATTCTAAAAGTAAAATAAAGCAAGATTTTGTTGAAATTTAAACAAGATTTATATATTTTCTTTTAATAGAGGACGCTCAGTGTGACTGGGTCAGAAAGAATACGCAAAATCAATACATAGCCTCCTTCCTTCTGCTTCTGTGGGGCAGGTCCTTCCTCTTACATTTGGTTCAGTCAGTTCAATGAGTCGCTGAGCTGCTGTAGACTCCGTGCAGTTTCCTCTAGTACCCATCAAGAAGGACACATCACCACTGTGGTCTTGTTTTTGTCTGCCCCTCTCAGTGGTCTCTGCATGCAACACAGGCACCCCACTCCTTCCAGACCCCCTCCTTCTTTCTCCCCTCCACCTCTGGACAACTCTTTCCCAGGACTGGGCTGAATAGTTTCCAAGGCAGGGGGGGAAGATCCTCCCCTCCTTTCCGAAGATTGCAACAGACTCTGCTGCTCTCATCTTCTGCAAACCCAAGAGCAAACAGAAGAGATATTGCATGTTTCTGGAAAGCTATACTATCTCTATTTTGGCTGCAGACTGCTGGAAGCTGGGAAGGTATGCTAGGAGAAACACAACTGTATGTTTGCCTTACTTTTCTATATTAATTCCCACATTATTGCCACTACTTTCCCTGTTGGAGACAGGAGTCTTGTGTAGGTGAACCTTTGATATCACCATCTATGATTGTTCTCATGTTCCTTTGATGAATTAATTATTTTTGCAAGGGAATAGGGAGAAATTTTTGGATTGACAGAATTATTCTATAATTTAGGACTGTTATTTGCTCCAGCCCCAGCAGAAGATAGAATTTTGAATCATAAACCTTGAGAAAGCTATCTTGGCTTTTTTAGCATCTGCAGTGGGTATATGTACTCCCTCTATTGCCTGATCCCATTCTGGTTCTTTTGGTGCTGTGGATGTCTGCGAACCTTCGGACATCAATGTTTAAGCTAATTACCTTCAGCTGCCCTTAAAATAATCCCTGGAGGAGATCAATGATCAGTGGAGGTGATCAACAGGTGTGATTCATCTGACCTACTTTAAGGGTCCAATTTATGAAATTATTTGCCTTACCCTATGTCACTTCACTCTTTATGTGCTAGAGGGCATCTTCCTATACGAAGTTTTAGTCATAGATGCTTAAAAACGAAACCCAAACCAGCTAGATGGACATTTGGCTTGATGATTATGTGGGGATTTAACTTCTAACTAAAATCAACTTTGGTATTAACTACAGCAGTGTCAGCAAAACCCCCCAAATTTATGAACTTTTAAAAAACGTATGTTTTTATTATTTTAAGTAACTGACATGATCACTATGACCTTACTGGGGAATAGGACAAGTTCTGTAAATCAGCTCTCCACGCCACTTCTGTTAGGCAAACGTCCTAGGTCTAAATTTTCCCCATAGTCCTTTCTCTAAAGCTAAAATCCATCAATATTTACAGACAAATATTATCTTGTTTGGTGAGAGCTTATTTATGTAATTAAATCTAGTTTCTCTCGGAAACTTTATCTTGACTTCTATATTCACTGTGGTTTAGCTTCTGACCGTGAGCTTAGTCAGCAAGTTCTGCTGCTGATATTTTTGCAGATCTGAAACTCTGTTTTTGCAATNTCTAGTTTCTCTCGGAAACTTTATCTTGACTTCTATATTCACTGTGGTTTAGCTTCTGACCGTGAGCTTAGTCAGCAAGTTCTGCTGCCGATATTTTTGCAGATCTGAAACTCTCTTTTTGCAATTTATCTTAACTAGTTGTATCTTGCATCATTTAAACATTTTAAAACTGTCACTGAAATGGTACAAAACTAAGGAAATAATTGTTTTAATTTAATTTAATCTGACTTCTGTTTGTTTGGTAGGCCATGTTGGGCAGAGCTCCTTTTTATTTTATTGCCACTGCATTAAAGGGAAATGTATTCAGTTGCTGTAGATACAAAAGGCTTCTTTTGTATTGTTACTCCTTTGGATACCAGCTGTCA
>VZSC01016854.1:135537-190532 GCA_013398225.1 Steatornis caripensis | reverse complement strand
ATATTTTCTGACTCATTTCAATAATTTATTGAAAATTTGTTGAAATTCACAGGAGAAATTAAATACCTTAACTGGAAAGGCCTTCAGCAGAACAAAACCTCCCAAATTATATCTACATAGAACATTACGCAAATTATAGCAAAAATTTTGTCTTAACCTGGAGCGAGGAGGGACACCTCAAAATCAGGGTAGTGGACTAGATCTGAAGCTTCTCCTATATAATTTCTCTTGATTTTCATCCTGCTTTTGTTGAAGAGGATGTGCATGATTTTCAGCTTACACTGTAATCTGTAATTTACCTAGGTGAACCAATAATTGTAACAGAGTTGAGGCTGAGTGGCACTTGTCTGGTAGCTTGCTTAGTGATGAAGAAAGGGCCGCGTTGCCCCAGAGCGCTTCAGAAACTTGCTTAAATTTGCTATTGAATCACAGAATGTCAAAAGTTCTGCATAGATATTTACTTGGCTTAGAAGCACTGAAGGTAGTTCTCCATTACTCCAGCCTACTAAGACTTTAACAACTAACAATCCATTTTCTTTTCTGCAACACTTTCAACAAAGAATTCATTGCCGCAATGATCCTTCCCTAACAACTTTGAGACAGATCGGCAGGGTCAGTATGTATAACAGTTTGTGCAAGAGTTATCAGTGCTGTAACCGACAGAAACCTTAAACTTCGAGATCTTTAACTTATTTAAGGTTATAAGCCAAAAAAAGAACTAATGCTGCACAAGTGAAATAAATGTAGTCTGTGTGATTTTGTTCTGATTATGCAGCCTAGGAAGCTGCCCAAGGAGAATTCTAACAAGCTTTTTCCCCCAGCTTTTATCCGACCCCTGGGACAGAGTATATATGTACATCTGAACCTGTGCTAAGAGGTTTATTTAGAATGATGAAATGTTTTTAAACTTGAACCAATCCCCCACATCTCTCTGAGAAAAATCCTCACAGTGTGCAGCAGAACTTCTCAGGTCCAAAAGATTCATAAATAGTCATGCAGAAGGAGCACAGGGCTGAGAAAGGTGCAGACAGATCCCATTATTCTGAAAGGGGTGTCAACAACGAAACATCCATAAGGCTCTTTCTTATTTTTATTTACATTTTGAATTGTTATTCTGGAATCTTTTTCTCATCTGCTATTGGTGATGAGTAGATTAAACCATGTTACGCTACTCTCCTGTATGATGGTGGAGTTGCATAAATCAGTCACTGTTTACAAACAACAAAATGATATGAGCAGAAACAAACAAACAAACTTGGCTTTCAAAATTTAAGTGTCTGTAGCCATAGAGAGAGAGGAAAAGAGAAAGTATTCGTATTTCGGAAATGTTTGGTTTCAGGTGAATTTGTGCAACACTTAAAATGAAAGGTTCATTGTGGAGCTACTCAATGTTACTGAGGACTTATTTTATAAAATGTTTGAAAAAACATCAATTTAATAAGCTGGTGTATAATCGTTTAGTGCTTAAGAAAAAAGAAAATCCCGGTGACACGGAGAGCTACTAAACTATAAAAACTTGGGAATTACATAGATTTAAGAAAGCTTAAGCTTAATGCCAAAAGCCACGTTGTTAAGTTTAGCACATCTTATATTTCACATCTTACATCACTATATCCTCAGTGTAAAAAGTGCACATTTGCTTTTTTATTTGTCACTGAATCTAACATTTATCTCCAGATTATTTATGGTATGTGATATTAATAACTTATATCTGGGGAGAGCTTGTAGATATTGACTGCTAAGTATCTGCTCAAATGATACTGAATTATCAACTGTATTTAAATCTATCACAAAAAATATTTTATTTTCTTTGTCTTTTTTCTTTTTTTTTTTTTTTTTTTTTAATACTTTGTAAAACTTTCCTACATGGTTTGATAAATTAAGGAAGCAGATGCAAAGCCTGGGAAGCAACATTTATGGACCTTTTCTATACAGCTTAAAATATCAACTTGAATAATCTGTAGTTGTCTGGAAACTCCACCACACGTTTCAGTAAAGTAGGTGGTTTTGGTCCCCAAAACATTTGGAATAGGGATGCCTTCTCCTCATGTGGCAGTAGGCTCCCACTTTCAAAGTATCAGCGATGATGTTATGCTTGTGATATTGTGGGTGAAAAGGGGAACATTCCTTATGCCTGGACCTAAGGAGTTATTATGAGTCTAATTAAAAGCTGTATCAGTGCAATCATAATAGTCCTCTTACGATAATGCTAACACAGTCCAAATTATCTAATTAATACAAAACAAAACTCCTTAACAATATACAGTTAAAACTTGCAAAAAAAAAAAAAGACAAAACCCAAATCCCCAAAATACTCCCAGTATCCGCTGCTTATATTCTGGTGTTAGGGTCACTCTTTGCTGCTCTGCCGGGTGCTAAGGTTCACAGGTTTAGACTGGCAGGAGTCATAGAAAAGTGTTGAGATCTTCAGGTTTTAGCTGGGATGAGCATGATAGGGGTGTCTTCCTCCTCTTTACCAGCAGGTGAATAGTGTTGATAGTTTCTTCCTCCCTGTCCTTGGGTCCACTTAAGCCCATTTTTATACATTTTCTAAAGCTTTTTCAAATTTGGTCTTTAGCTCTGCATTGTTCCAAATTTTATCATATGTTGTGCATTGTATGTATTTTACGTACTTGTTTCTTGTTCTTTTTGTTACCCCTAAAATGGGTTTTGACCATCCCCTAAGTTTCCTCTAGCATCTATAACTAACCACTGTTGAGTTGCTGCTAATCCTGGGTCACTTGGTATCTTCCTATGAATCCCTTTTTAGCTGAAATTACTCATCCTGTGCACTCTTGTTAGTGGCAAATTCTTTCTTCTCTTAATGATTTCCATTAATGCTCCACCTACATGAAGCTGTGACACCACTTTCTGTGACTAAAGTGGTCTCTAGTTCCTGACCTGATAATGGTAAACAGACCAACAAATTGTAGCATCTGACAAGAGAGTCCAGCCTAATTCAGTACGACGTAGTAAAATTAGAGCCGTGCTTTTAGGCACTCCTCTTTGAAAGTTCTANGGTAAACAGACCAACAAATTGTAGCATCTGACAAGAGAGTCCAGCCTAATGCAGTACGACGTAGTAAAATTAGGGCTGTGCTTTTAGGCACTCCTCTTTGAAAGTTCTAAAGCCTTTCTGGAGACCTTTCCAGATTCTTGTTGTGCTTGCAGGGGCTGATCTGCATAAATCAGACAACCACTGTCAATAGAATCTGGCATATTTTTTCTCATTCAGTGCTCTTTGCCTTCCTGCTCTTGCTTCATTCGTCTGCTATTTTATCTATCCTGGCATGCAACGGTGTTGGTTTAAGTTGTCTAGTACTTTTACACTGAGATCAAGTAGAGCGCTGCGTGTAACTGACCTGCTGGCCTCTAAGTATGTAACATGGAGATTTGATTGCACTGTGAAGGTATGAATTGTTGTTTTAAAATGAGAATGGACATAACTGTATTCGAGAGACTTAGTACATCTTTGATTCATAGTGATGTTGAAAAAATTCCTCGTATGGTATAGATTGAGTTAAAATAAATCTCGCAATTATTTTGTAATAATGAGAATGTTGGAATGGAGCTAAATTGATGTAGTCAGCATTGACTGAGACTCAGTTTGGTCCAGATCTTCATTATTTCTCTTCCGCAGCATAGAACTTTGTTCCTGAAAATAAATCTACTTTCCATGATACATGTAGTCTTAAATTCTTTTAGGATAGTTTTCAAAAGAATTTTGCACTTGAAATTGCACAGTCACCTTTACAAACGTGTAATTAAGCATGGAAAATAGCCTCTGTCCTTGCAGCTGCCCATACACTTGATGAGAAAAAAGCAAGATCAGTAACAGTTGTATCGGCTAGTGCAACTTTTGAGCTTTATTGCTTACTTCTGGAAAAGTTGACCTTTCTTCTGTCTTGATATTTGCGTCTTCTCGAATTATTTTTGGTTCACAAGAGTCAATATGGCTATGGCAATAGAGTGTGTTTGTTTGTGGTGTCCTTTACTGAGGTAACACTATAAATTTTTTAGACTTATGGATTGGTGCAATATACACAGCTATATATCTGTCAGCACATCTTCCCTGCAGATGCGGTGCCTAGCTGCAGCAATCTTTAACCAGGTTTTCTTTCTTACAGTGTTCTATCTTGAATGCCATCATCTCATCTATGAAATTGTGTTTGGAGAATTAACAAAGTTAGGTGTTAACATTGCAATGCAATGGCAAATGTGATTTCTGCATTCTGACCTACGCAACAAAGTCCAGCCCATTCATTCCTAATTCACATGTGCTTATCCATGATTACAGAGAAGCTGGTTCTCTGCCTCCTTGTTTCATGCTACACATCTGATTCTTAACTTTGAAATTACCTTCTATCAGCACAGCTTTCTGTTTCTTTTGCCTTGTATGGGATTATAGTTTCTACCAAATTTTTTCATGTCCTTTCAATCCTCTTGTATTGTATCAAACATTTTTTGTGGTGGTGCAAGCTGTCCTGGACAGTCGCCAACACAGTTCTGTCCCCAAGGAGTAGCCTTAAGCTGTGGTGCTAAAAATAGCACAGAACAACAACACGGAAGACCTAGATAGGCTGGAAGAGTGGGCTAACAAGAACCTTATGAAATTCAACAATGACAAATGTAAGGTCTTGCACCTGGAAAAACATAGTCTAGGAGTGCAGCATAGGCTGGGACCTACCTGACTGGAGACCAGCTCCGTGGACAGGGACCTAGGGGTCCTGGTGGACAGAAAGATCNTGTAAGGTCTTGCACCTGGAAAAACATAGTCTAGGAGTGCAGCATAGGCTGGGACCTACCTGACTGGAGACCAGCTCCGTGGACAGGGACCTAGGGGTCCTGGTGGACAGCAAGATCCATGAGTGAACAGTGTGCTGCAGCAGCAAAGAAAGCCAACAGGATGCTGGGTTGCATCAACAAGGGCATCACCAGCAGAGATAAAGAAGTCATTATCTTACTCTACTCAGCGCTTGTCAGGACACACTTGGAATGATGTGTTCAGTTTTGGTGCCCACTACATAAAAAAGATGTGGACAGGCTGGAAAGGCCCCAGAGACGGGCCACAATGATAATGAAAGGACTGGGATGCCTGCCATGTGAAGAAAGGCTGATAGTACTGGGCTTGTTCAGCCTTGAGAAAAGAAGGCTTAAGGGAGACCTCATCACCATGTTCCAGTACTTAAAGGGTGGCTACAAAGAAGATGGAGATTCCCTTTTTATAAGGAGTCACATGGAAAAAACGAGAGGCAATGGGCACAAGTTACTCCTGGGGAGATTCTGATTGGACACAAGAGGAAAATTTTTCACAATGAGAACAATTGGCCATTGGAATAATCTCCCCAGAGAAGTGGTGGATTCCCCAACATTGGAAACTTTTAAGATTCAGCTGGACGGGGTACTTGGAAAAAAAGTTGGACCAGATGATCCTTGAGGTTCCTTCCAACCTGGTAGTCTGTGATTCTATGATTCTTTTAACCAAGCAAAAGTTCTATTAATGAATTTACAACATATTTTATTGTTGTATTCTGTGATTCTATGAACTAAAAATTATTTATATGAAGTTAAGCCTATGAAAACAGACTGCTTAAAAGACCAGCAAGAGGGCAATTTTATAAAAACCCAGTTTTAAACACAAAGCAGTGCTTATCAGTTGACAGCAAGTATTACTTATATTCAGCATGATTCAGGTTTCAGAATGTATATTTTCAGAGATGCCGGATAACATAAAACAAAAAAATTACAGAAATCTAAATACAGGACATTTTAATTCACATTCAGAACTACTGGTGAAACATATTCCATGAGTAGAGCAAGCACTACTGGCAATATGTCTTTGAATTAACTTTTTAACCCAAATATTTCTATATGCATGTATAAGAATATAGTTGAGTGTATGCTTTACATAATGTTACAACTACACCATGGTGTATGAAGGACTGGCATACATCCTTAGGCTAAATCTTGAGAGGTTGTGGAGCTAATCAGACTTCTTCTGATTAGGTTGTTGGAACACAGTGATGGACTTGCTCATATGTTCAATAACATACTGTGTGAAAGATTTTTCAAAGATACACGCCAAATATGTTTCAGTTAGTAAGCTTGTTATAAGACATTGTGGACTGAAAGAGTTTCTGCTGTTTGCAAAAACTTGCTGTGGCCATTTTGACGAATAGAGAATTGTTAAGATCACAGGAAAAAAGAATATCATACTTTGCTCAGCGACATATGTCTAAATAAATCAGTACGTCCATCTCATTGTTTGCAGTTAGTGGTATTATATTTTCATCTGGCAGAAGCTGCTCTAGCTGATTTTTCGAAAACTCTATTTATTTCTCAACTACCATAAATATGTGACCCTGAATACTGTGTAGCCTGAATCTTCCTTGCTGCTATTACACCTCCTCCTCACTCTCTCTTGTCCTACCCACTTACTACTGCTACAAACAGATTGCTCTCTGATCTCTGGAGCTGCATGGTACAAACCTGAACACTTGCCAGGACCCATTTAATCTGCTTAACTTTGAGATAAATATCTTGAATTCTTTAAATTTTTCCTCAAAAGTCAACTTTTTAGACTGCTGGTTGTACTTAATTCTCTGCTTTGGATTTCCTAATAAGTAAGCATCTTTCTTAAAGTATACCTTCTCAGGGTTTACCAGGGATGAAGAGAGCAGAGGTTGCTTCACAGGATTTACCATTTATCATTCTGGTTCTGTATTTCAGTGAGCCGCTAGGTTCAGTTGTGCTCCACTGTATTTCTTGAGTCTTTTCTGCAGGACTGTTAGGCATCCAGTTGTTTCCTACCCTGGATTTGTACAGTTTTAACTCTTTCTACCCAAATGTAGCACCCTGAGCCTCTATATCCTGAGCAGCACACCGTTTTGCCCAGGCCAGCATTGAGATCGTGCAATGTTATCCTGCCTTTGGTTTTCAATGCAAATGTCTCAGGTGCCATTTCCGTTTCCACAAAAGTGAATTTTAAGTGTATCCTCAGTATTCGTAAAGACATTATTTCAAATTCTGTGCACATAAAGTGAACTTACAGTATCTACACATTCATATTGTTAGGAGGAAGCTCATTATGCTTTTCAGCGGGTAGTAGGTCAGACAAAATTACTTCTACTAAAGAACACAAATTCTTAGTGAGCATTTGAAAGGCTCCCAGACTACACAGTAATTTTTTTCTTTCATTTCTTTCTTTTTCATCTACCTTCCACCCACATATTCTAGACTTCTATTTGATTCTATTAGATTGTTTCCTATTTTCAAGTTCTTCTTGATTATTTCAAAATAAGTTTGGGTTTTTTTGAGTAGGATTGTAATTGTGTTCTCATCATGAGCTATTTATTGTTCCAAAGGTGGTTTTTCCTACTCGGTAAAGTGTATGAGAAAAGCAAAGGACTCACGCTATTTCTATTGTACCGTTTTTCCTGGTCCTGTGCAGAAGGCGTGGGAACCTTTTCTGTGAAAAATGCATTATGAATTTGCAAGGTGCATTTTATAATAAAATTTCATTTTGTTTTCCCTGAAATAAAACGAAACTGTCACTGTCTTCAACAGGTGCCATATCAGCAGAAATGGAATTTAGATTCAGTTTCTTTCCATGTTAAATTTTCAGAACATCAATTGTTGTGAAACAGAGGCACTAAAAGACAGTAAAGGAAGTGGTGTGTGGAACTACAAATGGCCTTTGCTTTTGCTATAGTAGTGAGAAGTTATTTTTTGAAATTATTCCTAATTCTCTTCTTTCTGGATATCTTTAGTGGCCCAGTAAGCTAGAAAATAAATGAACAGAGAAGCCAGTCCTTAATGTATCCTAGTACTTTCAATTCTTCAAAAAGCAACAGCTTCAAATTGAATCCAGGGCAAATGCAAAGCTACCCAAATATATATGTTCACTGTATGAATGTAATTAGAAAGGCCTTAGAAAAGTCTTAGAAAACCTGCCCACTTAGAAAGGCAGGCTGCCATGTGTTCATGAGGTTTGTAGTTAACTTTGACAAGCAGTTTAGCAGAGAGCAGTCAGTCAAGCAGTTACGGGCATACGCTAACTGCGGTGGCCTTCAGGCTTCAGAAGAGTTTACTCTTGTAAAGAGTAAAGCTCTGGGGTGCTTGAAGCCAAACCGTGGTATGAAACGGCATCTTGTATGGAGATACTGCATAAAGCCCCCCAAATTCCTTGAGCGACCTCCTCCTTCCTCTCCCCTTCTCTTGGGTCCCTCTCAGAGATGGGTAGTTGTACCCTCTTTGCAGGCATAGGAAGCAAAGCAAATATACTCTGAACAGACTGTGTGTGTAGACTGGAATAAGCTCTGTGCAGCCAGAAGTGGCAGCTGACGTGTTTGAGCCGTACTTGCTAGAGCACAGCAGCAGGACATGTCCCTTGCCCGTTTGTATTCCCAGGGAACAATATTGTAAGGCAGGGCACTGTTCTCTCATGCAAAACTATGTGCATGGAGCTAATATGTACTAATAACACTCATCCACCTCTTGTGCCATTTAATTATATTTCATTAGCTTTAGCAAATAATTGTTATCTCTGTATAGCATGTTCAAGTTGATTTGTTTTCATTGGAGGCAGGACGGTAGAAATAATGCCAACATATTATCAGAGATTGTTCCAGAACTATTGAGACATTCCTGTTCTTTAATTCTTCACCTTGTTGTACTTGCATACAAAATGTATGTGACAAAATGTAATATTGTCACTTACATTTGTACAAAATAGCAATAAAATTCTGCTGTTAAGCTCCTGATCTGCACACACCTACTTCCCCTTGCAGCATTCCTCTAACAGGAATTGCCATCATCTTTATTTAACGAAAGTGTAGTTGGGCCCACTGTTCTTTACTCGAATTCAGAGAACAGCCAAGACTTGACAGTCAGAAGAAAATTAGCTAGTGCACATCCTAGTGATAGACAGGAACTGACAGTTCTCTCCTCCCCTTCTTTTGCTACTTTGGAAACTCCTGTTGCACTCCTGTCCATCTGGTTTGTAACTGTTTTTGTCTGATTTCCCTTTGGTATGAATGAGATCAAAGATTTTCAGAAGATTTTCCTTGAAGATCCTCTATAGGACATTTGCCATTCCAACATTCAAGCTACACGCATAACCAGAGCCTGGTGCACAAAAAGCTGCATATATTTTGAGCGTATGCAAAAGTCCAGCATTCATCCAGAGCAGTACAGAGTGTTACCACTCTTTGATCAGTTCTGGAATCTCTTTCCAATGGGTGGTAAAAATGTCATTCTTCACAAGAAAATTTAGCAGCTGTTTGGAAAGAAGAGAAGCGAGACTGTGTGTACCTGAAGCTATAAAATTGGGTCTTCTACAGAAATGGTTGCTGAAGGCTGTGGCTGGGAATAGACGAGGGCTGCTGCTCCAGCCCCTTGCAAAATTTGGAAGGCTGAGATGGTTGTGAACAATCGCTTCTTTAATTTTTCAAAAAAAAAAAGTGCCTTTGTAAAGAGAGAGACTCCATAGAGTACAAAGGGTGTGCGTGCTTTACCCCAGTGCACCACATCCAGCTTTCCTCCTTATAAGCTGAACCTTTTCCAGCACTTGGCATCTCGCTCCCTGCTTCGGTGATAATGGGGTGGATATCACCCTGTCTGTGCCATGTTTCATACCCTGCAGGACAAAGGATGGCCAAAGGAGATTTCTCTTTCAGAGTCTGGCCGCCTTGAAGGGAGGGAGGGCAGCTTTACCTGGCTGCTGGAGTTTTGCAAGAAACTTGTGAGAGGGGCCAGCGATTCCCACTCTTCTCCCTTCCGTGGTTGTTTTTTCTCTCCTCCGCTCTTACAGTATGATGCTCATGCATGAGCTATTTTTGATCACACGCTCTGATTAGATCACTGTGACCAAAGCAGGGAACAGACTTGCTCAGCTTGCAGCATGGCAGTTTTTCTGTCTTTGGAAGTCAGCAGAGCTGGCTATGAGACATGTTTTTTGGATCCAGTGAGGCACGCAGATCAAATTTTGCTCAAAATGTGTATTGGGAACAACGTAGGAACTGAAGCTACAAAATTTGGTACACAAAATTCCTTCACGTTGCAGCTTTCTGCTTAGCTTTGGCTTTTTTTTTTTTCACCTATATGGTGATACTTCTGCTGACAAACCATTAAATTTCCTAGTCCTTCATACCTGTTTACTTACAAGGGTTTCCCTGCATCTCCCTGTAGACTAGTTTTGCATCAGGCCAATGGAAAAATCTTGGAGAGCTGCTTACCAAGGAAACAGCAAGACCAGAGTGATCAGCTGTGTCAAAGCTTTTCAAGAAGAAAGATCATGGGGAGAGGGCTGGGGAAGGGCGACGCTGTTTGTAGTGCTGGAAAACATGGTTTCAGCCAAGTGGACAGGACAGAAGCCAGGGTAGGGGCATCAAGAGTAGAGCTGAATCAGGGAGATGCTTGAGAGGAAACAAAATAGGTCATTGGCTGAAGTCAGTGTCACTGAGAAAGGCTTGTTTTCGGAGACAAAATTGCAAGAAGTGTGATTTTCCCGCTTTGCAAATTCTGCAGTGTAAAATAAACCCACCTCAAAGCATGAAAGCCAGAGCTAGTGTCAAGCTAGCTGGTTTGGCTCTCCTTACCAAACAGGCCTCCCAGACTAACTCCTGAGCTGCTGGTTTTGGCTTTCTGGAAGGTCTGGTTGTCCACACTGAGCTGCAGTATTTTCAGTGGATGTTCCTTGCTAATCACAGTTAACCTGAAATTCTCATTTAAAGACTGCATTATATCCCTGGAAGCTTCTAAAATGTACTTGAGAGAGCAAAATGCATTTGTAGACTAGGGAATACTTATCTGATGCTGTATAGGGTTTTTTTTCAGAGAAAATAGTTAGTGTTTGCAGCTTCCTAAACAGGGAGAACCTTTGGTCTCTTTATTTCTTTATGTTTAAATAGGATTTAAATGGAATATGGCTTGATTTTAAGTAGTTGGGTGTTTTTGGATCTCTTACTTCTTTTAACCTAACAGAAAAACACTTACACAAAAGCTGTAAATTGAACAGCCTAAACTTTTATGAATCAGTCTTCTATCTTTGAATTTTCTTACAATTTTGTTCTCAAAGTCTTTTGGAAATGGTTCACTTTATTTACCTACCTGCTTTGTATCAGGGGCCTATTCTCCTTAAATTACGTTTGTTTTTTGATTATAAGCCTGTGACTTAAAGTTGTTTGCCAGCAAAGATTGTTATTCTTGTTTCTTCCTCACTTCTGCAGTTTTGTGAATTCGTCACTTTCCGACTGTGAATATATGAAATAGCATAAGTTGTATGAAACAGTCACAGCAAAGAGAGAAATAACTTGAAGAGCTGGGAGGCTTTATTTCCATGCCATGAAAAAAACCTTAAATTATGTATGTTAGTTTTTTTGTAAAAAAAAAAAAAATCCTCTGCTATTTAGGAGAAAAAAATAGAGAAAAAGACAAAAAGGGGAGCATCATTCAGAGGAAAAACCATCCCAAACCCTTCTGTGTCATGTTTGAAATCCCATTCTATTGTTTAAGATAAATGTGCCAGAGGATTCAAACAGCTCCAGAAAGCATTTTAACTGTGAAGTGAGAAAGTGAGCCTTGCTCGGACGGTTGATTTGCTGATTACATTCTCTGGCTGATTGTGCATTCGATTTGCATTTTGTCTTAATCAATTTCCAAAATATGTGTCTTAAAACACTCCAGGATGTACAGAGGGAACCTGTCTAGAAATAATCTGTTTTGCTATTTAAAGTCAGTCCTTCTTCTGTTTTAAAGAGCTTTTGCCTTCCTCTGTTTACCTCTGTGAGTCTTAAGAGCCCTGAAAAACACAGTACTGTAACTTTTCCGTTGGTGGCGCATCGCAAGTCTGTGAAGTGTAAAGTATTGTTCTCTCTTTTTCTCATGCAGGCTGGATTGCCATGTTGGGAGCCATTTGGCTGCTAGTGCTAGCAGACATCCATGATTTTGAGATGATACTGAACAGAGTTGAGTGGGCAACCCTCCTTTTCTTTGCAGCGTTGTTTGTGCTCATGGAGGTAAGATTCTGCAATGTCTAAAGCCTGAAGAGTTACAACCGACTTAAAATGTGAATTATATCTCAGGGCAGAGACCTCCAGCAGATTCAATCCTGCTGGAATATTGAAGATCAAGTGTAGTCATAGTAATACAGAGAGAAATTGCAGAGTGGTGGAAGTTGGCTGGAACTCTGAGATTTGATTTTTCACTGTAAGCTTGGTCTCACTCTCTCTCCTTCTGCTGGCTTTGCTGCATATATCTGACACAATCATTACCTACAAGCGGAATGTTAGTTTCCACGTTTGTTGGCTGTCTATATGCTCAGATAGTTTATATGTATTTATGTGTTTGGTTTGCAATTATTTAGATAAGTGATAGGAGAAATAAAAGCACAAGAATAAACTAGAGTTGAAAAATGCTCCTAATGCTGTATGCTACATGCTGGCTAGCAAATGGCCTAAGAGATTTCATGGGAGTATGGTTTGAAAGGATAATATCACTGAATTTCAGTTTGCAATTGCCATTTAAAATGATATTCAGTACTTTAAATGTCTGGATATCTTGCTGTGTAGTTTCTTTATGTCTGTCTGCTTGACTATTGAAACAGTCCAGCCATGTTTGTATCCCATTTTATTTAGTGTTTGATGCTTTTGTATAGCCTGAGAGGATTTATTTTTACCTCAAATGTTTGGATAATTCTTTGTATGAATACCCACATTCACTTGTCAATGAGGCTTCTGTGCATTCCCTAGAATGCTTGGTATTTTTCAGTTGTTGTTTTTCGGGTTTAAATGATGCAGTTATGTTGTAGAAACACGACTGATAAAACCCGAGTGACCACTGGCACTGCCATGGCTAGTGAATTGTCTGAGCGAGCGGTCTGGGAAAAGCCTGTAGTAACAAATTTGCTCACGCAGCCTCCTTCCTTTACCCTCCCTCCAGTAACTGCAAAGAGCCCAGGAATTTGTAAATTGGGATCTATTAAAGAAAAATCACCAACAGTTAAAGGGACAAAATTTGAAGCAGATACAAGCAGCGAGTAATTCAACTAGCTCTAATTAATGCCAAACTGGAAGTCAAAATCTGGTAACCTCTGAGAATATGAATAGAAACTCTGATTATCATTAGGAAGCTTGCTTGAGAGCTACCAGGTCTAAAATGCATAAAGTTATGTTGATTTACTGTACACCCATTACTACAGCCATTTTTTAGTTCTCCATCTTATCAGGCTGTATATACCTTTGCATTTTCTAGCTTTTATAGGGAATCCATTTTGAAGCCATGTTTATTTTGTCTGCTGCTGCTGTAACAGTTTATTAGTTGCATTCTCTGATGTATTTATTGTTTTAGCTTGGATTGAACAGTTTTGATTTGAGTGCTGTGTGACTGCAAAATAACATAGTAAAACATGCAGGAAGTTATTTGCCATTTATCGCCAGACTTCAGATATGACTGTTGTAATTCTCTGAACTTCATTTTTATGGTTTCTCAAGTCACCAGTGAATAGCTTGCTAACGAAAGAATATTTTTCCTGGCTCTGTAAAATAACAGCACTTTAAGGTCATGGAAGAAACTTGTACACATAATCAAGAAAAAAACCGAGAGACGCTGAATTCTTCATCATAAATGAATGAGAAAAATGTTCTAAGTATCATCACGGCTAATTTTGATCTGAATCTATTACCCTTTGGATTATCAGGAGATGACAGTCCTTGCCAAGGCATTTTTCTTTCCTTTAACAACGTCAAGAACAAACAAGTCAAAACAAAGATATGCATTGAAGTGTAAGAAATGTTTCCATGAGCTAGGCACTCAACAGTTGTCAGCTCATATTCTTCACCCTTGGTGATCCTTCACCTTGTATGGTTCCTGGTCTGAAGCTATTTCCTACTGCTATAAATGTTCCTTTTCCTATTACAAGGCACATTTAAAAACTTGGGTGGGACTTAGGCTGCAAGTCATTTTGGAAAATGGGAATTTAGTTCCAGAGCCACGGGGGAAATCTTAGAGGTTCTGCCTTTGAGTGCTCATCAGTCCAAGTCTGGTAGATCTTTTGCAATGAAAAAGTTTGGAATCCTTTGGAGCTTTCTTGTTTTCTTTTGTGTCCTTTGGGTAATTCATCTTTACAACTGAGTTTTTAGTCCTTGTTCACAAGTGGCTGTTACAGGCTATAAAATTTTTCTGCTTCTTCTGTCTCTTTGTGACATAAGTTCCTGTGCCTCTCAGAGCTACAGGATTTTATTCAATTTTATAGCAAAACCCAACATTTTACCTTAATCTCTTCAGGCAGAGTTTATTTACAACAGTCATCACGACACGCTGTCCATAAGAGTGTTTCATGCAAATTTTTGTGCATAAATTAAACTTTGATCTAAAATGGTACATGATTTTTTCTGCATTAAATCTCTAATTTGAGCTGTCAGACAGGAGCTACTATGCTTGAAGGCACCAATTAGTGCAGTAATACTTATTCCTCTTAGAAGACGCAGGAAGATCCAGGAGAACCTCTGTGCAGTTTACACCCAGGGAAGGCCAGTGGCAGAGTGCCAATTGCCGACTTTCACTTAGATGCTTGCAAGCGATTGCCCCGGATATTGTAGAGACATCCTAAAGTTGGTTATGTGATTGATTAGTACTGTCATCACCTCTAATGTGATGGACTACCTGCATACTGACTGTTTTGCTAGAGTGATGTGCGTGTCCTTCACTCCCTTCTCTCTTCCCCGAATATCTCTTTCGTAGTACCATGTCTGGATTCCAGAACAAATTTCGAGTTTTACTGAAAAGTAGTACGTTGGTTAATAGGTAACTAAGTAATAAGACAGCAATGTTAACTGAATGTAACTCTGAGCTGTGGTTGCTGACAGCTATGTGTTAAAACATTTATTGTAAATTGTGAATGCAAAGCAATTGCAGAAAAAATACTACAGTTCATTAAAAATACTGCTTTATATACATTTTAAAAGTCACTTTCATAACCTTTGAGTTGACAAAGCAACACAGAGAGCTTAGAATGAAAATGGCAACTTAAAATTACCAAAAAAATTAATTTTTTAGGAAACTCTCTCCTGAGAAGTTAAAGTAATGAAAAAATGTCCATTTTTTTTTGATCTAAGAGGTATGTGTATGTATTTAAAAGTCTTATCACTTGTTTTCTGCATGCTGTGTCTTTAAATGTAGATATATTTTTTCTTGTACTATGCATTGTTAAAAGGAAATATAATTTCTGGCCAAATTTAATGTGTGGTGATACCCAGACCACCAGCGTTCAGCTGCCACCTGAACGAGCTGCAGGTACAGGAATTGCCACTCTGAATGACAGCCACTTTGTCACTATGACGTTACTGTGTCTAATACCACAGCACTCAGTGCTTATTAGGATCTTTGTCCATCTCTGTCACGGAATTTGACAGCATGCGTGTAGAATTTTTTTTCCACTGATGTCTCCAAAGGGCTCTGTCTGAGTGCCAGGTGTGTTGGTTACACAAAGTGGTGTTGTGCATTCACACACTGACTTCTGGAACTCTGTGTGGAAATGGAGTCAGTAAGCGAGGCATCGCAGCTGACTAATCCTTTGTCCTGGCAGAAAAACTGAAAGAAAGCCAACCAGCTTGGTCCAGGCCAAACCAAAAATGATGTGATTTTCTCCCCAACGGAACTGAAAAGTCATGAAATAGATATACCCCATTCAACCTGAAAATAGTAGTTCGTTCTGAACGCTTGTAAGAAAAGAAAACAAAATTAAAGTGAATTAAAGGCTAGCTCTCATGAGTTAAAATAACTTTTTAACCTTGTGGTTTGAGGGATCGTTCTCCTGGGCTGTGAAGACTCAGCTGGTATTCTCCTCTCTGCCCAAGGAGAGATTGGAGCCATCACCGCTCTGCTTGAGTCTTGCTGCGTCTTTCCATCTGTGGTAGTAACCATGTTTGTATGGGATGCTATCCAGCTATCATGTACAAATGGTAATGGCTCTCACAAGGAGGATAGAGCACCCTGGCCTGGGCTGTCCTCTGGCCCAATGTTTACAGGGCTCCTCTCCTTGGTTTGGGTGCCTGACTTGGGCATCAGAGACCTGGTTTTCCTGCCTTTCAGGTACAGCTGCCTCTGTGACAATTCCCATTCACCCAAGATCTCTGGCGTGGTTTAGCAGATGGGAAGTGTTGTTTTTTTATGGGTCTGAGGAAGCTGTTTAACAGAAAAATATATTTTGCTTTCTCTTTGCTTTATCTGAGACTGAGCACAAGACACCTGATTTCATCTGACCTTTTAAACACAGGATATACATCTATCTATATCGTGATTTTGGGGAAGTTGCTTTAAAATCAGTTGTGTTCAGGTATTCAGGAAAACATGTATCCACGGAAGAATGTCATGTTTAAATTTCAGCTGTTCTCTCATTCCTGTGCTCCACACACTTAAGCAATCCCACCAGTCATTTCAGCACAACCAACCCGCTTCTGCAGAACAGCTACCAATTCGGGCTGTGTCTTTTCTTTCTACTAATTGCAAAGTTGCTGTGGAAGCTACATGAGATGAATACCAATATCTTGTGAATGGGAAGGAATTGTCGTATTTCCTTGCATCCACTGAAATAAATGTAACTGCATCAGGTACTTCACTAGTTGATATCAATGTCTTTTTTCGTTTTTTTCAGGCTCTGGCTCATCTGCACTTAATAGACTATATAGGAGAGCAGACAGCTTTGTTAATAAAGGTATGTTTAAATACAGTTTTTAAACTGGTAATGAAAATAGTTTTACTCCAATAGAATAATGAGTAACATTTTTATTTTTGATTTAATATTAATGATTGAATTCCTGCATCAGCAATATCAAGAAAGCATCTCATACCTTGGTGTGTGTGTATGTATCTGTCCACAGCCAGAATAAGCATAGCCATAAATGCAAAAGGGAAGTCTTTTCTGTAGTCTAAAAAACAAAACAAACAAACAGAAGATTAAAAGGGGAAAATTCAGAGTTGCGCAGTTTATTTGTTGTGTGAAGCGTGAGTATTAGAAATATCAGTCTTTGTATTTCTATTTGTTCAAATTTTCTCGGAAAAAGAACACTAATTGTGTTACTAAATATCAGGCTGGTTTTTTTAAGATGCTTTTCTTATGTCAGAGCCTGAAGGAGTAATGAATGTTGATAAATTAAAACTGTGAAGAGCATGCAATTATGCCATCCAGGGGACACAGCAACGCTGATCTCATCAAAGTTGTAATTTGATCTCTCTCAATTCTAGGTGGTTCCTGAGGACCAGCGCTTGGCGGTGGCCATCGTTTTAGTGCTCTGGGTGTCTGCTTTGGCCTCCTCCGTGATCGACAATATCCCGTTCACAGCTACAATGGTAGGGGTCTGCGCAGCACCTTTTTTTTTTGACCTCAGCTGGGTTGTAGTTTGCTTTATCCCCTGAGGTTGAATCATTATTACTAGCTTATTCACACTGTTCAGGCATCTAGCTGGCCACTGCTGTCAGCAGTTGCAGTTAGCTGTGGGACTAGATGCACTGCTTTAGGTGTATTTTTGTACTTTCCCTCTTTTATCAACAACTGTAGCTGAAAAGTAAAATTGTCTTTTTGGTGGAAACTGTCACTATCCATCCTCTGCTATCGATGTTTTCCTTCTATGCACTGTGTTGTTATACTAATGTTTTTTAACACCTGAACATTTTATTGCTACCTTACTTACGTAATTAAAAAACAGCAAATAATGTTAAGTATAACAAATGCTTATCAGCAGTTGAGTTTTACTAGCTGAAAAGTATCAAATTATAACAAATTAGGGCATGATCATTTCGGTTTATTCCATCAAGTTCTCTGCTTAAAGTGCAATAATCCCTTCATTATACCATAGGAACGATTGATTGTTGCAGCATGTTCTCAGCTAAGTATAATGTTTTCTGCAAAGGTTATTGGGCGGTCATGCCCACCCTTAACCTGTCTCAGGGTTTAAGACACTTCTTATAGGGCATATAACAGATTGGGCAGATTTGCAATTGCTCTATAATTATATGTTAATATGGTATTTTTGTTTGAGTAGCGTAGTGTTTGCTGTGGAATTATATTGATTTAACAACAACAGACTGCAAGCAATAGGCACGAAGGGAAAGATTGGTTCAGGATGAGTCACCTCCAGGCAAACACTTGAGGACTATTAAGCAATAAGGCAGAAATCTTAGCTTCAAATGTTTTTCCTCACATCCAGCTAGTCTGTGAAAATTCATTTTCGGCAATACCGAAAAGCACCTGCAAGCACACTGACCAAAGCGTCTTTTACAGGTTTTGGAAGGAACCCTCTTTTAAACTAGTATGTCTTAGGGAATAGAACCGAAGCACAGGAATCTTTCGGGATGCCTGAAGACCACTTTTCTATCTTAAAGGGAGTAAAATACAGATGGATAGGAAAGGAGTCCTGCTAAGGTTTTAGAGATCTCAAATTTATATCTTTTTCATGCTGTTCAGGACTGAACCTTAGAGATAGCTACATTATTTTTTCTTTAAAAATAGATGGAGAGAGAAGGGAAGAAGGAAGAAAAAGGCAGGCACATTGTCACCTGTGCAAGAGTAGTCATTAGCTGAGGTGTTAAGATATTAATGTGTTATGCGGCAGACTAAAGTTGAGTCCCAGCATAATCTAGCTCTATGAATGGGCTTGGACTTTGGTGTTTGTCATTCTACATCAGAAAATACTTACAGGAAATTCCTAAGTAACTAAGTACCAAGTTTTTACGTAAGATTGTATAAACTTTCATTTAAAACTCTTTTTGTTTCTTTGGCATTGGGTTCCTATGTCAAAGCAAGCAATACTTGGTTTTGAAAGGCTGTTTATCACTACATATGTTAAGGTTATGAGCTCCTGATGAAGAGTATCATATATATTGAACCCAGCTCTTTTGTAGACTAGCTTTTTGCTAATTGGGGACTGAATGTGCATGTGTAATAAACACACCACGCAACAGGTATTTCTGAGATCTCCTTTTATTTATTGATTTGCTATTTACAGAATCAAGCTGTAAATATTAATAACAGATACCCATCCACACAGCAAATTTAGTCACACCGTTCACTCACATATACACACAGTTGCCCAGTGGGAGCAATAGGTTGGAGGTTAACCTCTAGTGTGTACGCAGAAGCAGAGGATCCTACTGACATGCTTCTATATATGAGTTTGATTTCATATGCCCTAGAGATATAGGAATATGGAGCACCTGCTATGATGTAGCCATGAATGATACTGTCCCTTCCTGGCAAAAGGTTCCAGCTTCACTATTTCTCTTGTGGTTTTTGCAGCCATAGCCTGGATAGACAAGGTAATGGGTAGGGATGTGGGCCCCATCAAGTTCTTTCCATTTTTTGAACCCACAGATACAAAAATCTGTGTGGTTTCATAGACACCAGCTTATGCTCTGACTGAGAAAAGAGTGTTCGGAGGATGCCGTCAGAGACCTCTGCCAATAGTGGATTTGCTCACCCTGAGGTAATTGGCCACTGACCAGTAGGAGTTAGGGGAAACTAGGCTCACAGGGTGACAGCTTGTTTCACTTGTACATGGGTAGGTATTCCTGAAATATCATGCAAAGATAACGAAAGGCTTGGTGGTAGCTCACAGCCAAGGACACCAACAGTGTCTCTTTTGCATTAGAAAGGTAAGTATATTGTGGTTTATGTCCCATATTCCAGGGATGAGACAGTCCTGCCAGTCCAAGCTCTTCTGGTTGTGAGCCTCCAGCTTGACTGTGGGCAAAACAACTGCAATGATGAGGGTGCCTAGAAAGTTATATTGCTCTGTTCCTTCAGGAGTGGGGAGGTGCAAGAAGACAGGCATCAGCTCATTCATGGGATGTCCCCAAAACTGGCTCTGTGTTGCTGGATAAGGTCTTCTGTTCATCCCCTACAACATAGTGCAGTGTGCTTCGTCCAGACTTGAAGCAGGGAGACGGGATGGGCTACACACACTCAGTAGAGTAACTCAGAAATGGCATAAGAATGGACAGAGGGAAGGATCTCCCATTTGAGGTGACTGACCCCCCTGGACTGAAGGCACTGTAGATAAGAAGAGACTCAGTTCTAAGCATCTTACCTGCAAAATACCTTTTCAGTGCAACACCACTGTTGGTCAAATTCTTTGCTCTATGCAAGAGTAAATCTGGTATAACCCCACCATCAAAAATGTCAGTACTGTACGGAATTCATGTACAGAGGTCGCTAAACTGAAATCTCTGCAAAGAACTCAGAACACAGCAAGTATTTTATGCTAGAGAGGATGCTGCAAAAAGATAACTGCATACATGAAACAGTGGAATGAGCTTCTGAGGGCACTTAGCTGATCACAGGTTAATTACTTTTACTGTTTCTCTCTTGGTGAAATCCTGTTTGTGTTAAACCAAAATAAAGCATTGGAGCCGCACAAAGACAAAACAATCTTCAGAGTATCTTCCACTTTCTTGTTTCACATAATTTGTCCTGAATGCAAAGATCATGAACTGCTCCAAAACAAGATGAGGAGATTGAAACTTGCTCTATAAACTGTAATGCCAATATTTTTCCCTTCTCTTTAAGCATTGGAAAGTGAAGATCCAGCTCCCTAATTAAGCAGATGTTTTTGTATGAGTGAGTGTTTATTGCACTTCATTGCATAAGCATGCCTGGCAATCGTGATAGCTGTCTGCAAGTGATAGGAAAGTCATTCATTTCTTGTCAATATGTAAAAAAATGTACTATAGCAAAATATTTTGAGTTTGAGACATACTTTGTGGGAAACTCCATGAACTCTGACTATGTATAAGACTATGTTGCCAGCAGCCAATCTAATATGTATTGATACATCTGGGAATTGCTTAAAAAACACTCACAAAATGTTCTGTACATAAACAATTTATAAACCAGGAGCTTAGTTATTAGGTCGCACACATTTTCCTTCTTGAATGGCAAGGATTTTTTTCATGTTGGATATCCAGCTTTCTTTGTCGGAAGAATAAATTTGGGGAATCATGTAGTGATGCTCTATGCATCATTCTATTAATCCTCTGGTATTTTTCCTCTTTTTTTCAACAGGCTAAACTCACAATGACATTCCTTGACGGGCAGAATTATTTGTTTTTAAGGCCTGCATTTTCCTAGTATTGTAATTTAAAAAGCCACTGATTTCTGCCTTTAGAATGTTAGGTGACATGATTTTATTACCAGTATGCTCTTCAGTTTAGTTGCCGTGTTTTATCAGCTGCATATGCTGGAGCCATCTGTTTATATTTTTCTTTTATTACCGGAACTAAAAATATAGCCATAGTAAATCCTTGTTTTAGCTGAGTTTAAATACTATTTCCTCAATACAGGATAACAAACAATTGCCATTAACCACCTGGCTGGCAAGGTGACTTAGTCTCTGACAAGTCTTTATTAGAAACCAGATAATTTTTGGCCCACTATTTGTTGCCTCTAAAATTATCAGAGGCATTTCATTTGCAGTACTGAATACTTTGTATGTATCTCACATTCTTAGTGCCAGTTTATTTTTGGATCTTCTTTGCCTTCTGCCCTACCGGAGTTTTCTATGATGTCCTGCATTTCAGTGCTTGATAAACGTGTAAGACTGGGCTGTAGCTGTAGCTGTCTGCAGAGACAGACCAACCATCAACAATTTGGGAAACTACAAATAGTTTTTTTCTGTTAATCTATATTCACTTCAGTTTTCACACAAGACATCTTTACCATATGCACTTCTTCGTAAAGTGTGTGCTGTGAAATCCCATGGCGTAGACAGCAGCATCCCTAAAATAAGGATGTGAATTGCTGTTTCATTGTCATTTTGCACAAACAAACAAAATGGGCAATATGACCTGATGCCTTCTACTGTGCCGCATAGGTAAACTTGTCTAAATTACTCTTCTTGCACAATGGGAGTGTATGATTACTTCTACAAGTGTTATTGTTGGGAAGCAGAAGTAGTTGAGAGGGCTGCACACTGCTGTTTCTTATGAGTCTCCTGCCAACCCAGGAAGAGATCATCACTGGTAGAGCAGCGCTAGTGCCCCTCCTCTTTACTCTCCTCTCTGCATATCCAGGGTCCAGCTAGTAAAGCTAAATAATAATTTCTGCTTGTATTTCAGAAGAAGATCTTTATAGGTTCAAAAGAGGTCTTCCTTCTTCATCTCCTTAACTGGTGGAATGCCATGCTTATGAGAAGGTTTTGCTGTAAAAATATGTGAATAGGGTAAAGGCCTTGATTCAACATGTCCCTTGGTAATTTGGAGTCTTGGAAAAGAGGCTGTGATAGCAAGGTGTGAAAATGTTAGCTCTTTGGTCATGGTGTTGCTTACAAAGAATGCAGTCTATGTAGCAAAGTAAATGTGAAAGCAAAATGGTCAAGGCTTTCCAGTCCACTTTTGCACAAAAAGGACTGGAAGGAACGAGGCTTGGGAGGTGTCAAGTAGACACCACCACCCCCCGCCCCCCGTCAAGTAGACAAGAGAATTCAGAAGTGCGAAGATCACCGCCACTCTCTTTTAACAAAAAGGGACTGCATACCACAATATAAATGCAAGAATTGTTATGGGAAAACTAACAGTATTTTACGAAATTTAGCTCCGCAGTAATTGAGGTATATAATTCTAGTCTAAAATATTTCCTTTTTCTCTTTTTCAAAGCCTTAATTTAAAGTAAAAATTGAGCTTCCTTTCTTTTTCGTTGTTTTATCTGGCTTAAATTTTCAGGATATTAGAGAGCCGAGAGGGGTGAGAAGAAATATGCTGTCCTGTGGAGTCACATTTTTGAGTCTGAACTAATTTCTAATATTATTAATTAATAGATTATGTTTTCTAGGAAAAGTGGATAATTTAGAACAGTAATAAAATCCTATTCCATTTTTAAAAGCTTGCAAAACTGATTCAAGATTAAAACAGTGTCAAAGGTGAAAATATGTATTTATTTCCATTTTTGTTCTTTTTATATTTGTAATACGTCCTATGTACTTCCATAGTATATGGTATAAAGAAACATTTTCTTCACAAGGTTTGATTTTGATTAGGACAGTTATATAGACAAATGTGCCAACGTCTGTAGGCCCTGACGTTGTTCTTTGTGCATCAGCTTATACCCTATGTGTATAATACACATAACACTCTATGTAGAATCAAGATTAATGGCGCTCTCCTTTTCTGTATCAAGTCTTTGAGGACACTCTCTTTTTCCCAGGTACAATCATTATTTTGCACAGTTGGGTTTTTCTGTTTCAATACCTGGAGGCAGATGGTCTTACAATGAGTGGGTGAGGGGGATTTGGCTTTGCTCTGTTGAGCTGCATCACTCATTTTATCTAAATCCTGCCAATCAAGCAGCAATGTGGGGTGCTTCAATATTGAACTTCCCAGCAAAACTAGCAATTTTTCTAGAAGCTAGTCAAACAGAGGTTTATCCTGGTAAGACTGTTGAAGTAAAGGGTAGAAGAAATGAAAGCTATTTTCCTGATAAGACATAAATATTGTCCTAATATTGATGAGTGCTTTTTAGATAATGTGAAGAGGGAATAACAAAGGAAACATGGGCATTCATAAACTTTACCTTTTCCTTTTTTCTCTGTTGAGGGCATTGCGGTTTAGCCCCAGCCGGCAACAAAGAACCACGCAGCTGCTCACTTACTCCACCACTCAGTGGGATGGAGAGGAGAAAACGTAACGAAGAGCTTGTGGGTCAAGACAATCATAGAATCATAGAACCATAGAATGGTAGGGGTTGGAAGAGACCTCTAGAGATCATCTAGTCCAACCCCCCTGCTAAAGCAGGTTAGCCTAGAGTAGGTTGCAAGGACAGGGAGGGTTCAGTCACCAGTTACGCTCATGGGCAAACCAGACTCAACTGGGGGAAAAAAATGATTTAATTTATCACTAATCAAAACAGAGTAGAATAACTAGATGTGAAGCCAGATCTTATAAAAGCCTTCCCCCACCCCTCCCTTCTTCCCGGGCTCGAGTCCCCTCACTGCTGATGTCTCTCCCTCCTCCCCCCTCAGCAGCGCAGGGGGACGGGGAATGGGGGTGCAGTCAGTTCACCAGAGATTGTCTCTGCCGCTCCTTCCTCCTCAGGCGGGGAGGGCTTCTCATACGCTTCCCCTGCTCCAGTGCGGGGTCCCTCCCACGGCAGACAGCCCCTCACGAACTCCTCTGACGTGAGTCCTTCCCACATGGTGCAGTCTCTCAGGAATGCACCGACCCAGCGCGGGCTGCCCGCAGAGCAAGGACCTCCCCTGGCTTGGGGTCCTTCACAGGCTGCAGGTCCCTCTCTGCTTCTCTGTGGTCTTTCATGGGCTGCTCCACTGCAATCCTCCATGGGCTGCAGGGGCACAGCCTGCCCTCTTCCGTGGGCTGCAGGTGAATCTACTCCAGCTGCCTCCTCCCCATCCTTCCTCACTGACTTGATATCTACATAGGCGTTTCTCTCATATCCCCTTCCTCGCTCCGCTGCAAGTCTCTTTTGCAGTTTCTTTGTCCTGTCCCCTTCTTAAATACGTTCTTACAAGGCGCATCCACCATCGCTGATGGGCTTGGCCTCAGCCCGAGGCGGGGGCAACTTGGAGTTGGGGGAGCTTCCAGCAGCTTCTGACAGGGGCCACTTGCCCATGTAGACCCTTCCCCTGCTACCAAAGCCCCAACACACAGACCCAACACAAGGGGCAGCACTTCATAAAGTTATAAAACCCCCTGCATTCCGAATAAATTAAATCAATATTACAATGATATTTTTACAATATGTGTCATTGCCAACTACACCCCAGTTTGCAAAGTATCCTGACTTGGAGTGCTTTTGATGCTATTGTAAATGCTTACAGTTTGAATCAGAACGAGTTACAGAACTAATTCATTTTTTCCAAAACATTGAAAACTACAGTGAAAAGTTTCCTTCTAAACCTTTCGCATTTCTGGTTTTAGCACCCAGGTTAACTATAACAGCAGATGAAGCTGAGGTTTGAGATATTGATAGTGCAAAAATGTTTCATGAATGAATGTGACAAAAAATGTTAAAGGTAATTTTAGGGGAAAACAGAGAGGCAGATTCCTTTGTAACTGACCCTGTGCATGATCCTTATATGTTTAAAATACAAACGCTCAAGCAATGAGACGTGTCCATTGGCTTTAATGGCTTTGCAATATCTCTTCAAGAGTTCTTGCTGATGATTAAATTTCTTAATTCTTCATTGTTCTTGGAGCAGGAGAGTTCTTGGGATAGAAATTAGAACTTTTTTTTTTTGCATTATGCCTACTTTTAGAACAAAAGAATTAGATGCCAGTGACTTTTGGAGACTGTGGCATGAAGTTGCCACACAGGATAATCCATGATGTTTGCAAAAAACTTAGTGTACATTATGGATCAACTCAATATGTCTATCTGAAACACTAGAAATTTAACTGGATGTTTTGCATTCATCTTTCATCTGGTAATTCAAAACTGAAACTTATCATGCAACACTCCTTGTTAGGAATACCTCTTATTTACAAATGATACGTGCATGTTAAATCTAACTTCAACCATGTGCCAGAGGGCTGTAGGACTTCCATTCCCTTTCTGACTTATAACCATTATTTTTGGGTAGAGATTAATTCCTTTAAGTAGGGGAAACATTCAAATTTAAGTGTACACAAATATGTATTGCTAAGGCATGTTTCAATGTTTGTTCCTTGCCACAAACCCAGACNTTTACAAATGATACGTGCATGTTAAATCTAACTTCAACCATGTGCCAGAGGGCTGTAGGACTTCCATTCCCTTTCTGACTTATAACCATTATTTTTTGGTAGAGATTAATTCCTTTAAGTAGGGGAAACATTCAAATTTAAGTGTACACAAATATGTATTGCTAAGGCATGTTTCAATGTTTGTTCATTGCCACAAACCCAGACATTTATGGGAGTAGAAATTCCTGATCTAGCGCTACTACCTGTTAATGCACTTGGGAGCATGACATCACTGATAATAATTTTAACATAGATGATTAATTTTATGAAGCCTTTTAAAAAAAAATCACGGTATTTCTAAGTGGAAGAAAAGCAATGTTATGTCAAGGAGAGAACAATAAAACCAATTAGATCAAGTGCGTATTTGGGATCCTGAAATATTGTTGTGTTTAAAAATATTAGGAAATGGAGGTTCAGTCACAAATGCACCTTTTCTTGATACATTGCAATGTATCTTTATGTTTAAAAGAAGACACAGTGAGTTGAAACCTTTGTTCAGTAACTTTCTTCTAGTGGGTTTCTGTGTCTTCAGTCAACAGAGATTTACAGGACACTGAATGCTCCTGACACTGATGTCCTTCACTGAACAGAGAACCAAATTTTCTGATGGGAGGATCATGCACATGCGACTACAAGTACACACCAGAAAATGATCTTACGGGCTTTCTGTCTGGAATCTCTGCTTCTCACTTCCCCTGTCCTTCACAGTGCCATAATGCCTAGGGTTCTGCTTTCTCGGTTCTCACCAGTGGGGTGTGAAAATGGCATTGCTTGCTCTGCACTTGGGAGCTGGCTGGCAACATTTTTAGGACTGGCCTCAACAGCAAGAAAACAGGATTATCGTTTTAATCTCCTCTGCCTAACTACCTTCTCTGTGCTGGGCAGGGCATGCACAAGGAGGAATCTAATTTAAAAAGGTGTTGCTAGTCTGTACTGTTCAGGGTTGTGTCCTGCAACGAGTTACTGTAGTACATCAGGTTACTTGCAATTAATTCTGAACAACTAAATCATTGATTTTGGTTCTCTGGTCAAAATTATATAGTAGGAAAAAATGCTTTGTTTATATTGAGTGAGATGGCTTATCCTGTGATTTCACTATTTATGTTTAAATTTTGTTTTATGCTAAAACACAACATTGCTTTGAAATAAAAATAGCAGCAGTTTGAATTGCATATCATGTTCTGGTAGTGATGGTATGAGAAACAAAGTTTGTGGGGAGAAATGAAATCTTTCGTGACTGTTTCACGGAAAAAGAAGACAAGATATTGGACATGCTGACCCTTCTTTAGGCCTTAGTAGAGATAGACATCTTGAGGCAATGTACAATTCAAGAATAATTGTTTAGACATTATCTAGGTTAATCAATTAGAGGATTTAAGAGGGATGATTAGCACTACTGGCAGGAGGGATGGGGAAAGAGTTGTAATTCTTAAAGCTTATATATTGCTCCGTACCAAAGAAATACACACAGTCAGTAAAGGTGAGCATCACTCAGCCATCAAAGTGAAAACATTTTTCAGGAAGCAACTGTTCCACCTCTGAGATCATACCCCTTGAAGGGGACTTATGAAATACATTCAAATGACAAATAGGGGGATTAAAAGTCCTAACTGTATACACTACTAAAAATCTTGGACACTGAGAAAGCATTAATTTTAAGGCACATCACAGTTGTTTCCACAAATCCCTTACTGCTTGATCTCTCTGTATTCCACATTTGCTTTATTCTTTCTCCCTTTTGCTCCCATAAACCTCTGTGCGCATTAACAACATGTGAATAACATTATCACCTCTCCCCTTGCTAATGACCTTCTCTCTACAGGTACTGATTACACCTGTCTTTCAAACCAAGCGGTTACGCAATTAAGTTGAACTCAGACCAGTTTTTCCCAACTAAGGTGAAAGTTGTTTAGCTTTGAAGGGTGTTACTGACTGAGATTTGGTATGACTAGAAAGCCTGCTGGCTGTACTTTTGGGCTCTATATCACTTGTCTAATGAAGTCTATTATGTCTCCCTACAAGTCTTGTTTGACTTTTCAGGGGGTTTATGTAATTCCTAAAATGATTAAACAAAATTCATAAAGCTTGCAAATATTTCCCAATGGACTAAATCTACATTATCTGGTAAATGTAATGCTAGAAAAAAAAAAGTAAAATAACTCTGGTTATGAATTCAGAAGCCTGCCACATTGATTTTTCTCACATTTTTCCTAACAGATCAGACAATTTTGATTATAACAAGAATTCAGGAATTTTTTAGTTACTGACACTTAATCTATAGCCATTTTGATTGTGAAGATCTGGACATCTCTTACAGCTGTTTCCAGCAAGAAGAGGGGATATAGCTCTGTCCTTTAGGTTTCAAGAAATGGAGGCAGAATTGATTTATAGTCACTGACAGTTGTGTATTGAAGCAGAAGGATCTAATGGGAGGCACTCATAACCTTAAGCGATCCTCAGTTTTGTTAGCAGTACCTGTACCAGGTGTGGCCTAACATTACCAGTACCTTCTCTTTGGCTTGTGGGACTAGCACAGTCAGTGGGTTCAAGAATAAGATGCAAAGATACTAGTTAAAAAAAAAAGAAAAAGAAAAATAATCCAAGTTATTCTTTGGACTTGCTGGTATTTTAAGTTGTTTGCTTAGAAGAATTTTATTTATATTGTGCTGACGGTTGGCTAACGTCTCCTGAATCTCTCTTTTCTTCTTAAACCACAGATTCCTGTGCTTCTCAACCTGAGTAAGGATCCTGATGTTAATTTGCCTGTGAAACCATTAATCTTCTCACTGGCCATGGGTGCATGCCTTGGAGGTAAGAGTTTATGTGAGAAAGCCGACGTAAGGTAATAGCTGTGCAATTATGACATGTAAAAACTGGCACAATAGGTTCAATGATTTTATTATGCAAAGCATAGGGAGGGCCTGATCCAGCTCCTTTTGACTTCAAAGGACTCCTGGATAAGAATCCCATTCATCGTCTGCTGCTACAATAGGATTTTGCAGCCCATGTTTGAAGACAATATCTGCATAAAGGACAGATGCACAAAGCAGCAGTCCAGATGCTGCTTATGGGTTTCTGATCTTTTGTGAGAGAAAATACAAAGATACATTTAGCTTTCAGAATAGAGTCCCATCATTGCTCATTGAAAAGATGCAGAAAACGTATAATAGCTGAGATCTAAAGGCTTGATTCAAAGTCTGCTGAAGTCACTGGGAGGTTTTCTGGCTGGCTCACAGAAATGGTTTGAGTATCCATTTGCTGAACTATTTAGCACTCCTCGCTCTAAGGAAAGGCTTTTTGAAGTCTTTGGGAAATGTACCTGTAATAACAAAAGCTAATAGCCATTCTTCTAGTACGCGTCTTGGTGTTAACTAGGATTGCTTGTATTGTCAGTGCATTAGCACAAAACAAGCAGATGGTTTCATTACTTTTATTTTAAATTGAAAATGTACCATGTATGTAGTGTAGGCCCAGGATTTCCTCCCTCTTTATTATAACAATAAAGGACAATAGCCAAATAGCCATCCGGTAGTTTTTAAAATGATGTTTATACTTAATTACCTTTTTTTTTTTTTACGTTCTGCAAATGGCTTGTGAAGGTGTCACAACAGATTTCCAAATAGCAAGTATACTAAGTGCAATTAAAATGTGTCAGTTTTTAATGAGAAATAGTTAGTATTATTTATTATTTATTTATTATACTGAGGTTTTTAATGCTAATTACAATTAAAATGTGTCAGTTTTTAATGAGAAATAAAGTTAGTATTATTTATTATTTATTTATTATACTGAGGTTTTTAATGCTAATTACACTGTATTGGGCTCTGTTTTGATGCCTAAATATTTAGGTAATTAGGATAAATAAAGTTAAAATGGATAAAATTGTATTCTCGCAATGAATCCACCCCTTCTTCCCTTCCATGTCTCTCCACACAGTTTCCCTGACTTTACAGAGATTAAAACTAAAATCAGTTTTGTGTATAATAAAAGTTCTGTCTTGTTTATTTAGCTAAGTAATCACTAGTACAAGTGACCTTAATACCTAACAAAGATTATAATGATGTAATTTACAGATTGAATTTTAAGAGTGTGTTGCAAAGGCAGGGCAATTTATACCAAACAGCAGTTATTCATTTGAGGAATGTCTTTTTGTACTCATCATTACTCATCATTATATTGTGACTTTAATCTGTTCCTCTTTAAAACTAGTGATTTGAATAATCAGCATATCTTTATATAGACGTTTGCCATAAAAATATAATCTTTCTTCACAATTTACTAATCACCAAACTTACTCTGATTTCATTAAAATTTCAGATTTTTTTAAAAAAAGCATAAGGAATATAAAGTTGGCCAGATTACGCCGACATATTGTGAGTAAGAGGCACTTCAGCAGCCTCAAATGATTTTCCTAAAGTATCAGTTATCATCTTAATCCAAATTCCTTTAATTTGGTTTCTTGAAGTGCTGCTGGGATTTTAACAGAGACTTTTGTGTGTAGGCGGTATGAGGCAAAAGTAAAAATATAAACAGTATCATGGGAATTATTTGAATTAAAGGCCCTCGAAATCCATAGGAAGTGCCCAGGTATTCAGTTAGGCTCCATACAAATATTTGGATAAAAATTTAGATCATTATTATTATTAGCAAAAGCTTAATCTCTCCAGACTGTGGTCGATTAGGATAAAGCTGAGTACATGCTGAGTTATACTGGCAAAGGTCTCATAGGAGTGTTAGCCTGAAAATCAACGTGCTTCTGACTTTCCCATGTCAAAATTAAAAGCTAATGGATAGCAGCTTATTGTTACGGAATGAAAAGCATGGAAAAGCTTTTGCTTTGAAAGATTTCATAGCCCCCAAAAGTGGAGGAAAAGGGGATTTTTTTTTTTAAATGAAGTATTTATGGCCTTTAAAAATTATTTCCAAAAGAAAAGTCCTATCAGTACTGAAGTGGTGTGAAGGAATCCTCAAGGTAAGCTAATCCCACTGTGGAAGAGGTAGGTGACAATTATATCATTACCGCCTGCTTCTTAAGGCAAAAGATTGGATCTTCTCACTGCTTATGCAACCAAAGGAACTTGGAAAACAAGACATTTTGTAGAAGAATCTGATGAAATAATACATTGTAACTGCATATTTTGGAGTTAGTTGTTTACTACATAATGTAGAGTTTCAATTCTGCTAATTGGATAGCATTTCTGGGGTTCAGGGTAAACACTGCCGTACGCTTATTTGTCCACGAAGGGAGTGTCAGCATTTGTGCCTGTCTTGGAAAATGCCATGCAACATTTTGTCCTGAAAAATTTCCAGTGGGTGCAATTACTTTTTTCTACTGTCACAAAGTGCGCGGGCAGCTACAGGTTTGGGATATGATAGGATGAGAAAACACAGTCATTTTCCTTCATTGCTTTAGCTGTCGTCTTAGAAATGAAAGAAAGATTGAGTCAGTCTCAAGCAAAGTGGAGAGACCTTTGCCAGTATAACTGCCACATTGTTGTCATCTTCAGCAGTGTCTCCCAAAAGACAGAGCTGCTGCTATGAAATTTCTTTCTTTGATGGCATTGGGCTCAGTCGTAAGAAGTAACTGAAAATCAAGCAGAGGCTTGTTGCTCTGTAAAATGTGCCTCTGAAGGTGAGAAGGGATGTCTCTTAATCAAGGAAGCCAAAGACAGGGATGGCCATGGGCAGTTCCTGGTGAGATAGATAGTCACAATTTTGAAATCTTTGGGTCTTCCTCGGAGTTTGCCAGTTCTATTCTGGCAGAAGCTTTCTTGCTCAGATCAGGTCAATCTTACACAATTAAGAAATAAACATGGTAATTTTTCAGGGGACCTTGTTCTGGAAATATTCATCCCAGATATCTTTAAGAACGTAAATTAAGTTGTAAGTTAGGAGTTTGGCTGCCTCAGGCACTCTGTTTGGTGATGGGGAGACTGGCATGTCTGGGAGGCAGGTATTTATTCATCCACTGAAAACACCAGAAGCTCTCTGCAGAGCACACTGAAGCCGCTCACGTGCAGAATTTGAGCAGCTGAGAGGCTGCCCAAAGCCAGGTCAAATTAATTCGGACCTTGGGGCCTTTTGGTTTGTCAATTCTTCTGAATGCTGGATGACCCTTTGAATTCTTGTATGTCTGGGCATTAATGGTCAGGCTCACTAAGTAGTAGCTGGAAAAATTGTATTGCTCATGTTGGTTATTTATGCACTATCTGCCAGTACTTAAATTATGTTGTGACTATGAAGGAAAAGAAGACAGGAAATTTAAAAGTAACTAAAGGAAACAAATAAGGAAGTTACTTCTCTTGTCTTCTGTGATGTTCTGATGACTCTACATTCGTATTTCTTTTGTAGGAGAGGACATTGAATAAAGCTTTATTCATTAATGTCCTGGCATACGATGAAATTATGGTACCACTTGAGACTGAGTTGTACGTAGACCTTCCAGTAGTGTCTAGGTAATGCTACCCTAAAATTTTGGAGGGTAAATGAAGATTGCTAGCTACAGCAGTTTCAGAATAAGAGGACTTTTAATTGCACTGCTTCTATTGGCTCGTAAGTTTTAAAATAACATGAAATATGGATTCAACTCAATTTGAGAAAGTACACAGTCAGAAATACACTGGTTAAGACTGTTCAATTGTGTAGAACTAGATTCTTCTCTGAGCTGAAGAAGTTATTGCTAAGATATTATTTGAAGGGTTTTTGTACATTTGACATTTAAAGAGCTGGTATTTATTTGTCTTTTTACCTCTTTCTTTTTTTTTCATGATTTATAGAAAGTATGTCTGAAAAAAGAAGGAAAAAAAATGAGCTTGAGTTAAAAAGTGATTGAATTCATATTTAAAAGTCCTTACCTTTTGAGTTCTCAGTTGCTGGTGTAGAAAAGTGCAAGAAGTATTTCTCTGATGCAGTGACTGTTGCTGAGGTCCAAGGAGGACATTTTCTGCAGTGTATAGTTTTGCACTATTTTTCTTCTCTGTATATTTTACTGGAGGACAATACCTGAAAGTCATCAATGTCACAATCCTGTGGAAAGAGGCAATCTCTAGGATGCATACAGCTGTGTTATTCTGGCCACACAAGCTCGACTGTAGGCTCAACTTCAAGAAAGGGGGTAGGAAGAGGGGGCTGCTAGGTCCTTTCTTCTAATGTTACAGGGTCAAAATCCAGGTGTGAATAAAATCCATTATCCATGGGACATAATTACAGCTATTAAAAGAATGCAACTCACAGTGTGGCTAAACAGTTGGATTTCTCTCAGGGGTCCAGTGCTATAGCCATTCTGTCTCTTGGCACCCCTCGTTTGGTCCTTGATGCAGATAGGGTCTTGCACAGTGAAGTATCACTGGTTTATTATCCCTGGTGATTCTGCTCAATAAAATCCTAAACTAGTTTTAAAGCTTCAGACACAGTGAAGGTATAAGCCTAGAAATATTGTTTATATTCCTAAACCAACCCTTCTTCTTTGCAATATGAGGGAAAAGTGATAGCCTTCAATAAAACACAAAATTTATTAAAATACATAATATTTAATATCATGAAAAAAGCACAACTGTAGATCTTTTGAAGTTCTTTTACAGTTACAATAGATCAGATTTGTGTAACACTTTTTCAATTCGAAAGATCCAAAAAGTCTATCAATAACTGAATGTATGGAGTAAAAATAAACCAGTTATTTAAGAGGACAACTATTCAGCTTTGGTTTTGAACTTCATTTTATACAACGCGTAATTGAATCCGTAGGAAAAAGTTTTAGTGGAGAGAATTAATTTATCTGATCTTGAATTTAACCAGGATATGATATTGGAAGTTCCTATTGTTTCTAAAGGCCATTCGAGTCTTTTAATAATGAGAAATCCTGGGTCTCAGTTTTATGTCTTGTGGGTGAGACAGCCGTGATTTAGATGATAGGTATTTTGTCTATGGATATACAGCTTATAATCCAAATCAAAGAGTGGTCTTGTAGGGAATGAGGGTCAGCTGAGACATTTCAAAAGGAAAAGGATGTTTTGTTTAATTTTGTTTACTTGCTTTGTACATTTCTATCATAAATTCCAGAAGGTTTTCTTAGAAGCATTGGACACTTCTGTTTTCAGGATTATCATAGAGTATTCAAACCCATTATATTGCATTGATGAGTCGCTGCAATATGAGAATACAGACTGTGCATAAGAGATATATTCAGTTAGAAGGTAGCACTTGGTCTATCAGACAGAACAAGACAAGAAAGTTGTAGCTACTTCAAAATCCTAAAGTGCAGAAGGTAATACTGGATTATCTACTTTCCTTCCTCTGCAGACACTTTCAAGAAAATACTCCCTTTTCTGCACCTTGAGTGGTGCAGCAGAGAAGAGGGGAAAAAACCCCTTCAATCCGCAATATTCATATTGATGAATCAGACACTCTCTATGATGCTGAAGAAAGTTATAACCATGGCCTAGATATTATTTAGATATATATTAATAAATATATGTAGCACAATTGCAGTTAGCACACCTAAACCAAAGAGGGGCACTAGCGGGAGTTATGAAACTGTTTTAAATAAGACACTTAAACTATAGCAAAACATAACAAGTAGGCTCCAATTGAAAGTCAATGTAAGTTAAGGTGGAACCTGAATTTAAAGCAGCTGGATATTCTAAAATAACTTTATGGAGGGACACTTTTTTATTTTTTTGTAATATTATCTTGTGCTGCTCAGCTTCAAAGTAAGTTATGATAAAGTTGAATAATGTATTCTTATGCCAGGTATATATGGAACTGTTTTTCAATATTCTGTCCGTAATAGCGCCATGTGCAGAGAAGCTGTGAAATTGAGCTGACATAGTTTTAGCCTCTGAATCCAAAAATCGGAAAGAAAAAAATGCATAGGCTGAGGCTTGCCTGCAGCATTAAAGGCTTTAAATGAAACTTACCTGAATATGTGTTTCAGGACATGAGGGAATGGTGTGTCAGAGTGCAGTGCTGACTATTCCTCAATATACTAGTTTATTTTGCCTTTGTACTGGGTAAGTTGACTTCAAGGACAGAGATGACTTTATGATCACCTCAGGTTTTATGTCTCTTTTACAGACATCTGGATTTGAAAGAAGTTTATGGATTTCTTGATGTCATTAAAGTAACAAGTGCAGGATGTTCAGCAACCTGCCTTATTTATTTCACACTTCTGGCAGAAAAGTGACAAATTTAATTTTAACCTTTTCCTCTCATAGCAAAAAGAAAGCAATGAGCATTAAACAGTGTGATAGAGTAACTGTCATGCTGGTGGTAAAAAAGGGTAGAGTTCACCTGATTAAAAGTGTTGGATTGAATGCAGTTCAATGAAATTTTTGGAAAAGTGAAGTCAAACTTTTTTTTTAAATTCTTTTTCTTTTTCTTAAACTCCATGTGTATATATTTGTGCAGCAACATCCCATTCAAGATTGGTAAAATTAAAAAAAAATTGATATTGTACGACTGCAATTTATAACATATGACAATGTTGAATGAGTTCATGCATGCCTTCTCCCCCTTACTGCCTGTGGCTTGTTATTTTAGAGACTATTAATGGTTTAATTGATCTTGATTCTGTAGCTATTTATTGACTGCAAAGTTTGATTATCCAGGGCTTGTTAATTTTTACACATTAAAAAAATTATTAACAGATATTCAAGACTTGTAGACAACTACCAGATGAATATAAATGGCTTTATTTAATGAGGCAAATCTGGATTAGTTTTGGTGAAACAGAAAATTTCCAAAAGCTGTGAAGGCTGTCTCCTGTAAGGCTAATCAAACCCATAAACATTCAGCGTTCACTTCCAAAGCCAGATTTGTTACATCTGCTCAGTTTGTGCTTTCGGTAGAGAAATAGAATATGCTATGGAAAGGAAGCCACATGTGTTAGTCTACCTATATTTAACGACGTAAAGTGTATGCGGTTCTTGCACAGAGTTTTTGTTTGAAAATGGATGGGAAGCAAGGAGCTGGCTTCCTTCAGTAAGTTTTGCTTTTACATTGTAATGGGATGGTTTGTTTACAGCAAAAAGCAGGGCTGAGAATCCTCATCCTAAAATTACTCATGATTCTGTAGCAAACTTTTGGTTTCAGGGTGAGAACCCTTATCTGGGCCAAAGCAGTGCAAAAAGCCTTGCCTGTGTCAAACTAGGTCTTGCATGGATGTTTGTCCAAGGCCAGGGGAAATCTGTTTTTAGGGCTTATGTTGCCATGAAAATAGGGTAGTCTTTTGATTCTGCATTAGCTAGCAGGAGAAACAGGGAAGAGAAAACGTGGGAAGTCTATCAGTTAAGCACAGATGTAGCTTGTTGTCTACCATCAGAGCTTGTTACCTACTCGCCCGCCCTCCCCCCGCTACCCCGAACCCAAGGGGAATGGGTCTGTAATACTCACAACAAAGCAAGACTTTTCTGTAAGCAATACACTTTCAAGCTTGCTGTTGCACAAGGTACTGTCTCCTTTATATTTGAGAAAGTTACTGTTCATGAAGGCTGCTCATTGTAGGCCAAATAGCTTTATTAGTGATAATCCCTTCCCTTTAATTTCTCAGTGCTTTGAGTAATAAATGCTAATTCTGCTGGGTACTTTGAGGTGGTTCTCCAGGGAAACATATTAATGCAGCAAACCCAAAGCTTAGGTTTGCTCTCGAGGAAGCAATACCAAAGGGACTCCTGATAACACTCAAGGTGTGCTGCTGACAAGTAAAAAATCAACAGCTGAGAATGAGGCTTAAAGTGAGAGGAAAGATGTTATTCACACAAACTCTCTCCCTTTTCTTGTAATGATTCTACCCTGATTTCCTAGCCCCTTCCTTTAGTAAGCTTAATCAGTCCTCCCTGTGTTGATTGTCAGTGCATTGCAGATTATAGTCACCCGGGCAAACCCTGTGTGCTGAGGGACAGGCTGCCTGATCTTGAGGGGGTGCGTGCATTATTTGTGGTGTGGAGGTTCTGAGTTTGTATTTGGCCGTCTGAAGGAGCGATGTGGTAGAGTGTAACAACTGAGCACTGGTTTGAGAAGAAGTAGCTACAAATGGAAGCAGAAGGCTGGAAGAAACAGAGCTAGTGGATATTGCAGGTATCAAGTCAGGGTTACCAAACCTTGCCAACATCTTCCTGCTTGTACCTCTAAGTTATTTAGAGATGTAAAAGTATGTTTTAATGTGTGGGGTTTTGTTTTGAATCTTTCTTTATAGATTTATTCTTAACTAAAACTGTTGAATAGTTACTTATACTTGGGGTTGATTTCACATTCTCTAAAGATATTCAAAGCAATTTACCTTGAGAAGTATCAGAAAGATACTTTTATGTCATACTTTCTGGACAGAAACTGCAGAAGATTTTCTGCTGTGCTTCTGTAATGATCGTGCAAAGCTGTGGCAAGTCCATGGAAAAATAAGTATGATCCATGAGGATTCCTTTGTCTTTTTCTTCTCTGTAGCCTAGGCAGTAGTCGTTCTTTAAGTGACATGTCTGTATCTTTCTGTGATCACACTTCAAAATAAGAATTTTTTTGCATTAAGGAAAAGGTCTTTCTTGATTTCATGCTTATGAATTATTAAGCATATTTAATATTGACTATAAGAATAAATGTAGTCTACCAAGAATAAAACTCAGAATAGATATGCAGGATAAAATGTATGGCTTACCTCATACATATCACATACTATTGATATTAGAAATAAAATATTTAATTCATTATAATGGTTATTAAGAAACTGAATTAATCTTCCTTGTGATAAAGGATGAGTTACAGTAGGAGTAATCAAAACAGATGGGTTATTACAATGTTATTCTTTGATATACTTCACCAATGTGTTACTACATTTTGAGCATACAAGTAGGAGTCTTTGCTATGTTTTTTTTAAGCTTAATTATTCTTAAGATTGAAGACGATATGAAGTCCTAGAAAACAATTATTCTTCATTTACATCAATTGGAATAAATTTAAAGTGTGTAGGTTTACATGTACGTTAACTAGTCCTGGGTTTTCCATGATTCAGAGGTCATGGTGCTGTTATTTCACCGCAGTGTTAGAAGTTTGCCCTGAAGACAGGTGTTCCTGGGAGGAGAAACAAAAGTTTGCCTCTGTTGTTAATTTCAGTGTAGTCCCTTAAAGCCCACTGAGCCAATACCTAATTAAACTGCACACACGCTCCGAATAAATGAAAAAGCAAAGCTGCTCCTTTTAGATAACATTTAAGGTGACAATTTTTTCTCAAGTGAAATCTACTTGGGGAAATCAATTCAGTGCTGAAGCAGAAACTCTTTCCATAATACTTCATTATGTGAAGGCATTACTATAGCCCATGTACAGACAGTATAGGAGAGCGTGTGCTGTTTGGAGATCTCGACTGTATCTAGTCACAGCCATGGGGTAAGTGCAGTTTTAGTCCTGTGTCTTTAATTTGAAGCCAGAGCCATATTCCTTGTCTACAGAAGTAGTATTCTGATGGCGATGTCTGATTGTGCTACACATAGAGCAGAAACCTCTTATGAAATGTTTGGAGGCTGTAGACTGCTGGCTAGTTTTGGAATTGAAAATTCCTCAAGTGTTCCTGTCTGACTCCTCTAATAACATTAGCGGTGTTCATTTGCTCTGTTTTTGCATTAAGCCACACGCTTTGTGTCTTGGCTTTCTCATACCAGAGCATACCAGGAAAGCTGATGTTCCAAGTTCAATTTCATAACTTGAAACATGCACTAACTAAAACATGCCCTGAGGCAAAGAGAGGGCAAGTGAAATGAGCTGCGTGGCTCCTAATGACCAGTGCTACCCTAGACGCTATTTTTTTTAAAGGTGTTTGGTTCTCTAGTAAGGTTAGTCGTATTTTCTGTCCACATCTGAGGCATGTGTGGGTGGATGTGTGTTTCGTGGTGGATGATAAGAAGTCTAGGTCACAGATAGCCCTTGATGTCTCACGAGAATGCTCCACAATGCTTTTATGATCCATAGGGATAGACCCTTCAACTGATGTGCAGTTCCGCTAACATCAGCAGAGCTCCTCATAGACAGAGAGAACCTTTGCATCCAGCTCCTTTACAATGTCAAAGCCTTAAAAACAGAGCAAGTAGGAAGCAGCTCACCTAGAACAGCTCCTGGGAGAGCAGAAAAAAACTCCAGGAATTAGAAAAAAAAAAAGGAACAATTAAATATATGAAATATAATATCTATTTGGAATTGCAGGGAGTAGGGGGAAATGCTTTTCTTGACATTTTCTGCAAGATTTCAGGTTATTTCTTGTTCCATAGTGTGATCAGCTCAGGAGCCTTTTGAGGCTGCTGCTGAGAAAACAAAGCCGTTCTCCTGTTCTTAATAGGTGTTGTTTAGGCCACTCGCTTAAGACAATAGATATCCATGTTCAGATCTCTATTCCAGGATGAAAATATCAGTTTGCTGCCTATTGTGTGTTGATAATAACTGACCATCCTGGAGTACATAAGAATCATGCTTTCTCTTTGGACTCAATTGCAAAAATCATGGCCACACAAGGGTTTTTTCTTGGAAAGGTTTGGCTTTCATGAAAGCAACTAAAAAATAAAAATTCTGAAGGACTTTTGGGGGTTTAGTTGTTTCTTAAAGTTGTTGATCTATCCCTAGAATGACCAGTCAAAACCCTGTAGCTCAGTATCCACAGACACTGGTATGGCTTTGAATCTAAACTGGTTATCAAAATTATCACAATCAAGCTTTTTCTTCTACCCCTTTCCTTATTAGAAGGGGAAGATCTTCATTCCTCCAATGTTCCTTCCACATCGCAGCTTTTCTCTCCTCCTTTTTTCTGAACTCTATCACTTCATTTTATTTGAATTTAAGAGTGTTTGATTATTCTTTAAGAATATTTTTAGAAGTCTGCTCATTTCATATGCTCTTTCAGGTGCAGAAGGACATATCGATACCATGTGTGAATACTTAGGAGAATAATCCTTTATTCTGACTTATTCTTTGGTAAACTGATCTCTGGGTGACCTGAAACATTTACTAAGTCAAAAGAACTAACTGGAGTATTAATTGCCTTCTGATCATTTTCTCTCGAAGTCAGACTAGAAGAGTGTCCACTAAGCGGTAATGTTTAGCACAGCCAAAATGAGAAGAGTCACTCTATGCCAATGGGAATAAAGGAAGACTTGTGCTTAATAACGTAGTGATGTATGGCAAAAGAAATGGCTTGCCATAGTAGGAAAAATTTTTCTCCTAGATTATTATCTCTTTTGTTCAAAATTTCAGTTAAGGAATAAAATGTAAGAGTCACTGTCAGTTCCCGAGTCGTGCCTTAGATCAGAAGCATTTACTGAAGACATCTGCTTTGTGGAAGTCAAGTATACAGCGTTTCTTAAGTCTGAGGTATGACTCATGAGAAGGCTATAGAAAATGGGTCAGTCTTTCTGAGCTCTGGATACCTGACTTCTCTACATTGCCAGATTGTTGAAAGTTTAGAGAAAACACAGGGATTAAATTAGTTACTGGAAAAGGCTTAGGAGAAGAGAAGAATGTAGTTCTTCTAAGAAGATAGATGTGCATTATAAACATGGCATATTATTTTCCTTTGGTGTGTCCTTCTCCTAAGGGGACTTGTATAATGTAATTTGATGAAGTTTGCCGAATACAATTCTGTTCCTTTAAGTAATAAAGAATCATTTTTATTTGGCAAGCAAACTTTGTATCTGTGGTTATTCTTTTGCCTTAGCAGAGAGGTGTGAAACAGATCCATTCCCCTCCATTATCCCACTTCCTGTTTTTTAAATTTCTGTTAAAAAAAAGTCTTAGCAATTGATTACCCTCTCTATAAAAAAGAAACTAATTTGTCATTGTTGGGTTTGTGTAAGGAAAAAAGGCATCCATTTTCCTTAGCATCCTCAAGCTATCTCATCCTTTGTTTTCAGCTCATCTGCTGACACCTTCATGTATGTAAAACCAAAATTCAGCGAGTTTATCTGAATGCAAGTCTCTGGTGTCATTTTGACAACTCCTCGATTGGTGTTATGTTCCTTCCCTGTTTTTCTGGCTTGTATAGAATCAGAGAATGATACCAGGCTTATCTTTCAAAGTGTGAAGTTATTTATAGGATGTGGAGTAGCTGTCTGTATGCTTCTTTTCAAGCCTATACAACAGAAATTGATTTTTCTTTTCTAACTAGTACATCTTAGGACTTTAGAACAGAATAAACAGAGGAAGGGTAAGATACACAACACAACTATAAACTAGTATTTGTTTTCTGAACTGCAGGTAATGGAACATTGATTGGAGCATCTGCGAACGTTGTTTGTGCAGGAATTGCTGAACAGCATGGTTATGGCTTCTCTTTCATGGAGTTTTTCAGGTACAGTTTTAAACGTCTTGCCTTAAATCTGTCGTCTTTCACTATTTGCCTAGAGGAAAAAAAAAAATCCCCCAAGGAGAAAATTTGGACAAATCGTCTGTAAAATAGGCCTGTGTTCTTAATTTAGTTTTGGCAGCTGAAATGCAGGTGAGGGTAAATCGCTTTATTTTTGCATACTGAGGATAGAATGCATAAAGATGGTGGGAGTACAGTGGCACCCCAGGAGAAACAAAGCCTCAGAAATTCCTGGTTTGATCATCCTCAATCTCATCTTCACTCCATAGTGATACTAAATTTTTGCTTTATTGTTAAATACAGTTTAAATGTAGTTTCTCATCAACACGTTTTCACAGACATTCCATCACCAGGAGAAAGTGGGATGTCCCAGTTGAGTCTGACTAAAGCTTTACTCCATGATCCCATGAGTAAATCTATTTATCTAAAAGCAATTACTTCTTTAGACCAGCTGCTTAGCAGCTATGAGTGAAAGTGGGATGAGCAGCTAGTAATAGCTCAAGTTGTTCTTTAATAATTGTTTAATTAAAATTAGTAATTGTTGTTTAATAACGGAAGTTCCTCTGCAGATCATTCAGTAACAGGTTGTTAAGGAACAAGGTGTACTTAATGCATACAACAGTTTAATATTTTTCCAAACATTTCCTGTTTTTGAGACTGTGGTTGAAAGCTATAAATGAAAACTGGCAAATAGAGGACTAGACATGAAATTAAAGTGTAGTTGATGTAGCTAAAACATAATGCCTTGATTATTTTTATGCATATTTAGGGCAAAGGGTACTGTTAAGTTCACACTAATACTTTTTTCTTTACATTGTTTATTTCAGTTTCTCAGCTCTATCAGCTTTCCTTTATATTGTTTACCTCAGAGCCTTCAAACTTGCATAATTAATATGATTAATCATACAGGAGTGTCAGGAGCAGAGCCAATGACAATCCTAAACCAAACAGATGGTCTGAACTGTTCTTGCTAAAATTCTTGCTATGAGCATGTGCTGCTCATAGCACAGTATATATCTTCACCCATAGTCTTCTGACGATATGTTTGAGAGACAGAATGCCTATCAAACCAAAGTCTTGATTGTCAAGACTTTTGAGATTGCAGTACAGTCTTATGTAATGTACAGTGATAGCTAATAGACTTCTTGGAAGACAAGCCCTTGTACAAAGAAGATGGCGATTACGGGGGGTCTCTTGTAATCTAGATACTTCATTTCATGTTAGTTTTTTAATTTTTACTAATAAATCTCTGAGTTTGTTGCAATATAGCACTCCATTAGGTCAGTCTACCCTATTGAATGTGAAAACGACACACAAATATTTTTGTTGCCAATCAAAGATTTGGTTCCAGCTTCATAGCATAAGAAGTGCTCATTGTTGTAGAGGTTTTAATTATCTGTTTCTACTTGCTAATAAAACTGCCAACTTGATTTTCATTTTCTCTTTGAGGCTTTTATAACCTTATAAAGATACACAGTATTCCAAACATGAAAGAAGTCATGTTCCTTCATCCTGTTGTAATTCAATACCAGTCACCCCTGTGTGTCTGTGATGCATGATGTCATAAAAAAAAAATCACAGATAAATGCTCAACATATTTGCACAAAAAGAGAGTACTATGGAAAATACTCTAATTTTGTTTAAGCAAATTTTGTCTGACTGTGAATATATCATGGTGCAGGATATATAGATAAGAGAAGAATGAATTGGATACCTCTGTGTAATGGGATAAGAGTATTGGAGAGGTTATTTGATACATGAGGAGATCAATCTGTGCAGAGGAACAGGGTATGAGCCTGAGGACCTAGTTTAGATTACAGTGGTAAGGTTAGCTGGGCATGATCCTGAAAGCATTGTGTATATTTTCAGGTTTTGCATTTTTCTGTCATTGTTCTCCCTTTATATGTCATCTGAAGAGCTGAGTTAATATTCTCTGCCTTCACTGGGAGTAACAATAATTTAGAGGTGTCAAAAAATATTAGTTTATGGTAATAGCTTAAGAAATAATTTGTTTTCATTGTAGGATTTGTCTTGGGAGATATTCACAGCAAAAATATTTACAGTAGGATATCCCATTTATCGCTGCTTGACAGCATTCACCCATAAAGACTGTGAAAAGCTGCTTCCTGTGAGAACTGTCATTCATGCATGTGGGAGGACTAATGTGCTGTTCTTTGCTACCCTCTGTGTATCCTATTTACAGAACTTATTGAAAATAACTGTTTTTAAAAAACATTGGGCTCTTTAAAGCCATATAAATGTCTCTATTATGTGTTAGACAGCTGTAGTTCTGCTCATTCCTGTTAATTTAGTGTCATTTTCTTCTGTTGTCTTGCCATTAACACCACTCTATTCCAAACACTGTTGCTGTTTTAAGTCTGATTCTCATCAGAATAAAACCAGCCCTACTACTTTGGGTGTGGATTTTGGTGATGGAGAATTCAGTTGAGCGATGTGGTATGCAAACACCTGAACACAGTTCACCTGTGGGTTTTCTGATCAACTGTGCAGCTCCAGAAGACAGAATTTTGGGATGATCTAAGCATTTAATGAAGATTCAATGAACTATTGACTAAAGGTTTAATGGTTATGATGCACAAGTTAGATGAATCTCATTTCCGACTACTCTTCTGATCTGTAAGGAAGAGTAAGTGGTCATGGGTTAAATGTTGGTTTTTGATAACAGATTTCTTCTGTTCAAATAAGCACAAATGCAACACTTGAGCAAAGCCCTCTCAACAAACCTGTTAATGTACAATTCCAGTTTGGGCAAGTTTTAACTTTTCACAATTTTTGCTTCATAAGATTTCTACCTTTAAAAATTGGGATCTTTTAGGTTTACTACATCAACTTGTTTTCACCTTTATCTTGATTTATTTACATGTGTAAGGAAATCTTTTTTTAAATGGCTCATTTTAATAATAAATTTCAAATCTAGTTACATATGAAAATATCTATTATCAGACTTAGGGAACAGACTTTAACGAAAGTAATATACATCTTTAGTATCCTATTCACTACTATGCTAGGAGGGACCAAGCTATAGACAATCTTAATTTTCAGCTCCATGAAGTAGCAACATAGTTCAGCATGTAGTCATCTTTCAATATTACTTTCTAGGATGGGTTTGTTAAGAAGAATGCCAGTTTTCTTTCAGCTATTCAAGAATTTAAAATTGTCAGTGTTGATCTAATGACTGCTCTCAAACAAATGTTACATTGACCTCTGTGGCAGTTAAATAAAGTGAATGCTGCTTACTTTAAATATTTGCACAGGTTCTGTGAAAGCCCATGAAAGTAAGTATTCCTGCAATAGTGTGGTACAAAGTGTTTTAAGAACAATTCCCGAGTTATGGATGGGTTTTTGGAATGTTTCTTTTGATTTTATTTAAGGTCAAGAAACACGGTAAGTGCAAATGTAAACTAATGTATTTTTACCTCATTTATTTTTAGGAAAAATGGAGGAAAACAGTATTTTGAGCTTTTAAATATGAAGATGTTTCCTTTTCCAACTTGAAATAGGATTTATCTGTACTGTCAAGTTTTTCATGGAGCTTAATATTCTCCTGTGTCTTCTAATGAGAGCCAATATCTTTGAATTGTTTGGCCTGTGGACATAAAAGTATTACTTTTTTTTCTTCTGTTTTTGGATTAGCAAATTAATTTCCGGTAAAATAGATGGGGTTTAAATAGTTATCATCTTACTCATCTTAAAATAAGGTTATGTGATTCAAGTATTAAACTATTTATTATAGTTTTATCTTTTAGAACTGTGAAATGTGTGTGTTCCATCCTCTAAGCTTTTCAAAATGAACATTGAAAATGCAATTTCAATGAACCAGTGTTTCACTGGGCTTCATAGGAAGCACTGATCCTCCAGACACATACAGATCACTTTAATATTATGGGATAAGGTCAGGGAAGTAGTATCTAATCATAGGATCACAGAAAAATTCAGGTTGGAAGGGACCTCAGGAGTTCTCACATCCAGCCTTGGGCTCAAAGTAGGGTCAGCTATGGGCTGCATGTAAATAGCACAGCCTTTTGGGGCAACCTGCTTTACTGTCTGGCTGTCTCCATGGAGAAAACGTTTCTCCTCTCTTGCTTCAACTTGTGATGGCTTTCTCTCACTGTCCTACCATTTGCCATTGTGAAGAGCATGGGTGTGGGTTCTCAGTCACCCCTTGCAAGTGCTGGGAGCATTGCTAGTGTCCCTGAAGCCATCTCTTCTCCAGGCTGACCCAGCCCAGCTCCCCCAGCCTCCCCTCGTGGGGCAAATGCTCCAGCTCCTACTGCCTTGGGGAACCTCTGTGAACTCCCTCCAGTCTGTCCATGTCTTTCCTGTGTTGGAAGACCCAAAACTGAACACATTGTCTAGATACAGTCTAATGAATGCTATCTAGAAGGGAATAAACCCTTCCCTAGATCTGAGCCCCATTCCCCTTTTCAGACAGCCAAGGAGGTTGTTTACTGCCTTTGCTGCTGGGGTTCCTACAGGCTCACATGCAGATCACCACTCCAGGGCCTTGTTCTCAGAGCTGTTCCCTGGTCACTTGGTCTCCGGATGGTGGTGTTGCAGGGGCTCTTCTGTCCCCCTGGACGTGACTTGGCATTTGTCCTTGTTTAATTTTATAAGGTTCTGATTTTTCCCGTTCCTCCAGTTTGTCCAAGTCCTGCAGGGTGGTTGTCCTGCCTTTCACCTTTTCAATCAATGTGAGATTATAGTGTAGCATTTCCAGTACAACTTTTCACAACTCTTTCCATGCTCAAAAATATTCTTATTTTAAATTCTGAAATGTTGCACACCATTTAGGAGGTCTGATATACAATCTCTGAATTGCCTTGTAGGGCTTCAGGATATCTTTCCCTTCCACTAGCATAAAGCTACTGTTTCTAGCTTCATATGGCTACAGCATATTAGCCATGAAATCCAGACTGTCCCCTGATATAAATGGTCATGAAAAAATACAGAGGAAAGTCTAAGCCACCCCTTGCATTCCAAAGTCATCTATTTTGCATGTGTACTGACTCTCCAAAACCTGTGTACTGAACTTTGCTTGTCTGGGTTTCAAGAAGGTGCAAATTAGGAGAAAGTCTGCACCAAATGGGACAGTGACAATCTGTGGAGAAGGCTGGGTTGTGGGGGGTTTTTTTTATTATTTTTATTTTGCATATCAGTGGTTCTTTGGAACTCTGAATCTTTGAGGTGTTCAGAAATCCATAAATTTGAAAGGTTAAATTCAGCAATATTACAGGACAATGTCTAAAGAATATTCGTCTGTTGTGCAAATGAGTGAAGAATGTAATTCAAAAAGCTGTTCCCTAAATGTTATGTAGATGCAAACTCCTCATATTTCCGATGTATTTGCAGGTATCAATCCAGTTCTTGCAGATATTTTAGTTTATTGACATTACATATCACCAAAGTACGGAAAACAAGTACACATATAAAAATAGAGCACAGAGAGAAAGACTCTTTTGGATCACACCTAAACCCAGTGAGAATTTAATTTTTACTCTTAGCTGAAATGCAGGATACTGATCCTGGTTTCGTCTGAAAAACATAATAGTTGCATCCATTATGGATGGAAAAATCAGGTTTGTTACTAGAGAATTTATGACCACACTCCAGCAGTGCTCCTACTAGATGTACAGGTTATAGGAGTGATCATGTTTATAAAGTATTCTGTTAGAAATTGTACTCAATGGATGTCATAAGTCGCAAACAGTGTAAAGTAATTTAACACTTTAAAACCAATCAATGAACAGTGAGGAGAGTGGTAAATATATCTATATTTTTGTATCATTGACCATAACCCATTCTTAGTTACCTTTTCTAAATACAGGCTACCAACTGAATCAATACCTAATAACTTCCCCATAGCACCTGGAATGAAAATAATTTTAACAGTAATGATTTCTAGATATTTTTGGTAGTGTCAGAAAGCAGATATCCTGTTGGGTTTGTATAGTTCTAGTCCTATACAAACTATTTTATGAAAGGTTTTGACGATATCTTGGATTGTGTCTTCCTTCACGGAAAAAAAGACATAAAATTCTCCCCCAATGCATCTACACTAGTTATGCTGATATAATCTGTTGGGATAGGAGTAATCTTTCAAGATTTTTATTAATCTATAGTATTGTGCAGTGTTAATCTACATTAAACAAATTTGCCTAAGCACACATGGAAGGCACTACGTTCCAAGCCTTGTGTTTGAAATGCATGGGTTGGATTTTGTTCTGTGTACAGAATTACAGCTGTATTGAGTACAAAGGGAGTCTGGAACTCCTACACAGATAAAGTCTGGCAAGATGATCACCTTTCTTGTCTATTCCAACCAACATTTTCTAATTTTACTTCATGTTCAGTAGAGATGGCAAGGCGAAGCTAGAGAGTAGGAAGGGAAAAGTTAGATTAAAGAAACCGGGAGCTATGCTGAGGCATTCTGGACACATGAAAGTACAGCTTTCATGCAATCCAGCATGAAAATACTAGGGTTTTTTTCCTGAGAGTGGAAAAGGCAAGGACATAATGGCAATGTCTTTTGGTTTCTCATAACTGATACTTTTCTACAGTATTTTGAAGAAATTATATCATACTTTTAATAATAGAACATTTATATCAATCTGCTTAGCTAACCTCTGGCCAGTATCACCAAGTTTTAAACATGTATAGACTTTCTTTAACTTCCAATGTGGTTAATGACTACTTTCTTCTTGTTCTATTTTCTCCACTACTCTGTGGTACTCCTGTTACCAGAACCCATCACCAGTATCCATACAAATAGAAAGAAGTGTGTTCTTATCGTGAACTTTGGCTTGTGTGTGCTTATAGCAAAAACAAATGTTAAATTAGGTTCATAGAAACTTCATACTTGTGTGGTTCATGTTTTGAAATGATGGATCAGATGCAAAACTGGGAAGAACAAAGCTGTAATTTTTTGAATTCTAGAGAAAAGCTTGGCTATACTTGAAGTGACTTAAAGGTGCATGGTGCAGATGTGAGGTAACATGGCCCATCACCCCTGGGTCCTTGTACCTGAATCTTCCAGTTTGAGAAGTGGGTTGGAATGTGCTAAACTTCCAATCTACCATTCCTATTTATGTTTTCTTCCTATAGAAACTGGAGGGGAAAAAGAGGTGAAGAGAGAGAAGGAAAGATGAGAGAGGCCGATGTGCAACCACACCTCATTTCAGGTTGGAGCCAGCATATGGCTAGAACATAGCCCTAGAGACTCACACTGCCATGTTCTTGGAACAAGGCTCCTTGTACTGCTGTAAACACCTAGATTTTTATTCTTCGCCCATATATGTCTTGGCCATCTTCTCTACTACGATGGTGTTGAATTGTTAAATTCAATGAGTTTTGACATACAGATGAATATTGAAACACATGAACTAAATCAGATGTGCATAAAGATGGAATGATTCCTGTAGTTAACCCACAGTTAGCTTGCTCTATGGGTTTGTATTTTAACTTATATGTAAGAAACCACATTTATTGTCTTTTTATTAGACCAGTCCTGAATAAAAAATTCTCTCTTCTAAAATGGGGATTTAAAAAAATCTGTGAAGGAGAAATTCATTCTTGCGTTGGCTTGGCATTTCTGAAAGATTTAAAATCTTGTCTTTCTTTAGACACTGGTTTAATGCTGTTGTTTCCATAGCTGACTTTTTGCATATGACAAAGCTGTACGAACTTTCTGAATTAATTCCTCTTTTAAGTTACAGAGCTATGATGGTTGTTACATAAGTGAATATTGCAGTAAGAAAGATATTTGTTTATAGACTTTTTTGTTTAGACTACTCAAATGGTGTAGCATTTCTTTTTCTAATAATCTGTAAATGAAACTGAAGAGAACAAAAAGTCTTGTCATATTAGGTGGGTGAGGTAGATAGGTTTTGGGAAGTGCTTTGTGAAACTTTCATGTCATGCTTTTTTTTTTTAAATTAACAGAATTGTACTTCAAGAATCTTTTCATTAAAATATCTCCAAATCCCAGGACTTTAGTAGCAGATTATGATTTGTGCTGAAAAGTGGGTTTGAAAATCAGAACGTCTGCTCCAAAGAACAGTGTAGTTCTTCTTCAGTGTTTCTTTAAATAAGTAGTCATGTACAAACTTAAAAAATGAATTACAACAAAAATCTACAGAGAAAAAATTTTCCCTGGTAGGTGACAGAGTTTAAATAAAAACTCTTTCTTTGCTGATATGTCTGACCATAGGGATTGATGTTTTACCACTACTAATATGGGCTGAAATCAGCTGAGAATATTCACCTTTCTAGTATGATTTTAAAAGACGTATAAATTACCACATTTTTCATTTCACTGAGCTTGATTTCTACCAGATCCTCTAAAACTAGTTTGAGTGATACTATATCTAAACGTACAGAATTTCATGGTTAGATGTAAGATACAATTAAAATAAATGTTATCCAGTTTCAGAGGTATCTGGAGTGAAAATATGAAGGCTCTGTAGTTGAATAAACTTCTATAGCATCAATGCAGCAGTTAATGTGAAGACTTTCTGCTTTTGAATTGAGGTAAATATGATTTTTTTAAATGGTAAAAAGCACAAAATGAAGGTCATATGTACTATTATGCTGTTAGACTTGTCATGATAGTGGTTTAAAAAATTTTTAAAGACTGGGACCTGTTAAATCAGAGAGATTTTCTGCAGTTAAGAGATCAGTGTGTTATTTTCCTAGATAACTCATCAATGTCAGTAGTGGTAATGAAATGTAGGCCGTGTGTCACAACTTAATGTGTTCATGTCTCTGCTGCCGTTGTTTCACTCGTGTTTCATTGCAGATCATTAAATGAAAAGTTTGCTAGTGCCTTAAAAGCCGTTAGTAGGTCCATGTAAGAAGAGAGGAGAGACTGTCTATGGCCTCTTTTGAGTGACTCCACTCACTGGTGATCATGCGCACCTCGTACTGCCAGCTTGTTTTTCTCGCTAGGATTAGAGGAATATTTCTGGCAAGAAGACAAGTAGAACTAAAATAATAGTCTTTGCTGCTTTCCTCCACCATGTCTTGGAACTAACTACTGGGTTGAACTTCTTGTTACCATCTTAGTTCATGCAGCACATGGAAAAGAAAAGGGTCTGCTTTTGATAGATGTGGTGCCCAATTGACCTGTGCGCTGCATAGTGGTAAAAGAGCTGCATAGGATACAAGGGGGGGGGGAGATCTAATAATGCAAAAATCTTAATCTTAGTTAATTTGTTCTAGAAAATATTTATAAAAAGGAAATGTTTGCCACATGTGTGGGAAGCCTTCGGTGTATTTTAAACTATAGTGGTAAAATATGGTAAGAAATGGAACAGAAACCTTAAAAAAAAGAACAAGTTCATGCTGTTACAAGTATAGTTTTCTGAAATGTGCAGATTACTTCTGAAATCACATCAGCTATTGTGCTCCCCCTCCCTGTGACCATTAGGGTTCAACCAGTCCAGCCTGGCTTTATTTTTCATTGGAAACTCACATTTTCTTTTTAGTCAGAAGATAACTTCGTTTTGCCCTTATTTAAAGTAAAAGTTGCTTTCCTTCTGTAGTATTTGTTACTCTAGGAGTTGTCATCTCTTGTGCTTGATGCAACAGTAAAAAAGTGCTTCAGTGAGGTACAAAGCCTTTTTCTCTCCCTTTGACTTTCTGGGAGGGAACCTATCTTTCGTGGGGCCTTGTAGTTGACCCTAGCCTGTACTTTAAAATGTATATTCACAGACAACTAAAGAAGTTCGTAGCTTGTTACTTGCTGTTGAATCTTTGGACACCTGGTCCGAAAGTAGTTAATCATGTTGAGGTTAGCTTTGGGGTTGACATGTCTGTATCCAAGGCTCGCTCTTCTATGCAAAGCAAAACAGCTGTGTTTTCTGTCATTTAGGTAGTCAGATCAGATCCTGCCTTTAGGTAGCTGTGTGTCACGGTCATTCAGGCAAGAGCAAACAGCCCACCTGTAAAGAAGAAATAATGAGCTAATAATAATCCTGCAAATATTCCAGCTTCTCTGTGTATAGACTTGTGCATGGATCAGGATTTACTGAAAGCTTTTTTGTCATCTTTTATGCTGGTTTCATAGCCATCTGTCTTTTATGACTTTTATATGTTGAAGGTTTTTTTAATATCTTTTTATATTTCTCTGTCAGAAAGACAGTAGTACTGCTACAGCATATGCTTCTCTTGGTCTTACCATTTTTGTTTTACTCCTGCAGGGTGTCTTCTGGGAAGGTTCTAAATTGCTGTCTTTTGCCTAAATTCTTACATTTTAAAAAACAAATTCAGAAGCTGTACTGAAACAGTTGTTTTGTTTGTTAAATAACTGAGAATGTTTGTCTTAGGTACTTGCTGGACTGCTTGAAAAAATTGATTGCTGCTCAGACTATCCCCACTATTCATGGGATCCTTGTTTACTGATTTGTTTCATTGTGGTTGAGACTTCCTGTGTCTTTAAGGGGATTCACTCTGAAAGAGACTGAGTTACATTTTTACTTCTCTCAATATAATAAGGAGCTTTTCAAGTCTCAAAAGTATATGCTTCTCAGCAAGATCAGGAGGTCTGTCTGTAGTGATAGTGGTAGATGAAATGTTAAAAGAAAGAAGGTGAGCAATATAGCTATCAGTAATCAAACCAGGGAAAGAGAAAACAAAATGGAGACTATTCCAAAAATCCAAAAGTGAAAACCCAGCAAAATTAAAAAATAATAATAAATAATCTGTTGTATTTCTTAAATATGACATATAGATGAAAGCTGTGTATAGTAAAGGCTATTTGCAGAAACTGGGAAAACAGCCAAATAAAGGTTTATTGCTTATAGAGTCCTCTGCTTTTGCTGCTTCACTGAGAACTCGTTGTAATCAGTGGTCTCTTGCATTTAAATTCAGAAGTCTTGGTTTGTTGTTGATAGTGATATTTCCATGCATTTCCATTGACTATTGCAACCAGCAGATGGTCATCAGTGTATTAATAGAATATATTTTCTACATTATATAGTTAAATAAACTGTATGAAATAAAGGCATCTTAGACAATGTCTCGGTTTTAGACCTATCACTATATGGATTATTTGGCCTAGTGGCTAATATGTTGAAAAACATGGCAGTATTTCTGTATAGTACATAGTCTGTCACATTTGATTACTTCAATGTGATATTAAAAAAATTGCTTTTATCTGTCACAGGCATGGGAGTAAAGTAGGGCCTTTGGTATCTCTAGGTTTTAGTTTCAAAGTTAAAGCCTTCCACCTACAAATTGTGCCTGTTTGACAAGAAAGGATTTCTTTTGAAGGTTTTACAGGACTATCTTTTTGACAGATTGATTGTGTGAGTCTTCGTGTTGCTCTAATAACTCCTTTTTAATGGGAGAACTTAACTGATGTCAAATTTAAAAGTTCAGAGACAGGCAATGTGCCTTCTCTTAGTTTAGAGGTTAAAAATAATTGACACTTTCTATGCACAGAATAAACTGCCATAAAAATATTAATCTCTATGACTATTCAGACAGGAAGAGTTAGAACCAAATTCAAAATGAGTGGTCAGCTTTTCCATAAGTTTTGAGACCTTGAAATGGCTCTTTAAATAAATACAATCAACAATCATTACTAAAATAATGAAGAAAAGCATGATAAGCCAGTGCTTGTCATAATTACTATTGCAGATGGAGTAGAATTACAGGTTTGGAAATGCTTAGTTTTCTGATTATGTAGAAATTTCAAAAATACTTTACAGAAAAGCAGTGAATTTCTGAACTACTGTAGTATAGAAAAATGATTAAATTTCTTTTTTAAAGCAGATGGTTATTAAAAAAATCCACCATTTGCTAAAACACAGTGCTGTCTCGTCTACAGCATGGTTTTCTGACATTAAGAACATCTGGGTGGAGGAGCCCTGGAGGGAGGCTGGAAGGGGATCCTGGGCAATGGTCTTGGGTGGAGGTCTGGGGAGGCTGTGTGGGGACGGTGTGGCAATTATACGGCTTTGCAGTGTAATTAAAAATCAGATGATTTACCAACACGACAGTGTCTGTAGGCTGTTCTCTCTGTTGTATATTCAGTAGCAAGTCACAGCATAAAAAACTGCATACCTAAACTCATAAGTATTAATTATATGATATTATTTTAAAAGAAGTGTAGCCTAGTTAGTGACTTCTCAGGTGACCTTTTTGGATGAACCTCCACCTCACAGAAATTACAGATTCTGCCTATGGCTGTGTTACTCCAGATTTTTCTGCATTTTTCTTGTAAACAACAAGACAACTGTTAGAAATAGGATACTTTACTTGAAATGTGACTCATCACACCTGAGTTCATCCATTTAATTCAACCTATTCATTTATATTCCTTCTGCAGTCAGTGGAGAGGAAAAGAAAAGTCTTGTCCTGACATCTTAAAGAGATATCATGAAATGGGAAGAATTACCTTCTTGAAGTCCCTTTCTTTCACCTGACTGAAAATAACCCTGTTATTTATAATATCTATAATATTTATAATAACCCTAATACTATTGTGTCTTAAAGCTAAACAATGCAACTTGTACCTTATGTAAACCATATATATAGTTAATTTTTAGCAGCTCTTAGATAAAGGCTGCACTATAGCACATATACAAAAGAAATACTGATACATTACATTACTTTTACTACTTCCTGATTCATCGGAGCTGAAGGGTGAAACTGTTAACTTATCTTGACAATTTTTAGTGGAGTTTATACATGAATGTGGATACATCTATGAAAGGTATAGTAACTGAGAGTAATGCTATATTAATATAGTGTATTTAATTAAACTTGATATTTCAAATTTTTAATTAACACTTCAATTGAATAACAAGTAGATCAAACCCACATCAATTTTGAAATAATTTGATCTTGAAACCATTCCCATGCAGTCTTTAAATATTATTGACCAATGCAAGCGCTAAATTTTCTGGGTTATTTTTAGTCCAGAAAAGCATAGAACAAAAAAAGTTAATAAATCCACAATTTTAATACAATTTTTATTCTGGCTAATCTTCATGGAACAAAAGTATCTTTATTCTCAATACAATAGCATACCTGATGATGGGATTCAGCTTCAACTAAAAGCAGGTAGTGTTTTCCTGTCCCTTAGAGATGTGTGAGAATAGTGAGACAGGCAGAGATGAAGAGCTAGTGCTTCCCAAACTCTGGAATGGTTATTATTTCAATGGTCAGGACTTTTCAGCAGGATCTGGCTGAGCTGGGTTCAAATCTGTATTTCAGCTGTCTAAATATATGAAAGGGACTTTGAATGGTAGCCTCATTCTTTAGCCAACCACCTGCTGCTTCGGGGCTGATGACAGTCTTGTTATGGTTTTCGCACTGGAGATGTGAGGTTGCTGGGCCGGGTTTTGGTGGTGAGCAGCGGACCTCGGGGAAGGCACTGTCCTTGGTGCTGGCTTCGGCAGGGCTGGAAGGCTCTCCTTCCCTTATATTACTTTCTCTCCATGTACACTCCCCCCATTCCCCCCCACCCCCCAAACACTGCAAAAGGGCAGTTCATAGGGGAGTGCAGCCATATGCTGACCACGGTCTGATTCCTTGGGAATACAGGAACTTGAAAGGGATTCTCCTACTGTGCCTTACTGGTGCAGTCTTGTGCATGAATGCTTAGGTGGTCAGTCACAGTCGTCATATTTCACTTTACATAAAAAAAAAAATGTACAGAAAGCACACAACATTTGCCCATGATATTTAGGAGGTAAAAATAGGAGAACACTGACTTGTTTTTACATTCCCAAATGTAAAGTACATTTAGTTAAAAATTGACAAATTTTTGTTGGCTAGTGGGAATTTTCGCTGAACAAGAAATGCAAGATTAACTGTTATGTTTATAGCTCATGGAGACACCTGTGTTCCCAGAAGAATTCTTCTCCATGAGACTCATAATAATATTACCTTCTTTACCCTGACTTTCCTTTTT
>VZSC01016854.1:101311-129557 GCA_013398225.1 Steatornis caripensis | reverse complement strand
TTCTGCTGACTTTCTTATGCGCCGGATGTGAAAGAGCAGAGAAGGGGTCACCCCTGTGACCCTGCGGTGGGGAGGAGCGGGCTGGACAGGCGACCCAAAACTGATGAAACGGAATATTCCATCCCATACGCGCCATACTCTGTATAAAGCTGAGGGATCACGAGGGCCAGTGTCGCTCTTCTATGGCCGGTGTCCGAGGAGAACTCTGTCTGATTCTTCTGCCTTGGATCCCGACCCGTGCGTTCCTGAATCCAGTTCCCGCCTGCTGCTGCTGAGTACAGTCCGGGACTTTTCCAGGTCCTGCTCTGCAGCATCTGGGTGACGTGATTGTCATTGGTGGGGAGCTCGATTTTGGTTTTGTATATACTTGTATATATATTTCAATATTATTTTTCCTATTATTATAATACGCTATTATTGTAGTTAGATTAAAACTGTTTTAACTTTTCCAACCCATAAGTCTCTTTCCCTTTTCTCTTCCCTGTCATCTGTTTAATAGCCAGCCCAGCTTTAAACCCTGACAACATGCTACAGACTAGTAGTGGCATTGATCAGATGTGGGGGATCCTGTGCTGGAGCAATATTCTTTTTACCCTTCATTTGTTATCACTCATATTGGAGTTGTAACTCTTTTCATACTTTCTTCTTACCTCCTTTGCATTTTAACCATACGTATGATGTTTACATACACTGGATACGCATTCTCTGCTTTCTTTCTTATGCCCTAGAACCAGTTCTGCCTGGCCCTGAATGTGGATTCCTTACAGATGTGGATAGTTGATATTTTGTGATTTGTGTTTACGTATGCAGGACCTCTGCTGTCATCCTGTGCTTCTACTCTTGGGAGACCTAGATACATGTTTTGGGGACATAGCAAGGACAAGATTTGTAGAAAGAAATAACCTCTTTTATCAGACTTACTAAGTGTAACTGGAAAAAATGTGCAAGTTGATCTGAAGATAGGCACCTCAGTGCTCAGATATGCATATAAATGCCTATCTCTTTCTGATAACTGCAGACTAATGCCTAGTTCAAATTTTTAGATCTTAAGTGATGTTAGTCCAACTGATAAAAACCCACAAAGAAATGTAATGTTGAGACTTCACTGAAGGTGACTGTGTACTGCAAATTGTGCCAAGGCAAAATGGAATGGAGGAATACGGATAGGTGACTTTATAGACAGTTGTAGCGGTTCCCTACCAGTGCTTGGTAGCATTGTGGAAAAAAGTACTAACATGAAATATGACAAATAGCGCTGAGAGGTGACACCAGGATGCAGCTGGAAACATTACACTGTGGAAAAACCAGATAATTAATGAGGTGCTGGTTTATGAAAGTTGATGAAGCTTCGGCTTTCTTCAGAAGAAAACTAGCGGATGGATGCAAAGACAGTCCAGCAATGATTGAACTGTTTGAGCTGGAGAAAAATCCTTGGTATTTCTTGAAGCCAAAGAAAAGGACATAGAGAAACTGAGGTGAGAGCACCCCAGGGTAGCATTTTGATTATGTGAATAGGCAGGAAAGAACAATTGCACAGAGATAATCTGCACGAGTTTTAGGTGTAGGTTGGATGTGACACTCCTAAGAGAGATGTGAATACCAACCGACTAAAATGGTGCATGAGGGTAAAGAGCACAATGATAGCACTATGAAGAAGAGAAATAAATGGAAAGATGTGCAGCGGAAGAAATGAGAACTGTGCTGACTGGCACGGAGAGTAAACTGATAGCTAGACATCAGTGAAGACTTGGCAGATGAGTGCACTGAACTTTGATTTGAAGAGAGTGAGGTTAGCTTAATTGGAGGGAATGAGATCAGTGAATTGTCAGCACAGAGAACATTGCCGGATTGTATGTAGTCGGTGAAATTACCTGTAGATGTGAGGCAGAGGAAGAGGGAGAAGAGGATCAAGGACAGCATTTCTTCAGGAAGAGGACACAATGACACACGCATGAAGAGTGATCAGAGGAGAGTTAGAAGATGAAGCAGCCTCTAAAGCCATAAATAGTGTAGGTGGCGGTTTCAAAACCAGTGACTCTGCTGGGAGGACAAGGAATAAACGTTGCTCCCAGTTTCACTTAAGAGGTCAGTAGAGTAGACTACAGAGAGAGTGTTTTTGTTAGAAATAAAATGAAATGCTCTGATACTATACAGTATTTTCAAAGTTTCTGTCACTGACTGAAGAAAAAAAAAGAAACAGATCGAAGGCCAAGCCAACGCCTGAAATGAAATCTGCGCTTGACTGTAGCAGTTCACATTACAGCTTAGTCAAGGAAAATATTTTTTGATACATTATATGTACATTAACATGGAGGAGAACTACATGACCTGCACTAGAGTGTAGAGCTGAGCCCACCAGATGCTGTGAATATTGCACGAGATTTATGTTCTTTACAAGGAGAAATAAGCAGCAGGTAATGTATATCTTTCTTGTTGCCCCTGCAGGGCTTTTTGTCTTAGAGGGTAAACTAATTTTCTTTCCCTGCCATAAGTGCATGTACATGCATACCAAGGAAAAGAAGCTTTAAGGATGATACACTGACATTCAAAAAATTGCTCAAATCTGCACTCATTGTGTATGTTTACATGGACTTTGATGCTTTGTCATTGTACTAGTCAGACTGCAGAATGAGGGTCTCCTCACTTAAATGGTTACTATCTGATGTTTTGAATATTATACAGAAAATCTAGTGAGTATATTCTTCTGACACAAAGTATATTTAGTCAGTGTATATTCTGAAGTGCTAGCAACTAGTTTGTCAGTGTATAGAAGAATTTGAAATGCTAAATATGTGCTGAAGCTTATAATTAAATAAATTACTTCAGTGACGCTTGTGCAAGTTGTTTATTTCCATTGTAACTATCAGACCACGGTATATTTGGTGAACACTAATGATGTAGTTGCATTTAGATAAAACCCTCAAATACATTTTTCATGTTTAATAGTTTCAACCAAGACATACCAGCAGTTCACTTGTTCTTTGTATTTTGGCAGATATTATTCTTCATCATAAGAACAATTTGACTTTTCTCTTACAAGGTACATTGCTGGAATATTAATTTTTGTCTTTGTGAGGTTTCTGAACAGTATTCAGCATGTGTAACTATTGAGAATACAGACTGCATGCAGAAGTATTATCACTTTGAGCCATAATGACAAATCATTCCCTACTTCAGTGAAGTTTTCATGTTCAGTAGGAATATGTCGGAATAGTAAACTGATTAAAATCCTCCTTTTATTTGAACTTTGTTAGAGATAATTTATTAAGTCATACAGTTGCTTTAAAATATTTTGGTAAATAGAACTTGACTTTTGTATTTCTTATTAAAGTCTGAGAAACATACTGTGGGAGTGTTAACAGCAGCACGCTAGTTAAGATTGCCTTGAAATTTTCAACTGAATTGTGGTAATAATTTGTCTTTTTTATAACTTAATAACTGATTTTTAGTTTTTATATTTAACTTAATAATTCCTTAGGGATTGCATGAAATTTCAAATCAAAAGGTATGCTAATTCATGCTGACTTCACCTTTCTTTCTCTTCCCCTTTCCTTCCCATGCTGATAATAAGTTGGAGACTAGATATATATATATATATATATATATATATATATATATATATATATATATATATATATATATATATATATATATATATATATATATATATATATATATATATATATATATATATATATATATATATATATATATATATATATATATATATATATATATATATATATATATATATATATATATATATATATATATATATATATATATATATATATATATATATATATATATATATATATATATATATATATATATATATATATATATATATATATATATATATATATATATATATATATATATATATATATATATATATATATATATATATATATATATATATATATATATATATATATATATATATATATATATATATATATATATATATATATATATATATATATATATATATATATATATATATATATATATATATATATATATATATATATATATATATATATATATATATATATATATATATATATATATATATATATATATATATATATATATATATATATATATATATATATATATATATATATATATATATATATATATATATATATATATATATATAATTATATAATGTAAGCACATGCAAAGCTAGATACCTTTCTCTAATCATTCTTCAGCTAAATCAAGGTAAGAGGTAAGCCTTCGGCACATCTCAAGATCAGTTAGCTGCTTGTACCAAGTATGTTTCAAAAAAACAAAAGAACGCCTTTGAAAAGCTTTTTGTTCCTCTCTTTCCAGCAAAGCCTAAATTTTCATCTGGTTTGCTGTGCAATCACACTGCTGTGAATGTGACTATGTTTTCCACCTAATAACTTCTGAATGTGTTTATCAACTTGAAACACTTTTGACAGGGGAGAGAGGATGGTGAGGAAAGGGGTCTTGATTTATCAAATATAATGTAAATCCCTGAAATTTCACCAAAGTTGGTGTCCGGCAAGAGGAAAAGAAACTCTATTAGTATTCCCACTGAGGGAAAGTGCAGTCTGAGCCCACACTTCTTTACAGGCTGAAAAAACCCCTGTAGGTGAGCGTCATTATAAGTTATGGAAGAAAGCTTCAGATGGCGCTTTCTACTTAGACAGAAAGTCTATCAAACTTAAGGCACAAATTGGTAGGAAATAAGGCTTCATTATTTTCCAGTGTTCATAGAGCTCCTTGTCAGTAAAGGAAAGATTAATCTCATCTCACTTTTCCATTCTGCAGCACTGATATCTTTATTTCCACAGCCAGCTCTCATTGTAGTCAATGGAGAGAAAGAACTTTTAGAAGGGAATTTGTTTAAGCCTAACACAAACAACTAATAAAAGTAAAAAAAATTGTGTCCTAGAAAGGCCAGTAGCTCAGATGTAGCCTTCTACAGATGTGTCCCACAACACATATTCTTTTCTTGCATATATGTGAATTGCCTTTGTAAGGATAGCTGTGGTGAATCAGGCAGGAAAGGGTGTGGAGTGGTCTTTATTAGAGATAGCGTCAAAAGGCAAAAGAAAAATAATTGAGGAATGGTACACAGCAAAGCAGAGGTGGCACTCAGCTTTAGGGAGGTGCAGGGAGGAATGATTAACATGGAGGAACTGGGTCCAAGATCTTGTATATCAAGAAACTGATGCCATTGCAATGATGTTTTGGCTAGAATGTTTTATTCATCTGCTTATGATCAACATAAATTGATCATTTATGCCTTTGGATTTTAAAGAAACAAGTAGCTGATCAGTCACCCTACTACTCCCTGACATGAGAGCACAGTGATACGAGTCCAGGTGTGACTTATAATTTTGAAGCCGGACTGAAAGCCTCCATTCTCACTTCAGTTTGGATGACATTCCCTAGCTGGAGAGGCAAATCTTTAAATCCTCTTGAGGGTCCTGCTTGGTTATTGCCACCACTGCCCTCTCTGACTACTGGAAGACTAAATATCTTATGGGGAGGTGTGAGGCCACCTCTGCCTTCGGTAAGGGGCAGAGACTATAATCTGTATGCTTAGGGATGGACTTTGAGCTCTTAAACAGCTGAGTGGAAGACAGTCTTGTTCTGACAAACTGCGTATCTTAAGCTGAAGATAAGTGAGTTGGTAGGAGAATGGAAGAAGGGGAATTTGAGAATGGAACAAGTTCAGCCAAATAGAGATGATTGCAAGAAAAGAATTAGTGAAGTGCTTGCTCATTTCCATACTTTCTGTAATTTGACTTGGCGAGACAAAAACCTGAACTGCCTTAACTCAGTTTCTGGTTTTATTCCACCTGGGAGATGATATAAAATTCATATACGGTTGTTTGTCTTGAGCAAGACTTACTTGACTTCTCACATACCTAATGTAACACGTGCTGGCATAAACAGTTTTTGCTATCCAAAAAACTCCTACTTTTTGCAGCTTCTTATAGTGCCAAGTTTTCAGTTAATTACAACATACTCAATTTGATTAGACAGTCACAATAGTTGCTGAACAAGAGCCTTATTCAAAGATTATTGACATTGGAAAGTGATTTTTCTAATTCAATAGGGTACTTTAGCAATTACCAGAATTAGTCAGAAATTCGGAATATTTGCTTGGAGAAATTCTGTATCTCTAAACATTGNATAAAATTCATATACGGTTGTTTGTCTTGAGCAAGACTTACTTGACTTCTCACATACCTAATGTAACACGTGCTGGCATAAACAGTTTTTGCTATCCAAAAAACTCCTACTTTTTGCAGCTTCTTATAGTGCCAAGTTTTCAGTTAATTACAACATGCTCAATTTGATTAGACAGTCACAATAGTTGCTGAACAAGAGCCTTATTCAAAGATTATTGACATTGGAAAGTGATTTTTCTAATTCAATAGGGTATTTTAGCAATTACCAGAATTAGTCAGAAATTTGGAATATTTGCTTGGAGAAATTCTGTATCTCTAAATATTGTTTTGTAAAACAATTTGAAAGAAATCTAAGCACAAAGGTAACTTAAATGTGAGGAAGAGACAGGACATCTGGGAAACTTGGACAATGCTGTAAATACGTAGCTGATACNAGCCTTATTCAAAGATTATTGACATTGGAAAGTGATTTTTCTAATTCAATAGGGTATTTTAGCAATTACCAGAATTAGTCAGAAATTTGGAATATTTGCTTGGAGAAATTCTGTATCTCTAAATATTGTTTTGTAAAACAATTTGAAAGAAATCTAAGCACAAAGGTAACTTAAATGTGAGGAAGAGACAGGACATCTGGGAAACTTGGACAATGCTGTAAGTACGTAGCTGATATACATTTGCCATACGAACCCTGACTAGTAAGTCTTCTTAAGATAGTGTATTAATTCTTCTCAGCTTGTGCTTGCTTTATTCCATACTTCATGTTTGTTTGCCAAGACATTTAGAATTACATCAAAATCATAGTTTTACATGGCATTTCATTTTCTCAAATAATTTGATATTTTCAATAGAACTAGCAAGGTGATTTTCCCTCTGCTACTAAATAATGTGTCTAACAGACTATCCTGGTGTCTCCCAACATGACCAGAAGAAAAGAGGATTTTGTGTTTGTGTTATTTTCATTATAATGCATATGAAATCAGAACTGCTCAAAGGGACTAGTGCTTTTCATGGAATAATAAATAGATATTTATTTTCTTGTGTAAACTAGAGGTTATTTCTCACACAAAAGATGTGGTAGTATTTACTATATTCTTTGCTTTTTTATTGCTTGAACATAGCAGTGATTTTTGATAGCTTTCAAAAATTATTATCTTCCTGATAATATTTACACATCATAATTAACGTAATATTGCAGTAATTTAAACCACACTGATAAACCACTTGAGTAATAACTTCCTGGTCAACAGTTGCAGTTGTCCAGCTTCAGTGAGAGTTGCTTAAACTAGGGTACTCTAAAGTTTTAAGTAGATATGTAGCAGTTCAATAGGCTAAAATGGTAATGGTTATGTAATAACATTAGTTTTAAACTGATAGTGACTAAGAGCTGGTATTTTGGGAGAAGATACAAAACATGTTCTTGATAAATAGATAAGGTTTTGCAGGTTTTAGGTTGGTCTTTTTTGTTTTGTTGTTTATTTTTTTGTTGTTGTTAGGGATCAATTTTATTCTACTTGCTTTGAAAAAATCTAATAAAGAGGGAAGGAGTCATCCTACAAAAGTTTGGAAAGGAATTCTGGTTGGTGGTTTGTTTTTGGTTTCTTTTCCCTTTGTAGTACTGTGTGACATATATTACTAAATAATTTTTAATATATTTGTAGGGTGGTTTTCTCCTGTGTTTGGTATTAAGTTTTTTTTTTTTTTTTTACTACTGACTGATAATGAAGGCTGAATAAAAACTGTTAGAGGCTCAAAACTAAGTGGTACCCTTACATGAAAATAGTTTTCCTAGCACTATGGAAATTATCTAAAGAATAGAATTTCTAAAGGCAAAGAAAAAAACCCCCTATATTATTCTAAAAGAAATATTCATATTCCATCTTTAGCACTGTAAGGATATTAATGCCAAGCTTTTGCCTAAGATTTAGTTTCATAATGCTGCAGCTGAAATGCATCAGAATGCATTGCTGTGCCTTCTGTTTCTAAGACAGGAAATTCAAAAGTCTATAGACCTTAGCTGAAAAGGCCAAATTCTGAGAAATAAACTAAGATGGAAAATGTCTTAAACATATCTGAATGATGTTTCAGGACACTTGATGATGCTTAAACCAACCATTTGATTGTCCAAGCTGTTCAAAAGAGAATGAAATAGCTAAAAATATAAAAGAGGAAGACTGGGGTGCATGGGGTGCTTGGTGTAAATGGATGGCCCAGACCGTCTGGCTTCCTGCACAACTCACTTGCTGGGGAACTTCCATAACATTCCTGTGCCATGTTATGAGCTAAATGTAGGCCCATGAAGCAATGCACAGGTGGAGTTGTTGGTGCATGCTTGCATTCCTGGAGCAGCGATCCAGCTCTTAGACTGCAGAGATGGAGATGAGAGGAGGGAGGCAGAATTTAGTGAAGCAACCAGCTTAGTTTTCCCCCACGTGATGAAAATATGAAGATAGTAAAATGTCTTTATAATTAAAAAAACCCAATAATTTTATTTGTGTTTTTCACTCTGTAGTCCTTATTCCCAATGTAGGCCCAAGTAACACTCATGCTGGTGTGGATTAGATGACACAGTGGGACTGATGTGGTCTTTCTCAAAGAAACTTCTGAAAATGTAGTGCACTTTTAGGAGTTGAGAACTGGAATTTTTCGAGCTCTGACCTTTCAGTTTGAAGCACCTTGAGGCTTATCTGCCATCTATAACAATTAGACAGTGACCTCCAATTTATGCTTCTGACTGACTTGCAACACTTGCCTACTGGTCAAGTAGCTAACCCATGTTAAAACATACTGCTAGTTATCTGCCTCTCTGTACTACATTTTTTTCAATCTTGTCCATCTGTTAGGTCTCCTCTTTCATCTCACAAGAAATGTTAGTATATATCTGTGACAGTCTGGAAGGAGATATTTGTTTAGTATTTATTTTTCTAATGTTTTGTATGTGGGAGCTGTAATGTGCTGAGGAACTGATGCATTTAAAATAGGATTCACTTTCTTTAACCTTAGTTTGCTAGTGCACTTAAAATTAGACCTGTGGTTAATGAAAACTTTCCTTGTAGTAAGCACATAAGAGCTCAGATCTGTGGCCTTTGTGGAGTAGGAAGACCTGTACACTGCAGTGCATCATGATGGCAGAGAGGGCTTGGGAGGTTCCAACTGCCCCCTTACCTGCCTTGCGTTGGCATTTCATGGTGGGCTGGAGAGAGGCCTCCAAGTGCACTATGCTGAAATGAAAACCTCCACTCTGCTCTTGTCTTAGACTGGGTGGCCTAAAGCATAGGGTTTGCAGTGGTAAGTTTACTAGCCTTACAACATCAACAACCATTTATCAGGAGGCATCTGCTGAGTTCACAATGAAAAATAATCACTAGTGCACAGGAGATATCCTACTTTTTCATTCAAAGTGCAATTACGCTGCTGCTTTGTCCTGGCAAACTGCTGTACATGAGTTCTCTATCATCACATTATATGGCATATGAATGGGAGTCTCGAAGTGGGGAGAAAGAAGAGAGGGGAATGGAGTAGAACATTTCTTCTGTGGCATCCAGCTTTTTAGCAAAGTCCAGGGCTTTGAAAAATAGTTGAGAGTGCTTTGTTGAAATTATTAAAGATTTGACTGATTAATCTCTACTGTAAAATACCATTTGCCTTTTATCTTGTGCTTTAATCAAAATAAATGAGCACAATGGGTAAAAACCCCTCAACCTAAGAAAATTGGCTGAAAATACCATTTGTGAGAGTTGGCAATAAGGACATTCATGGAAATAACTTTCAGGCAATTTCAGTTCCTGAATCCTTGCTGAGAAAAAATAAGATAATACAGGATCTGTAAAGGTTATTTAATTTGAAATATTCTGGAACTAAAATAAATCACAGTTAATTTCTGCCATATCCATTATCTTTGGTTTGTTTATGTAGAAAGATAATGTAATCTAAATATTTTTTGTACATACAGCTCGTTTCAAAAATAGAAAGAAACACTTTATTTTACAAGAAATTTCAATAGCAGAGAGGTTTGAGCTATAAAAATGTGTTTTAACAAAAATGTGGGTAAGCCTCTAATTTGCGAAAAGCATATAATCATCAAAAATGAGTTTACGATATGTTAAATGTTTCATAAAATGTAGAAACACTAACTGTAAACATAGAAAACCCTATTTCAGTCATCCTAATGCATTCATTTTTGCACAGTAAATCTCAGTAGTTTTGTATAAACCTATCTCATTAGTAGAATATTTGTATCAGAACCATTCAAACAATTCATGAGACCCATTCATTACTAGGAATACTGAGGTTTGTACTCAGAATTAGTAGTCTCTTAGAGTAGTGTCAGAGAAGACATATTTTGCTGATTTTCTCTTCTAGTCGTCCATGATGATTTTAATCTTCATAAGCTCAGACTCACAACTATGCCTCATTACACACATATGTGGAGAGGAATATGTATGGCTTTCCCAAGCAGCTGAATCAATTTCATATATTTGCATTTCCTAGAATTTAGAATGGCATAGAAGTTCCATAAAACCAGAAACAGCAAATTGAGGACTAAACTTATTTTGAGGTCTGCCTGAAAGACGTGGAGGGCAAATATATTGCTAGTATAAGATGATAGATTCAAAGGTGACATGAAGTTGTGATAAACTAAAAAAATCACCAGCAGATCATTTTGAATCTTTGTGTCACACTTTATCATAGCATGTCCTAATTCTTTAGTAGGGCTGGAAGGGAGCTAGCCTGTCTATACAGAGCCTATTACCCTAATAATGAATGGGAAGTTTACTCTGCCTCTAGGACTTTCATGTTAAAGCACCAGGTAATGGATTGTTAAGGACCATTTTGGGACTCAAACAGTCTCGGCAATAAAAAAACCCTAATTTTTTCATTACTACACCATAAACTCATGTGAATTGAGACTATTTAAATTTATGAGTAGAATTTTCTGGAAGGTGTGCAAATTTAAGTTTGCAGAATTTATCTCAGCTCTGATAAATGTAATGGTAAACAAATTAGCTGCACATTGGCAGTAACAATAAATACTCTGCAATTCTTTCATCTCTGGAGCACAGAAGCTAGAAACAGAATCAAGTATGTTACGTTGCAACATGGAGAAAAATCATCTAAGGATGAAGCTAAAATTCAGCCTGTGACAGATTACTTTTTGCCAACATACAGCATGTGAGATCAGTTGTTTTCAAATAGTCATAACAGCACTGCCTGGTGAAGAATGGAGTTATTTGATTGTAAACTTCTACAGTTTTGACAGCTCACTTTGGAGATTCAACATTTTATATTGTATGTTTCTTGAGAGTATCTGTTAATGGAAAGGAGAGACAATATACTCTTTTGGATGGACTATACGGATTGAATTACTGAAAAAATGTAGATATAAACCAATTTAGGTTTTAAGATATACATAGATTTTAGCAGTATTAAGACTTAGGGGAAACTGCTTAGATACAAATCTGTCTAGTAAAATTGCTTGAAGGACCTTTGTACCTCTAAAGACACTGCATGTACAACAGAAAATATAATGTCTAATAAAATAATGGCACACAGTTTTAGTTTTACTCTGCTGTATATTTCTTCTGCTTTCTGTAGAAGTTTAGAAGTAAAACAAGGCAAAAAAGTCAATTAAACTTTGATTGATTTTTAAGGGAAAAATCTAAACACAAAAGAGAGAAGGTGTTCCCAAATTATTCTGGTCCATCCAGTTAGTTGACTGGAATTTGGAAAGAAACAAGCATAACATAAAATCTTTTCTGTAAGTAGTAAATAATTCTAGTATTTATTGTGTTGTATTTGCAACATTTATTTTTTCAGCATATCAATTGTATCTTGATACTGGAATACAATACTGGTGCTCTGAGTTAAATGCAAATACTGTTCCAGTTGCACACAAGCATTTGCCAATTTTTTAAAAACAAAACAAAAAGCACAAGATGTTTTTAAAAATTCAGGAGATTTAGCAACACAGAAACTTAGTTGCTGTAATTATCTGTTTAAAGCTGTAATGGCCTGGATATGTAGTTCCCTGTGGGAACAAGGACTGATAGTCTTGACTTTGCAAAAGCTTCTTTCTGTTTATCAAAGTCTGGGTTAGGTTAGCCCCTCTGGAAGCCAGAGTGTTGTACTCACGTGTATGAGATTACTTTCTTCTGGAAACTAAGGGAAGATCAGCCAACTTCAAGTATAAATGTGAACAGATGATGTCTTATCCATAGACTGGTATCTGACAGCTAAGCAAATTGGGTGTGCAATGCTGTCATGGCCACCCGATACTGTCCCTCTTGTTAGATAGGTTGTACCACTTACATAGGTCTTAGGAAAAGCAAAGTTGAGAGCAGGCTCAGTTGGCCGTCCTCAATGCAAGAGCTTCCACTGCTCTGTTTTCATGGCTGTCACCTTGGCTGAAGGTTGGTGCAAGCCTTCTTGGGGAAAGGATGTGCCCAGTATGTACAAACACGGTTGCTTCACTCTGTGTATTAGTAGTCCGGTAGAAAGCAAGTGGTGGTAACTTGGGGCAATCTTGTGAATTGCTCTGGGTAATTGTATCATTCATGTCAAGGGTAACTAAATTTTTTCTTGAAGCTGCAACTTATCCGTTGAAGACCCTGGCAAGTGTTTCATGCCATAGAGCAGATAGATGATAGAGAAAAGCAAAAACTTCTGTGGGTGAAGCAAAAACAGGTACACAGGGGAATCATACTGTCTTATCATATTGACTTCCCTGCCTTTGGAGATCTTTCAAAAGATACTAGATACTGGGGTCACTTGATTTGTCTGTTTGATGACTCATCCAGCAAAACACTTAAATGTGTTTTCTAAGTTAGGGTGGAATTGGCTTCAGCAAGGCTTTTGACAATGTCTCCTACAACATCCTCACAGATAAGCTTAGGAAGTATGGGTTAGATGAGTGGACAGTGAGCTGAATCGAGAACTGGCTGAATGGCAGAGCTCAGCGGGTTGTAATCAGCGGCACAGAGTCTAGTTGGAGGCCTGTGACCAGAGGTGTTCCCTAGGGGTCAGTATGGGTCCAGCCCTATTCAACATATTCATCAACGACCTGGATGAAGGGACAGAGTGTACCCTCAGCAAGTTTGCTGATGATACAAAGCTTGGGGGAGCAGCTGACTCACCAGAAGGCTGTGCTGCCATTCAGCGTGACCTGGACAGGCTGGAGAGTTGGGCGGAGAGGAACCTGATGAAGTTCAACAAGGGCAAGTGTAGGGTCCCGCACCTGGGGAGTAACAACCCCATGCACCACTACAAGTTGGAGGTTGCCCCAACCTGGAAAACAGCTCTGCAGTGCTGGTGGACACCATGAGCCAGTAATACGCTGTTGTGGCCAGGAAGACCAATGGCATCCTGGGGTGCATTAAGAAGAGTGTAGCCAGCAGGTCGAGGGAGGTGATCCTGCCCATCTACTCTGCCCTGGGGAGGCCACTTCTGGAGTACTGTGTCCAGTTCTGGGCTCCCCAGTTCAAGAGAGACGGGGAATGACTGGAGAGAGTCCAGTGGAGGGCAACAAAGATGATGAGGGGACAGGAACATCTCTCTTATGAGGAAAGTCTGAGACATCTGGCTCTGTTTAGCCTGGAGAAGAGAAGACTGAGAGGGGAATCTCATCGATGCTTACAAATATCTGAAGGGTGGATGCCAAGAGGATGGGGCCAGACTCTTTTCAGTGGTGCCCAGCAACAGGACAAGGGGCAAACTGGAGCACAGGCAGTTCCACCTGAGCATGGGAAGGCACTTCTTTACTGTGAGGGTAACAGAGCCCTGGAGCAGGCTGTCCAGAGAGGTTGTGGGGTCTCCTTCTCTGGAGATATTAAAAACCCACCTGGACGCGTTCCTGTGCAACCTGCTCTAGGGGCGCCTGCTTTAGCAGGGGTAGTTGTACTAGATGATCTCCAGAGGTCCCTTCCAACCCCTACCATTCTGTGATTCTGTGATTCCCATGCTTAAACAAGTGACTTAAGTTTAAAACATTTTTCAGGCCACTGGCACGTGCATGTCTCTGTAACAATATCCCTCTGAGGCATAATCTATAAAGCCAGGTAATCTGGATTTGAGCATGCTATATAAATCTAATAAAACACATCCCAACACACTCAAAGGTCTCAATCTAGCTTCTTTTACATCCTGTCACAGCAATCAGTTTGACTTAAGTGGTTCTCTTTCTCATTTAAATGTGAGGTATTCATGTTGATCATGGAGCCCTTAAGGCTAAATGAGGAAAGTTACTGGATTTTTCCACATTTGTCACCTAGATACAATGTTTGGAACATCTTGTGCATGTTGCAAAATTATTAATATGAATTTGTTCATTTAAAGGAATATTAGAATCACAAGAATAGTGAGAAAAATAAGTTCCACAAATTTATCAGTGTTATGTTGCTCTTCCCCAGTAAAATATCGTTAGTTCTATCTGTGTTTTCACATTTGTTTCTGTGCTCGAGCTCTGTTCTTCCCTGGCTGTCTGCAGGATTCCACCATTTGCTATTGGAGTTGTATGTTTAGCTCTAAAAAAAGTTAGATGCTGTTGTCATGTAATAGCTAGTGTCTCGCTAATTTTTAAAATAATACATTACAGTATTGTTTTACTAAAATTGATGTAGTCTTCAATTTTTTTCATGATGTTTCATACAGGTTGCTAGCTTACCGTGTATGAGTAGGTTTTGGATAGTTATCAGTGTCACTTGTTCTGACAGTCCTGTATTTCATCTCAGTTGTACCGCAGAGACCTAGACAGATACTGCAACAAATGTTCTATCAATAGTCATTTGAATGTGCTGAGTGGAGCTGGCGGGCCAACTATTCTCTTACAACGAAAGTTTGCACTTTTTTCTTTAGATAACCAGTATCTTGGAAGGCCAAGGAGAGGCCCATTGCTTGTTCTGCACATAAAAGTGTTGAGGTTAAAGCAAAACACTTTTCTGAGGATGTTCTAGACAAAACCTAACGTCTTCACATTTTTGCACTCAGAATCTGATTTTCCCTATCTCAGATTCACTCCTGGCAGTGACTCTATGGGAAATCTTGGCATAGACTTAAAACAGATAGAATATAATAGGAAATTATTATAATTTTAGCAATCAGAAGAAAATAGGATTATAGGTTTTGTTCTGTGATTTAAATTATACAGTAACTCCTGTGTATGGTAACTAGTAGGTAACCACACTGTAATTTTTATGTAATTCCAGACTATATGAAATTCACAGCAATTTAATGTTGAATTAATGATCACTTGCAGTTTTAGCCACCTGTTTTCTGAGCTACAACAGGTGTCGGGATTTGAAAGGATAGTGGGCATGTGATAAACATTTTGAATCTCTTTTCTTTAAGCTGGTAGTAAAGTCCATACTTTACTTGCAGGTAAATGGGATCATTTTTTTTTTTCCAAGGAATTCTGAGATTATTTTTTTTTGACAATTAGGATGAAAAGTCAAACTTTTGAGGAAATCTCTCCATAGGAGAATTTGTCAGCAAATGATCACAATGAAAATGAGCCATATATTTAAGAATGTTAGTACAAATAATTTATAGATTGGTTTGGCTAAATCTGAAAAAATATGGAGAACTTTAGAAACTACAATATTCACAGCAAGCCTTAAAGTTATAAAGATAATTTTGTGCTCTCCTCTTTTTTCCCTAAAAAAGGATTTCACTTTGCTATTGAATCCTAGCTGAAGTATCAAAAGAGCACTTGCTCACAGAGCTGTACTGCATAAGACTGTTACTTATGCAGACCTGTATAACTTTTATTAACTAGCTGAGTTCTGTTCCTCATCAAAGTACAATTGTCCTATCTTCCATTAAATAAATCACCCTTCTAGAGTTCAGTTCATGAGGGTTATAATACATTCTTTTCATTCAGATCTATGAATATTGTTATTATACCCTTTTGTTGAAAATAAATATAAATTAGTTACTTTGCAAATAGAATTGTGAAACTTCATTAAAAGATGTAACTTTTTTCATTCAGAAATAATGCTATGTATCTTCACAGTATACCCACACCTTTGTCTTTTTGAGGCTGCTTTTATAGGCATTCAGATATTCTTTTAAAAATGAGCTTGTGATTCTCAAACTTCCAGAGCAAAGCATTGCGTATGATGACAGACTGCCCAAGAATGAGAAGAATTATCTATTAACTGTCCTTCATAAAATATTTTCTGATGCCACACCAATCTTCACACATGCAGATGATGCTTTCTTATCCTGTGTTGAACAACAGAGGAACAAGTATGTGGGTGAGAATTACAGAATGGTTGAAGCTGGAAGGGACCTCTGGAGGTCCATCTCAAACAGGGCCACCTAAAACCCGTTGCCCAGGACTGTGTCCAGATGGCTTTTGAGTATCTGCAAGGATGGAGACTCCACAATCTCCCTGGGCAACCTGTGCCAATGCTCAGTCACCATCACAGGAAAAATGTGTTTCCTGATGTTCAGAGGGAACCTCCTGTGTTTCGGTTTGTGCCCATTGCCTCTGGTCCTGTTACTGGGCATCACTGAGAAGGACTTGGCTCTGTCTTCTTTAAACCATGCCTTCAGGCATTTATACACATTGATGAGTTTCCCCCTGAGCCTTCTCTTCTCTCAGCTGAACAGTTCCAACTCTCTCAGCCTTTCCTCACATGAGAGGTGCTCCAGTTCCTTAATCATCTTTGTGGCCCTTCATTGGACTCTCTCTGGTATGTTCATGTTGTTCATGTACCAGGGAGCCCAACACTGGACCGAGCATTCCTGATGTGCCCTTACCAGGGCAGAGCAGAGGAGGAAAATCACCTTCCTTCACCTGCTGGCAATACTTTACCTAATGCAGCCCAGGATACTATTAGCCTTCTTTGCGGCAAGGACATAGTGGTGGCTAATGTTCAACTTGGTGTCCACCAGAACCCCTAGGTCCTTTTGCAAAGCTGAGGTTATACCTTCTACAGAACTTGCACTATGAAACTGATATGAAGTGAGAAAATTTTAAGTCTGATGCAAACTCCACTGGTAGAGTCTAAATTCTACATCAATTTGCAAATACAAATGCGAGTAGAAGTTAGCTTTAATTCTTACCCCTGGCTACCATCAGGCTTCTTTCACTGATGGTGGTTTGGTCTTGGGAGATTTCTGCTGTTACTTTTCCACTGAAGAACCACTGAANTGAGAAAATTTTAAGTCTGATGCAAACTCCACTGGTAGAGTCTAAATTCTACATCAATTTGCAAATACAAATGCGAGTAGAAGTTAGCTTTAATTCTTACCCCTGGCTACCATCAGGCTTCTTTCACTGATGGTGGTTTGGTCTTGGGAGATTTCTGCTGTTACTTTTCCACTGAGGAACCACTGAAGTTTCCCTGTTTTCTTGGAGGCATGGTTCTTCCACAGATCACCCTGAGGATGCGCTGTGTAAGTTACAAGTTGTGAAGGAAGGCAGTGCCTGTGATTTTTATGGGTGAGAACATTTCATATGCTGTGGGTCAGAACAGGGCACTGAACCTGGGTCTTGTACATCCGGGGTCCTGCTGGCTCTTGAAGCATCACAAAATAGCACTGCAAGGTACTGTAGGAGATCAGTTTGTTGAGGAAAATGCAATTCAGACCCTAAAAGCTTTGCTATTATTATTTAGCAAATAATATTGGATAAATTTATAACCGATGAAAACTGTAATATTCACATCTGTAGATACTCATTCAAAATGGGATTTATTCCCAGAGTGATCATACATCAGTTTCCTTTTCTTCTAATTAAATACAGGGCCAGAAATCTTGCAGTGATACAGGATCAGAAATAACTAGGATATTACCAGTGGAAAACTCCACTTTCCTTGCTGTTATTGTGCCTTTGTTTGACTTCTAATGCATACTTCACACATACCTTCACTGAGTTTTACCTTGTTCATTTAATTTGTTAAGAACATGTTGAATTCTGTTCTTCACAGAGTCTGACATCTCTCCCACGCTGGGGCGATTTGCAAGCTTTTCACTACTGGATTGCTGAAGTATTAATAAGTAAAATTTTGTTCAAGACAAATCCCTGGGGCTCTCACTTGAAATGTTCTCACTGTCTCACACTGAACTAACATCTGTTTGTTGTGTATATTTAAGCTGTGTGAATTCATTTAGATCACAGTATTAAATGTAAGCTTCCAGTAAGAAGAGAAGGAGGGAAGAGTGGGACGAACGCCAGATCCTGCCATCCATCCTTTCCTTGTGTCTGACCCCACTTCCTCTCTGCAGTGGTGAAAACTCCCTGAGGGGGCTGTGGAGGGTTGTGATGAACCTTTTGTACTATGCAGTAGGCATGTATCTCCCTGTCTGCAGAGAGGGAGATGGAAGAAAAGGCTGCCCAGTGCAGGATGCTTCTGCCCTGTTCCCTTAGTTTGTGTATAAAAATGTCACATCGGATGTTGTTACAAGACAACTTAAAAACATATTTTTATGCCAAAGATGCTAATTAGTGTTTCTTATGAATCTGAAGCTTTAGCACAAGAAAGGTTTCTGTGATTTCTAAACTCTGATCCTTTTTCTTGGGCAGGAGCAGCTGAATGGCATGCTGCTTGTTAACTCCAAGGAGTATGCTGAAAATTGAATGTTGCTGGAAGAAGTTTTTATGTTATATAAAATGGATTCTTAGGTTTGATAGAACTAAAGGAAACATAGGTACCTAAACAGTGTTGCATGTGGCTGGGACAGGAGCTGTATATTCCTTTAGGAGAGAGCAAAGGGTAGTGTAATAGCATAATAGGGCACTGAATCAACTCAAGTAATAGATTAACTCCGCAGTAACTAATACGTACTGACTTAGCCTTATCTCATCTTTCTCTGGTACATGAATTCCACATTGAATTCGATTCAATTACATTACTGCTCAGACCAGCGGGCCTGAAATTCAGGCCTCAAGTTGAGTGGTAATCGTCCATGAAATGAGAATAATGGCTTCATAGTTGTGCCCTATGCAAGCATCCACCACTGAAATGAGGTTCCTCCCCAGACCGGCTGTGTCTGGCTCCAGCTACATATTTGACTGGCTCTGTGATAGTGGGGCTCTGATTACAATTCTTGCATGTTTATATGTGGCCCTATATAATTCACCCATTTTCTTGCACAGACCTCCTCCAAGCTGGAGCTAGCTTTTCTGTTTTCTTTTCAATGGCTGAGTAGCCATTGTATCTTTTTGAATCCTTCTCTCCCTTTGCCGATCTTCACAAAGGCATTATATTGCCATTCACTGCTGAGCTGCTGTGCATTCTCCAGGCAGGTTTGTTAGGTCACATTAGTAGAGATTAAGATCTGTGTTGTCCCCACTCTTCCCAGTTTGCTAACTGTGAGGTCAATAAAATTCTGTTTTCTCTCAAACAACAGTCAGTTTTCTTATCAGGGTTGTAGCAATCTCCAGTTCACCAGCCTGACATGTGGATACAGCTGGAGGGAGCACTCATCAGATACACTGAAGGGTGTAGGAGGATTTTTTTAGCCATGCTATTTTATTCCTACAGCAATCGGTGGTTTTGCTTGTTTGTCCTATGTGGGCACTTTTATCTAAGTGAAATTAGGGAGTATCAGAGATGAGATTTGCTGAGAGAAGGAAGGAAAGGATCTGAGAAGCAGTTGGCTAGCCGTTAATTTTTTTTTTTTAAATAATTCCAAAAGATGCTTTAGCTCTACTGTTTTACAATGTTATCAGCTTTACAATGTTATCATTGTTATCATAGTTTAATGACTAAATAATGATTCAACTCTTTCAAGTAATGAATCATTCAAAAGTAAGGATCTGACCAGTCAGTATGGAAAAAAAAATAACACTTGTATGCAATATCCTTATGCCTGTTCATATGAACAAAAAAAAGAAAAATAAATCTTCCAAATACACTTCAGGGTTTTCAAGAAATATTTGAAAGCTGTGATGATCCTATGACCCTTTCTACAATTCTTCATACCTTTCACCACTTGGACGCACCTGGTCCTTCTCTCTCCTTCCCTCATTTCTCAATTCCAAATACCAGCTGAACATTACTGTCTTTGAAGCCAGAACAGTGATAATATTGCCTGTTACCAGAATGGCAGAAGAGGCCAGCATGCCAGGTCCTAAATCCCAGAAAGACGGAGGAGAAAGCCGCTGGAACCAGGCATGGGAACTGTCCTTCTGGGGCAGATCTCACAGGCAATATTTGGTCATGGACACTGGGACACACCAGCTTCTTGAGGGGGATGTCAAGGAGACAGAAACGAGATGGTCTTTCAGCCCTGACAGTCTTGCCCTTTATGCATTTCCAGCCTTGCAAAGGTTTCCTATTTCTATTGGTATGTGAGATGGTGTCCCTTTGATAATGGGTCAAGAGCAGCCATGAAGCAGGCATTATGGACAAGCTTGTTCTTCACTAAATAATTCTATCAATTTCTTTAGAGTGCTTGCATTTTGTTAGTTTCCTAATTATTCTCTAAACTTTATATACCAGGGCTGTTTATTTTTGTATGTTTGCAGTGACCCTCGTTCCTGGTAAAATTCCCTTGTCAGTAACTTGAACCAATAGCTGTTAAGGTGAAAGCACCTCTGTTTTGGTGGTCACATCTATGCCTTCCTCAGTCAGCTTTTCAACAAAACAGCAATGAAAGAAACATGGCTCATGAGAAACTCAAAATTTAGAGTAATATTGCTGCTGCATGTAGAAACACCAGACTGCAGCTAGCCATTGAGAAGTTTAATTTTCATTTTATTCAAGTGATTTCATACCCTGAGGAAGTGGGGGCCAGATAATGCCCCAAGAGGTCTCTTCTAGCTATAGCTTCCTAAAGAGCTATTCATCCACTCAAGCTCAGAGAATGGTGTCTTCCTGTCACCTACTAAATGGACATCTCTTCATCAAGGATCTGATCAGCAATGGCAGAGGGGAACAGGATTGAGGAACCTTCCTTAGGACTCCTAACAAGCAAGGCAAAGAGGCTCAACTGATATGTCCACATGTAATAAATAGGTCTTACTTCAAGGAAGAGAGTAACTGAAATGCTGTACTTCAGAGAACATTGCCATACTTTAATGAAGTTTATGGAAATTCTTGGCTGAACTTTACAAAAGAAAGTACGTAAGGAGAGTTTTTTTGTGGCATGATCATTTCTCCTCTCAGTTCCCATGATTTGAATAACATAAAACAAATGAGTGTGATCACAGCAGTGGTTCTTCACAGTCCCTCGGTATCACATAATAATGTTTTTAAGTTTCAGAAAACTCCCTTCTTTTCACACATATGGAAGACCTACAAATCCAGGCCAGTAGAACTCGGCCAACCCTGCAACATCCTCTCTAGTAGTCTGTCTTTGCTGGCTGTGTTTGTCAGTCTAAAGAAAGCTATAAAATCTGTGTGCTGTTTGAAAAACTTAATCTGTGGTGAAAAACAAATAGCTGTTTTGATAGAACAGCAAAGTTTTAGCACTTTTACAGCAGCCTAGTCTTTATTTCCAACAGTCTGTGCAAGTGTCTTAAACCTGGTGAGAGGTACAAAGGAGGAATAGTACCTGTATGTGACTACAGATCAACAGGAAAACAATTTAATCAGTTTCAGCCATAGATGAAGTTATAAAATGCCATACCGATGTTGCACACCTAATCTGAAATGATACAGCTTGGATAATCTATTCTAATGATGCATAATTTGTAAGAACTGCTGTTTTACCTGTATAATTGCATAATCTCTGGGGGAAATAAACCAAACAAACCAAGCATGCCAGATTCTGAAACAGAGTATATTGGAAGAGATGCCCTGAAACCAATGAAATTATGCTAATTTTTACCTCCTATGTTTTAAATAAGCCAGAAGCAGAAATGTGAGTTTGTGTATTAGACTCCTTGATATTGTCATACTTGCAGTGCATCCATGCTTTTGGCACTGCTATAAGCATATTCAGGGCTTGGAATGTGTAGGGTAATTTAAATTTCCTTTTCATAAATTGCTTGGAGAACAAACTATTGTATCCTTATTGATCTTTATTTTATTGTTGTTTCAGGTTAGGTTTCCCCATGATGATTGTATCCTGTACCATCGGGATGTGCTATCTTCTAGTTGCTCATGTTGTAGTAGGTTGGAACTCATAGTAATTTATACTTTCAAGACTCAAGGAAGCTTTCTGTTTCACTTACTTTGTATATCAGAACACTAAGAACACATATGAAAAGAAAAAGATGTGTAAAACCCCACTGTATGGTATCCAATCCAAATGTTTGTCAACATCAGCATCAGGTTTGGTCATTCCTAACCTTGTGTTTTGTGAACAATCTGCAGAACTAGACAACCAAAATTAAAACAATCCATATATTTAATTATGAATACAATTATTGTGCAGAAGAAAAGGTACCATCACAAGAGAATATGCTGTGCCTGGAAGTTTGTATTGACACAATCTGAGTAAGTCACAGATGAAAACCTCATTCACAATAGCAGATGTTCAGTAATTTCTTTTTAGGGCTTCATTTGTCTTTGTCAATGTATTTAGCTATTTGTATTAAAGTAACTAATATTTGAGTTCTAATAATAAACAAGAAGAAACTGTGTACATTATCCACATTTAAAAGGATGTATCATTATCTACATTTAAAAATAAACACATCTCCTGAAAATGCGCTGTGGAAGGTGTTATTATTTTGCAACCGGGATTGCATTCCATGGAGGCTTTGTTTTTCATTTTAAAGCTGCTAATCAGTGTTAAACTGCTTTTTTTCCTGAAATAAACTAATGGCCCTCTTCTTACCAAAGTATGGCCAGAAAATGTGATAAAGCACAGGGCATCTTCTGTTTAATTTTTAATTAATTTCTGTGATGGAGCACTCTAAATCTTTTAATAGGTTAATACACTATATGGAAGAATGAGATCACACTTTGGCTTTGATTTCCTTTTCTCTGATAATAATGTGTTAAACCACATACATTGTTTTGTGTAATTGGCTGCCAGAACAGGTCAAACTTTTCTTATAAATACTAAGTCCTGTGAGGCATGCAAGGTCTCAATGCCTATCTTCCAATACCTTTGCAGGATTGGTCTGAATTACTGGTGGGTCTGTTTTATCTTGAGCCAGAGAAATTGGCAGCCTGGTCAGTGTAACCCAAGTGAACAAGGCTGAATTACAGGGAGCTGGTAGACATGATCAAATTGTGGCTTTTACCTGTGCTTAGTCCTTGAGATAACCTGCTAAGTGAGAGAAGCATTATCTTTCCCACAGAGGGTGTGAGGTTAATCATGCATCCCATTTTACTCATATGCAGTTTGGTTTTTTTAAGTCTGAAATATGGTATTAAGAGGCTAATGGGTCACAGCACCCACTCAAAGCAAGGCTGGCTCCCACAGCGCATGGTAGATTCAATGGTAGCCGAGGATGAATGTGGAGCAGCAGAAGAGCTCTATTGCCCTGAAACCTCCCACCAAGACTTCCAGCCCCATCTGTGCTTGGGCCTCCTGGATCAGTGAAGTCTTCTGTGGTGGGGCTGAGTTTCGCAGAACCGTTGAGAAACCTCAAGGCTATTCTAACGGCGACTAGCTGTACATCACAGAATCTTCTCCCAAGACAAGCATGACCTCCATTTCCTTTCATGTTAAAAAAATCCACCAAACCCCTGCAAAAAATCTGGATCAAAGCAAAACAAAAAACAAACAGATGAGCCTGAAAGTCACTCTGGCAGATGATTTGTCTGAAACTGTATTTGGCCTGTCTCACTCTCAATGTGGACACTTTTTCTTTGTTAGAGCAGTTTGCTCTGAAATAACTGGAATTCCATTTCAGTTAAATATTTATGCTAATCAGCTCAGCATTGATCCCTGGTTAAAAATTATTCACAAAATATTTTATAGCCCTTGACATTTCTCACTTTAGACTTGGTGCAGTCACTGGTTGTGCAAGAACTGTTGTATTAAGCCCCAGAGAATGTAAAATCAGACTGCTAAAACGCTTTTGGTTTTTTTTTGTTTTGGGGAAAGTTATTTCTTTTTTTTTTTCACTCACACAATGTAAGGTTTTATTTTCTCTCTGTTTCAAGTTCCTTCTAAGGGGTAAAAAACCCAAACAAATCCTAGTCTTGCTCCTGGGACCTTGCAACCCTCCTGCAAAACCTAAGCAAACTCATGCTAATAATGTGATCACATTGGCTGACATGAAAACGCATGTCTGCATTTACAGTTTGCTGGAAGGAGGAAGACAGAAGTGCAGCAATTCATTTCCTCGCACTCATGCAAATACTGTGGAACACTTTGCTGAGAGAGGTATCTTGCTGGCTTCAGAAGTGATACATCAACAGGACTCAAATGCAATTTTATTTCTCTTATGTTACTTGTTCTGTCAAAAGAAGGCAAGTAGCACACAGGTAGTACAAAATCATATTGATCATGCTTTTAGGTAACCAAACTTAAGGCTTAACTTTGGTTCTGCTTCTAAGAATTTTTTTTATTATATACTATTTCCCCAAGGATTTCCTTCAAATAAGCTGGTTTTCCTTCGTTAAACAATCTTGTTGCTTCATTTGCACAGCCAAGAAGAACTCAGTGAGATTTCATATAACAAAACAAATTGTAAAAAGAAGATAAAGTTGTTTGTTTGCACAGTGCTTTACGTGAGTGTAATCTAATGTTCAATAACCAGAGAAATAACAGTGATAAACATGTTTTTCTGGCCTCTTGCTGTTTCTCACATTAGCAGACAATCTGCTAAAATGAAAATTACCCAGGTACTTCAGATCATTTCAAGGTAATAAAGTATATTTTTCATTGACTTCCATTATAGTTATCAATGTAGTCTGCATGTCAGAAGGGCACAAGTTACAGTGACTACATCCTTGACAAAACTAGTGTATAAGATCCCATGAAAGTGGAGTGAATTTGGAGAGTGGGTGAAATTTATTTTTGCAGTGAAATTCTCTCTAAAAGGCTGAACAAAATATTAGTTAAATAGTAAATAATGTAAAAGTGTATCCTCTTGAGTATTCTCATGGCTCATCTCAGAGGACAGGGTTCAAATTTTCATTGATATCTCTTTAGGCAGTTTGAGGTGTTTGTTTTAAGCCATAGCGTAAATATAAATATCTGACTACTCTGAGATCCATTTACCCTTTCTGCAAATGGTGTGAAATGCATTAAGACAGCAACATATGAATTACAGCACTACAGGGCTATGTAAGCAAAGCCCATTAAAAGAAACCATCTCCAGCAGATAAGCAGGGCCACTACTGAAAACAAGGAAAGAAACACAAACTAGATACTAGAACTTCACCAAATACCGAGCTATTTAGCAAAAGATAGGATTGACAGCGGCCAAGGGCCTGCCCAGCCCAGCATCTTTCTCTGACGATGCGGCATAGTGGGTGTCTGTGAAGAACACAAAAGTAGAGCAAACATAAAATGATGCTTTCCCAGAATATTGTTCCAACTTTCAGAGATTACCGTGACCATGAGATTTCTTGAGTGAGAGATGACATCTTTATATTGCATAGCACCCGATGGATTGTCCTTCCACAAACTTAGCCAGCTACTTGTTGAACTTGCATAAATTCAACATCAGTCGCAAGGAGTTTCACAGATAAACTATAGGAAAAACACTCCAGATGTTTGTTTGGAACTTACCCTTTGCAAATTAATTTTCTCTGACACCTGTTCCTCAACAACTTTGCCAAATCTTTTGCTTGGGAAGGGACAATGAATAGACATCCTTTTCCTAGATCACGATTCTATAGACCTGTTTCCAGTCTGGACATCACAGTCTATTTGCTCATTTGTTATATGGAAATACTGTCATATCTTTGCTCATACCTTTTTTCACCTTCTGAAGTTTCGCCATAGCCTTTTGGAGTTGAAAGGATGGGAAATACAAACACTAGCAAAGACAGAAATACACTATGGATTTAAACAGCAGCCTGCTGATTTCTTCTGCTTTTCCATTTTATTCCTAATAATTGTTAAGATCTAATTCAGTTATTGGACTGTTATTGACAAATAAGCTGAGGAACATGTTTTTATAGAAGAACATCTTATAATAGCAAGCTGCATCTCCTGAGTGATAATTATTAGCTCACATTGTTTAGTATGTAAAGTTAAGGTTATTTTTGCTCCTCTATCTACATTACTTTACAGCTGTCCACAGTGAATGTCACAGGCCAATTTTTCCCAGTCACTTGCTCTTGTAAGGGTTTTCTGTAATTCTTTACTATTAACTGTTGTCTTTACTACCCTGAATAACCTACAGACTTTCACATTTAACCTTTTACTTCAAAATCTAGACCACTTGAAAATATGTTGACCATGACAGAGCCAGCCTGACTCCCTCTAGAGCTTCAGGGAGGAGTCAGACGTGTTATCCTGTGGTAGTTTAATTTCTTTAAGAGCTGTTTGGCTGGATATTTTTACTCTCTATCTTAATTGCAGATCAAATCAAAATGAGTTTAAAAAATGGAATAATTTTCTGTACTGCACAGTAAGCTTTGTGAACATCTTGCAGGCAGATATTACTGAGGTAGATGGAAAAAATCTTTCTCATTTCTATGAGAATACTTGAATTAAACTGTATGACTTAGAAATACTCAGGTGTCTTGGAAGAGATATAAGGATTTATATTTTGCAGAATAAGCAAACTCCAGTTCATGTCTATAAAAAGAAAATTGCCTAATTGAATGGATTGTTCCATAGCCACTCTTAAAAGTTTATTTTAGACCATACTAAAGCTTCTTGTACCATGTCTTGGTTAACATCAAGTCTAGTCCTAGAAATTAATTCTGGTTTTCTTAACAAAAATCAAAATAAACTGTATTGTTTCTAAGAAACTACATTTGAAACGTACAGTTAGAACTGAAAATTGATTGATCACCCAGTTAGAGGAAGGTCTCATCTAAGAAGTCAAATGTTATTCGCAAAGTCTGTCTTCAGACAACTTGCATTGCAGACTTCCTCCAGTGGCCCAGAATGATTTTATATTTAATAGACGGGAATAGGTTCAGTAAGAAAAGGCTTCTATCTCCTGCCGTGTTGCTAGCTTTCTGTGTAACTTTTTTATAGTCAAAGGATTTGTTCATATATTTATTTACTGGTTTTCTCAACTTTCTGAAATCCTTTAAAAAGGTACATTTTCTATATGGATGCTTTGGGCTTTGTAAAAGAAATAAATACTGTTGATCAAATAGCAGGGAATTAGAGTTATATTCAAACACCATCTACTATTTTAAAGATACTAACAAAAAATGTGGAAACATCAGCATAACAGCTACTAACCACCGTTAAAGAATTCACAGGTTCTAAATGGCAGAAAATCAGTGCCACCTGAAATAGACAGAAAATAAATATGCTGAGCATGAGTCTCTGTGTTTGTTGTAATGGGATGTTAAGAAAATGATTGGGATCCAAGCCAGAAAAAATAATGAAATAGCTGAAGCGTTAAATTAATATTTCTGAAGTGAAATTGCAATAGGAAATCCTAGCAATTCAGAATAAATGCTAAACACCTCAGATGAAGTCAGCATATGAAAATAAGAGTGATTTACTGAGGAGAACATGGAATCAACAAGTGTTGGAGATTTATTGAGAGAAGGATTAAAATCTTCCTCCATAGATGCTCTTGAGAGAGAGAACGAGAGAAGAAATTTTTTCTCACACATTTTTTATTAGGGAGAGTATTATAGGATTAGCAATATCCTAGTGCAACTCAATAATAAGAAAAAGCAGTTTTGCACTATGTTTAAAGTTGATCACATGCTGTTTTTTCCTTTTTTTTCAGGCTGCTATTGCAACTTTAATAGACAGCGGTGACTTACTAGCAGTAGTTGCAATTAGTGCTTTCCCTAATGAATCAATAATGGAAAGCAAGCTGTCTCAAGATGTGGTCTTGGCCATCGTTACTATTGTCCTGGCTGGAGTAAAAGACCTGATGCTATTTTTAAGAAAATCAACACATATTGGTTTGTCCATGATGTACGAGCTGCCCTAACTATACAACTGTATAGGAGGAAGGCAGCTGCCGAGTGCTGCAGGCAAGAGGCACAATCAGTGGGGTGCTTTTTCTCTTTTTCTCTTTTAGTTCAAGAGAGACAGGGAACTACTGGAGAGAGTCCAGCGGAGGG
>VZSC01016854.1:80495-94354 GCA_013398225.1 Steatornis caripensis | reverse complement strand
ATCGACCTTGGTCTCCATGGGGATAACTATAAGCAAGGGCCTTTCTGCATACCATTGCTTCTGATGTTCCAGCACTAACTATAAACACCGAGCCTTATCACTGCTAGAAGCAGCTACTGTCTGGAAAACCATGCAGTTAATTTCAGAGAGTGCAGCTTCTCAGAAGAGACTTAACTAAAAAGCAAAGTTACTAAAAGGAAATTGGTTCTGTCCTGGTCCAAACCAGGACACTATGCACATCACTGACATCAGGAAACTTAGGAAAAAATAACCCTTTTCTGTATTCACCTTGAAATTGTTTTTGTTAAGTAAGAAGGGGTTTTTTTTCCCTCCTCTTAAACTTTATTAAGGATAAGTAGGCACGAGTCATCTGGAGAAAGGGACAGTTGTGTAAATAGTTTTGAGACAGTACTTTAGCATGCACGGAGCTTAGAGCAGTCCATACCTCAGTGGCACTATCCATTTAGGAGATGTTTTGGTCCCTGTCTTGACTCTTCTGACCAAGCTACAGCTTTTATCAAAATAACTTTATGTCCTGACCTTTTAAACCTGGCTCAGACAAGTATCAGAAGCCCTGAAGTGGTCCTGTTGATAATTTTTGCTAAATGCTCATTTTCTCCCCATGTATCAAGAGCTTTTTGAGTCCTCTTTTTTATTTCTGAGGAGAAGAAACCCTCCCAAACCTTCCAGCCACTTTCTCACCACTACAGTATGAATGGGTACCTCTTTAATGTCTCCTGAAGAAATTATCTCATCCTGTAAGCTAGTAGCTTTGGAAATATTGTAGATTTGTGTTAGGGTTAAATGAAATTAAACTTAGAAACCTAAGCCATCAATTGGAATTGAAATTTAGTTTCTTTTCTGGAAACCTGGGAACTCTTCTGATGAGATATGCAAGCCAATATACTAGCATAAAGTGACTGTCTGCACATACACCTATAGGCAACTCACAAGAGGGGTTAGAGAAAGCTGACACGTAAAGGTCTGCTTAGACGTTACCTTTGTTACACTTGATAGTAACACTTTTGTGACTCAAAATGTAGAAAGATCATCCTGTATTTTCTGCCCAGAGGAGCCCTGGCTGGCAAACCTATTGTGCCTGTGTTATAAAGCACCTGTCTTTTTGAGAGAAAGCGAATGAGACGTAACCATCCCTTTAGACATATCTCTGAGACAACGGCTGGTTAGTAGCCTGATGGAGGCACAAATCTGCCTCTCCAGCAGTACCTTTTCTCTAATAGTTATTAGCTTGCCTGTTACTGTGTTAACATACACTTAACTCTGCTATTAATGAGTTAAACTCCACTGATTATGCTTCTTATGGAAATTTCTGTAATACAGGAATGTCTCTGTCTCTGCTGGACTGGGTTTATTAATACGAAATGCAGTGACGTGGAGCCCTGCCACCTTTAAGACTAACCTACCTAGGATCTTGCTCCAGACGGCTGCATCAAGATGAGCTTCTGTGGTGATGCGTCTGCTCACGCTAGAATTAAAATGGATGCTCTGTACTCACTCAGTGTGAAAAAGAATACAATAATTACAACAAATCTGATTCTGCTTTGTGCTGGTTTGTTAAAGATGATAAATTTATATAAAAATCCCTTTTAGACAAGAATACACAGTAAACCAAAACCAATTAATCAGAACTTGGATTAACTGAGCATCAGTGTTTAGCGTGGAAGTGGTCCCTGCTGCTATACAGAAAGCCTTAGCTCTCAAGAGGCTGTGACTAAAGGACACCAGACTGAATCACTTAAGTAGTCATGCTGTCAGTATGTTGCTTTTGCATACCAATAACAGAGACCCTGGGCTGTATTATACAAATCTTTATTACCCTCTATCTAAGAAAGCAAACCAGCTGCAAAAATGTTAATGGTAGAAAGGATGAGCATAGCAGTAAGCGCTTTTCATGTGTGCGTGAATTATCTGGCTTATCAGATCTACCAAGATGTTCTTGGTGCCCAGGCACTGGTTCAGCCAGCTGAAAACTGCAGTGCCTCAAATGCAGTGTAATCGCTCTGAAACTCAAGCGAAAAGAGGATTAGTTTGTACAGCAATCTTGCTCTCCTTGATGNAAATGCAGTGTAATCACTCTGAAACTCAAGAGAAAAGAGGATTAGTTTGTACAGCAATCTTGCTCTTCTTGATATGATTCATAACTGCATTTGAAAATGTGTTCAAAATATGTAAATATTGGGTTACATACCCAGAGTCCAGTATTGACTGCAGTGGTTCCCTGCGCAGTGCATGGGTGAGCATTCCTGCAATCTGCCTTTGGCCATGAGTTTACATGCAGTGAAGGGGTCTCAAGTTAGAAGCCCAAAACCTGAAGTCTTCCCCCAGAACCTCAGCTGTGTGTGTGAGGGGCAAATGCAATTGCCTAAGCTGCTGAGAATATTTTCTGCAAAGAAAATATACCAGGAACTGTGCAGTCTATGTCCAAAGTATCTTGGCATGAGAGGGAACCATGTGAGGTTTGGAAACCTTTGTTTGAAATCTGAATTTATTGTTTGATTGCAGAAGCGAAACCTTTCTTCAACGAACCTTAAGAGCTACTACTAAAATGCTGCTCTGTTTTTACTGCTGAAAAGAATGTGCAATTCCTTATTGCTTTTTTCAACCTGACTGTTGCTTTGCTTTTGCTGCTATTAGCTGCATTCCTGCCCTGCAGATTTTCCTTTTCTTTTACGAATATGCTCTACTGATACAAAAGCCATGTAGATTTACACGGATGAGTCTACACTCAGGAGGTTTTACTAGTGTAACTACATAGCATGATTAAAGCAATAAGACTTTTATGTCCTTATTCTTTCCCTGAGGCTGTTTTGCCTCAGATACACGATTGTTCAGTCTCACTAGAGTTCTCCTACTTTCCCTCCTTTTTTTTCTCCTCATTTTCCCTTCTAAGATGTATACATTTCCTGTGAAATTTGTGTACCTTTACCATTTCTGCCTTCCATTTTTTCCCCTTTTGTTTTATCTCCTAGACTTCTGTTTTTGCTTAACTTCATCTAGCTCCTTGTCATTCTTTTCTGGTCTATTTCTTTACTTCTGTCTTTCTGTTCTTTTTCTGGTAGTTATTTCCCTTCTTCTCTTCTCCCATATATTTACAGACTTCTTGTGAGTGGAAATTGGCCCATTTTGTTATCTGCTTATTCCTTGTATTATTTTTTTTTTATTGTTTCAGAGTAATTTTGTGAAAACACATGCATATTCAATGCCTCTGTTTTCTTTTGGGGGAGCGAAGGGAAAAAATGTTACTATTTTTACAAGTCATCTATCACCCTGTCATTTTTTCCTATTTCTCTCTTAACTTTGAGGCAAAATAAGATTTTGGCCACTTGTCTGGTACAGTCTGTTCAATTCTACATCTTATGCATGGTATAGGCATGGCATATATTCCTGTCCAAGAAATCCTAAAAAATGAAAATGAGGACGCTATGTCTTACAAGACACTGTGCCCCATTTTGACTGTTGAGTGGTGGCAAGTACCCTTATAACACCATTAAACACAATCCTTTCATTGTATATAAAAGTGGATTTCTTACACCATTATTTTCATATGACTGACATATTCCTCCAAAGAGAGGTTTAAAAAACAGAAAATCTATTTGCGACAGGTTATATATAGTGTAAATAACACATGCAGCAGCACCCTATAAGCTGGAAATTATCCCAATAGCACTTAAACTAAGAAAGCCTTTGTGTCTCACAATAGTACAAAATCAAAGAAGTACCAGCAAAAACCAGTCTTGAGACTAGGCAAACAATGCAACTACAGTCCCAGCAGAGGTCTGTGACGTCTATAAATTATGAATGCTCTAATTAGGATATAATTAATATTAGCTTGCTTTGAACCCAAACATAAGTGCTGTAAAACAGTGTGATCTACAACAATAATAATAAGTATTTTGTGAAAATGTGGTGGCAAGACGCAATGTTTAAACATTTTACAAAGGTTTGTGAGCAACTTGACCACTGAAGGGACATAGAAAGACTTATGTAGTTACAGCTAGGAGGCATGGGAAAACATGCAAGCAAATTTTGATCAAAATAGCATTAGCAGGAGTGAGCTGTCAATGAATAAACTTAGTAGTGTATTTTTTAAAGTTTAACTCTGCCCTGTTTTGTCGGTCTCCTAAACATTCCCATCACAGAAATCTAATGGACCCTGTATAGATGCATATTTCTTTGCAACGCAATGTAGAGTATCGTGGGGTGGATCTAAATGGCTTCTCTGCTTCAAAGCTGAAACCAAAACAAGCACCATGGAGGTACAGTGTCGAAGTTGCACTGGCCCACTCAGCTGAGAAGTCTGAGACTTGCTGTCCCGTGGCAGAGCTGCTGTCCTCAGAGATACCAGAAACACTGGTGATCTCCAACACCTTCTTGCTCTTCTAAGCTTGGTTCTTCTCAGAAGCCAAAACCCTTCAAAAACATTTTGCTGAGATACAGGGCAGAGAAAACCTTCATCGTTTGCCTTCCCTGCCCAGGAGGTCTTCGCAAGGAATAAGAGATTTTTTTCTGCTCCATTTGCTATAACTCCTGAAATTCATGTGAAAAGATGCTAAAGGCTGTGGCGCCCAGCAACATGAATATCTCTTTTCTGTAGATGTCAGTGTTAGAAGTTTTGAATGTAGTGACGAATCCCAGAGTTTATTACTATTTGACATCCAGCTGATCGCAGTGCTTATAATTTTTCCAGTGCAGGAACAACAAATGTTTAGAGGAGGCAGGGAAGAGGTGGCCCCTGGGGCCATCATCAGCCATGAGGAGGTGGTGGGCACTGCACTCAGTCTGTGGTTCGGACCTTGGCAAAGACAGCCTTGGAACGAGGTGGGAAGGAGCCCCATGATGGCCAAGAGGCTCATCAGAAATAACCATCTGGGGCTGACGCAAGGATTCAGAGGTTAGGCAAGAAGGTTTCGTCTCAGGTTGAGGAGAAGGAAGGAAGGAGAGTGGAGAAAAAAGGTGACTGTGGGAATTTGTCCTGAGTGACTAGTATGTCTGTAGGGAAGGGACGGGATGTTTCTTCAGCCTTCCAGGGCAGGAAGGACAAAGGCAGGAAAAGCTGGGCCCTGTTAGGTAAAGGTTAACCACAGTCCCAAAGGCTTGTGCTGTGGCAAGGGTTTTGTAAGCCAGCAAAAATAAGAATGCGAAGCACATATAACCTTACTTTGGTGGTTCTTACTTTTCCTTTGGAAACATTTATGTGTAGCTCTTGTCGTCAGAGAATAAACTTTTTAAAAGTTTCCACTAATTCAGTCTAAAGAGGCATTTATAGATCCATGGTATTAAATTAGAAGTGTAAGGTGAGTTTCAGCAATATAGTGTTTGGGTACAAATATTCAACAGTTATGATGAAAATTAATTCCAGGATTAGATCAATCTACATATTCATCTTCTTCAGTTGTATTCAAAATGGAAAACAAGAACGCTTGAGAAGTACAGTTAGACTAACTAACAATGTATGAATATTCTGGGTTTTATTAACTGTTTTTAAGAGTACCATTTTTCTCCTGGCACAGAATCACTTCAGCACCGTTCCTCTTGTACTTCATAGCAATGTTTGGCTTTCATGTGTCTCACTTGCTGCAGCTCGGGTTTAAAATTTGTATCTTATTCTCTCTTGACAATATTTGTCTTTCTTTCTTGCCTCATTGGTTCCAGATAATTATTTATACCAATTTTACTTTCAGATTTTTGTAGCCTTGACAGCTTTGCCTACAGGGATGTTTTTCTGTTTTACCATATGGTTTTGTAACCGCATGTCTGTTCTGTTGAGATCAGGTTCTTTAATAATTCTTCTATATTGACAGTAAGAGGTAACTCGTGGTACTAGCCTACATTTTGGGGTGCTGCCGGTCTTGAGTCCCTTACACCTCAGAAGTGGAGGAATTTTTACTGTCATGCCGCTGATGCTCCGTGGTGGAGCCCAGACTTGTTCAGGCACTGTGACACCAAAGTTTTAGCACCACAGTTTTGGTTTAAATTCGCTGTCAGAGACAAAGGAAGACTTTGGCTGCTTACTTAAATGCTGCCAAAGCTTCCGTACCATTTAAATGCTGTTGTTACCATTTAAATGCTGCCATTGCTACTAAAAAACTACAGCTCTGATCACTGCTAATGCTTTTGTGGCAAACCTAGATGGCAATCAGGTCCCTATTCGTCTCAGCCAACATCGGAGGTTTAGACCTCCTGTATCAGAGGTTTAGACTAAGGGGTAGATGTCCACCTCTGCACAATGGGCACTTCTAAGAAACTATAAGCAAGTCAAAACAAACTCTCCTGGAATTTTCTAGGCAAGCTGGGAAGCACCTAAATAGTTGTAGGACCTACAGACCTATCAAGAATCCAGCACTAAGGACAGAGATAACGTTTTCAACATCTTAATCCTACCCCTACCACAGACATTTAAAGCATTTAAGTAGGAAAAAGATTTCAAAGTTATAATTTTGTTTTGCTTTCTCTTCCGAGGAAGTGGCATGGTGTCTGCTGTCTTTTTTTTTTTGTTGATTTTTTTTTGTTTTGTCACAATTTACCAATTTACCCAGGTGGGCTGACTGCTTCATGTATTTTCCTAAAACACGACTGAAACAGTCATTTTAAGCCTACTGTTTTGCAGCATAGTTTGGAGCAGTGGCATAAAGGATAAATAAAAAACTGATGCATACAGGTAGATATTTTCTATGAGATAAATGATTCGGAGTAAATGTGACAATTTAATTCTCTAAGACATTCCAAAGTGCCCTTTTCCTCTCTCTTTTTTTTCCTCGTTATTTACTTTGGGGTTTTTTCTTTGAGAAAAGGTAATGTTATTCTTTTTTTTTTTTTTTTTGAGAGAATTGAGTTTGGCAGACTGTGATTGCACATGCTGCCAGACAAAGGATGCATAGATGATATTGGAGCCAGAAGCAGTCACCAACAAAAATTACAGTTTCCACACGTTCCAGTTCCTGTACAAGGGCACCAAGGTCATGCAGGTGGGAGATCGCTGCTTGCTCTTTCATCCCCTGCTATGCTGAGACAGTCTGGGGGGGATACTTCAGACATGCTGCTTTTTTAAAGGTGGTAAATCCTTGGCTCCATTAAAAATAATGGAAGTTTTGCCACCAGATCTTAAAATGCACAGATCTGTTTACATGTTCATGCTTTTCTGAAGACTTCTCTTGTGAATGGATGTTTCTACAGAATCTTACAGGATTGAGTCTGGGTGTCTTGCAGTCCTGTACTCTGTATGTAGCTGGTTCCCTCAGACAGTTGCTGCCTTCCTTGGAGATGAGAAACTTCCCTAATGCACTACCTTACCCTACTGCTAGAGGCATCTGTGTGCCTCGGGATATTTAATGCCCCCTCAGAGCTCAGATGAGAGAACAGACATTTCAAGACTGGAATATATCAGTGGTTGGGCAACAGCTGGTATTTTGACACTTTGCTGGTAAGTTGAATTTTTCTGTAGAAATCTTGTCCAAAAAGTTTGTGCATGTGCATATATGTACGTGTATACATGTGCATGTGCATACATATGTAAGTATGTACATATATGTATGTATATCTGCATATAAAATAGTTTTTATGACCGTTTCAATGAGGGAATCCTCTCTGCCCCTGTGTTTTCCAGTGATCTACACTGGCTGCTATTAGCATGGAATTCAGCTGCAGCTTGCATGACTTACAGACCCGCTGTCTGGTATGTCTCTGTTGTGATGTCAATACGCTTCGATGTGCATGGAAAGTGACTGGAAAACACAGTAAATTAGTATTGCTATTATTTTTATTATTATTATTTGTGTGTTTACATTCTTGTATTGTTTAAAAAAAAAAAAAGGCCTGAAGCATATGTTTCACAATCCCATTTACTCCCATTAGCACACAGATGTATTCTGTTTCAAATTGACTTTTAAAACAGATGTCATATCAAATCCATTTTAAAAATAGTTTGTACCTACCCCAGGGAGATTTGGAATCTTTTAAAGCCTACAGCAATTTACATTCAGAAAAAAATGTTCAAGTCAAGCTTTATCAGTTCACGCTGTGCACAATTTGCTGTGTTCAGAGTGGATTGTAAAAAATAAGAGCTTTGCGACTTGTAGCAGTGTGAACATAGGGCTGATACAGTGTTTAGGATAAAAGAACAGCTTCTTTCTCTTAAATAAAAGGAACAAAATCAGTGTTTTGAACCTTGCGTCCTCTCTGCTTGATTAGAGGTGTTAATTATTTCAGCATAATCACTGTCTATGTTCACAAAGCGCGGTCCCCTCAGGACACTGTGCTACCTTTTATCAGCCACCTTTGAATGGCACCACTCTGCTCAGCTGGAGCTGTGCTTTGCAAAGCATGTCAGATGGGGTCAAAAGATCTTTTCAGCTCCTACTTTACAGCCATGTATTGGCCTGAGTGCTTTTTAGTTATTAATATGCTTTGTGGAACGGCATTACAAGAGGAAAAGGCTTCCTTGGTCATGTTTTAGTCACAAACTGTTCCAACCTTTTTTTTCATTTAGGTTTTAGAGAACCATTTTGGGATAAGCGCAGGAAAATTTATGGGGTGTCCTGGTTTGACCCAGTGCAGTATTCCACCCCATACACATCACGCTCAGTATAAAACTGAGGGATTGTGAGAGTCACTCCCTCTCCTTCTATGGCAGGGGCCTGAGGGCACTAATGGGCCTTAACGACCCTAAGCAGCCTCACCTGGTGCTTTCACCCACACCCATGGCCCAGGAGCCTATTTCAGCCCAGCATGGGGCTGTTAGTGGGGGTTCTGGTGATGTGGCAGGATGCTGATCCCAAGCTCTGCCCAGCTCCTTGCTCAAGCATTGGAGGAGGACTCTGACCGATTCTTCTGCCTTCAATCCTGATCCGTGCATTCCTAAATTCAGTTCCTGCCTGCTGCTGAGTACAGTGTGGGACTTTCCTGGCGTATACCCCAGAGTCCAGGTGATGTATTTGTTGTTGGGGAGAGGGGAGCTTGATATTGGTTTTGTACATACATTTCATTATTGTTCTTCCTATTATTATAATACATCATTATTGTAGTTAGATTAAAGCTGTTCTAACCTATAAGTCCCTCTTCCTTTTCTTTTTCCCCAGTTTTGAGGAGGGAGGGGGTTAACAGAGAGCATCTGTCATCCATTTAATAGCCAGCCCAGCTTTAAACTGTGACAGATTTATTGGCACCCAATGTGGGGCCGGGTTGAACCAGGACTCTGACAGGTTGCCTGAATTTTTTTAATTCCAGCACCAGCGGGAGGAGACCCATATAAATCGATTGAGAGTTTCAGAGTCTTGAGGGGTTGGAAAATAAAATGGAGAGTTAACATCATGTTGTTGCTGAGTGCAATCTGATTTTGTGTCTTTTTGGAGCTGGGTTTAGAGTTAAGTGCCTCCATGTTGCCTTACCTGCTGTATGCTTTGTGATATTGTTTACTTGTTATTAATGTTTATCTGCGGATTGTTGGTTTTGGGTGCTGGGCGAAATGCGTGGTTTTGATCTCGTGTTTGATAGTGGTTTATGTTGTGATGAGATGAGCAGTGACTTTACTAGGATCCTTTTGGTGTTACCTAATGGACTATGTTAATGCACCTTTGATTGTACTATGCAGTTTGTGAATGTTGGATATGGTTATAACTATCAAAATAGCGTGATTTTAATATTGCTAGTATTGATTTTCCTGAATATGTTTTTGGTGGGATGTCAAATTAAATCCTGGTGTATGCATAGGTGTGATACAAGCACCTCAACTCCTACAGCATGTGCTGCTTCGGCATTCACTGCAGCAACCGCAACCCCTGCAACAAGCACTGCTGCAACCAACACTCCAAAACCAAGTTCTTCTGCTACTGGCACTCCCAAAATGAGCACTGCCACTGCTCTAACCCCCTCAAAAGACGCTGTGGCCACTCCACCATCTACCACTGATGCACAGCTCCCTGCAGCTACTCAACTTGTGCTAGCGTCAGTTGCCCCAGCACAGAAGGTGACATGTACATCAATGCCGTTAGAAAGGGATGAAGTTNTGACTTTACTAGGATCCTTTTGGCGTTACCTAATGGACTATGTTAATGCACCTTTGATTGTACTATGCAGTTTGTGAATGTTGGATATGGTTATAACTATCAAAATAGCACGATTTTAATATTGCTAGTATTGATTTTCCTGAATATGTTTTTGGTGGGATGTCAAATTAAATCCTGGTGTATGCATAGGTGTGATACAAGCACCTCAACTCCTACAGCATGTGCTGCTTCGGCATTCACTGCAGCAACCGCAACCCCTGAAACAAGCACTGCTGCAACCAACACTCCAAAACCAAGTTCTTCTGCTACTGGCACTCCCAAAATGAGCACTGCCACTGCTCTAACCCCCTCAAAAGACGCTGTGGCCACTCCACTATCTACCACTGATGCACAGCTCCCTGCAGCTACTCAACCTGTGCTAGCGTCAGTTGCCCCAGGACAGAAGGTGACATGTACATCAATGCCGTTAGAAAAGGATGAAGTGCCTCAGCCTTTTGCTGATTCTAGAAGGGATGAGGAAGAGAAGCAGGAAGGGGAAGATAGGACAATAACCACTATCTCCTGATCTTTATCCTTGCATGAGCTGCAAGACCTCAGGAAAAACTTTGACATTCACGAAGGTGAGACCGTTACCAGCTGGCTGCTCAGATGTTGGGACAAGNTATGTTTTTGGTGGGATGTCAAATTAAATCCTGGTGTATGCATAGGTGTGATACAAGCACCTCAACTCCTACAGCATGTGCTGCTTCGGCATTCACTGCAGCAACCGCAACCCCTGAAACAAGCACTGCTGCAACCAACACTCCAAAACCAAGTTCTTCTGCTACTGGCACTCCCAAAATGAGCACTGCCACTGCTCTAACCCCCTCAAAAGACGCTGTGGCCACTCCACTATCTACCACTGATGCACAGCTCCCTGCAGCTACTCAACCTGTGCTAGCGTCAGTTGCCCCAGGACAGAAGGTGACATGTACATCAATGCCGTTAGAAAAGGATGAAGTGCCTCAGCCTTTTGCTGATTCTAGAAGGGATGAGGAAGAGAAGCAGGAAGGGGAAGATAGGACAATAACCACTATCTCCTGATCTTTATCCTTGCATGAGGTGCAAGACCTCAGGAAAAACTTTGACATTCACGAAGGTGAGACCGTTACCAGCTGGCTGCTCAGATGTTGGGACAAGAGGGCTAGTAGCTATGATTTAGAGGGTAAAGAAGCCAGGCAGCTGGGATTCCTTCCTGGAGAAAGAGGTATCGATAAGGCAGTTGGAAAAGGGGCACCAGCCTGCAACTTTTGGAGGAGGCTCTTCTCAAGTGTGAGAGAAATATATCCCTTCAAAGACAGCATTGGATGTAAACCAGGAAAATGGGCTAACATAAAGGCATCCGCTACCTGAGGGAGCTAGCTGTGTGGGAGCTGATTTATTATGACCTAAAGGATGCACAGTTACCTATTGACACAGATGAAGTACTGTGCTCACAGCCCATGTGGCAAAAGGTTCTACAGAACACACCACCATCATATTTCAATTCAGTGGCAATATTAGATATAGGTGGAGAAATTAGGGCACCAACTGTTGGTGAAGTAGTTACCTGACTCCGGGAGTACAGAGATAATGTCTCTTCCTCTATGCAGGCTTGTGTTTCAGCTGTGGAGAAAACGTCCTGAAGGCTCAATCAAGTTGAGGAGAAGCTCCATTCCTGAACTGCCTTTCTGAAATAATTCCAGATGTGTGCTAAAGGATCAAGGGTTTTGGGCATCTAAGTCCTTGACCTTCTCCTGGGTCAGCTACTTGTTGGCAACAGAGAGCATGTTTATTTCCTAAGGGAAAATTCTTTGGCCTTTAGGTCAACAGTGTGGCTCATAAGTCTAGCAGAGGGAACAAAAAGAGCAGAGATGATGGGTAACCCAGACTTTTGAATCTGACTGGTATCAAGTGCTGCTTGTGTTCTCATTATTTCTCTCTTCTTCATTCCTCAAGAATTTGCTCTCTTTATTGCACCAAGTCATTGTTGACATTACCATTTTTCAATATTGTCCTTATTTTCTATATTTCTTCATGCCGAGTAATTGCTTTTGTACATTATCTATTTTTCTTTTCTGCAGAAGGAGAATTGTCCTGAGAGAATTCTGTATGTTAGCAGCAGAGTTGTGTCCCAGAGTGGATCTTATAGATTTATTCCATACCTGAAAATGACTTTTCACTTTTTCATCGCACAGAACAAACTCTTCCTGTTTTGCAACATCTCTCTTGAACTAAGTTTTCACAGGTTAGAGCCATTCTCCTTCATGTCTTACTGTATCCTTCACAAGAGAAAAGGAAAGTCAAATGCATTTCTCCTTATTCTGTTGTCCAGAATTCTTGTACTGCCACATCATAATTCTAAAAGGCAAAACTGATAGAAAAAGAAAAATTTTAAATAGTAAATTGTAAATCAAGAGGCAAGCACATCATTTGACTGCAGTGCAATGTATGACCATTTCCATCGAGGTGAAACATGATTCACAATTGCCCACACGCTGACAGAAATGTTCTCTGGCACAGTCTTGCTGCAGGTCCTATAATACATAGCCTTTAACAGCTTCACGAGCAAGCTGGAGTTTTTTAAATAATAGTTTGCAAGAATGATAATTGCAGCCTTCTGATACAGTGGGGAATGCTATAGAGGCATTCAGAGCACGAGGGAGGCTTAGTATTTTCAGGAAAAGATCATGATTGCCTCTAAGGACAGTTGAATTACACGTAACTGTTCCATGACATGTCAAGGGAGCAGCTGGAGATCAAACAAATCTGCAGCTGAAATACTTTAATGGTGGACTGGAAAGCAGAAAACTGGCTTTTTGCCTTTTCCATGGAGTGTAAGATCTTTCAAAGACCAGTGGATTTCTTCTTTTCTTCTTTTGATTTTTTTTAATGTTTTACACTTTAGGTTGTTATTGCTCAGTGCTGAAAGACTAGATATTCAGGTACCTGAAACAGTAATGCTATCCAAAGTCACAGTTAACAGTCATGTACCCTTTCTCTGAAACAATTTAGAAAAGCAAGGAACAAGAGGTAGTTAAGAACAGAAGTAATGAGAGTACAATAAAGATGGCCTTTAACATAGACATGAGTGGTATTGTGTATGTAATATAGTACGATCACCCCTCTTACCTTCCCTTACAGCTTTTTCTTCTTTGCATCTCCACAGAAGAAGAAACATAGCTGCCCTCTCTTTCTTTACTAATTTAGGGAAACAGGAAGACAGATGTGAAAAGGAACAGCTTTTTAAACTTTCTAACTCTGGCAGAAGAAATTACATCCTATGGGACACTTGGAGGAATGGATGCCCACTCGGCTGCTGCTGACAGGGCTAAAGACTGATCTGCCAGGGAACCTGTTTCTTTCCTTCCCTGGCTGCAAAATCACTTCCCAAGAGGCCCACTTGTCTCTGTATTGGATTTTCTTTGTCTATCTCTGCCTGTTCCCCTCCCCTTGACTTTCTGAAGCATAACAAACTGTTTTTTGTCCTTCTTTCATAAATTTTGCTACTTGTTTTCATCACTCTGTGTGGCAGTGCTCTCGTATCAGGAAAAAGTCTGAAATTGCCTTGCCATTTCTCTGAGACTGTCTCCAAGTCTCCCCACTGACTTTTATCCCCTCTCCCTTCCTCACATCCACATCTGACTCCAGGCTGTTCTTTCACCTAGAAAAGAAAAGCCAGACACCGTTGAAGACCCGAAGCCTGGGATGTTTGACTTGTCTATCATGCCTGTTAGATGAACTTCAATCACTTCTTTGTTAGAGCATCTTTTGACAGAGGATTTTTACTTAGCAGAATCATGAAAACAGCAGTTAACC
>VZSC01016854.1:61036-78368 GCA_013398225.1 Steatornis caripensis | reverse complement strand
ATAAGGCAGTTGGAAAAGGGGCACCAGCCTGCAACTTTTGGAGGAGGCTCTTCTCAAGTGTGAGAGAAATATATCCCTTCAAAGACAGTATTGGATGTAAACCAGGAAAATGGGCTAACATAAAGGCATCCGCTACCTGAGGGAGCTAGCTGTGTGGGAGCTGATTTATTATGACCTAAAGGATGCACAGTTACCTATTGACACAGATGAAGTACTGTGCTCACAGCCCATGTGGCAAAAGGTTCTACAGAACACACCACCATCATATTTCAATTCAGTGGCAATATTAGATATAGGTGGAGAAATTAGGGCACCAACTGTTGGTGAAGTAGTTACCTGACTCCGGGAGTACAGAGATAATGTCTCTTCCTCTATGCAGGCTTGTGTTTCAGCTGTGGAGAAAACGTCCTGAAGGCTCAATCAAGTTGAGGAGAAGCTCCATTCCTGAACTGCCTTTCTGAAATAATTCCAGATGTGTGCTAAAGGATCAAGGGTTTTGGGCATCTAAGTCCTTGACCTTCTCCTGGGTCAGCTACTTGTTGGCAACAGAGAGCATGTTTATTTCCTAAGGGAAAATTCTTTGGCCTTTAGGTCAACAGTGTGGCTCATAAGTCTAGCAGAGGGAACAAAAAGACCAGAGATGATGGGTAACCCAGACTTTTGAATCTGACTGGTATCAAGTGCTGCTTGTGTTCTCATTATTTCTCTCTTCTTCATTCCTCAAGAATTTGCTCTCTTTATTGCACCAAGTCATTGTTGACATTACCATTTTTCAATATTGTCCTTATTTTCTATATTTCTTCATGCCGAGTAATTGCTTTTGTACATTATCTATTTTTCTTTTCTGCAGAAGGAGAATTGTCCTGAGAGAATTCTGTATGTTAGCAGCAGAGTTGTGTCCCGGAGTGGATCTTATAGATTTATTCCGCACCTGAAAATGACTTTTCACTTTTTCATCACACAGAACAATNTTTTCTATATTTCTTCATGCCGAGTAATTGCTTTTGTACATTATCTATTTTTCTTTTCTGCAGAAGGAGAATTGTCCTGAGAGAATTCTGTATGTTAGCAGCAGAGTTGTGTCCCAGAGTGGATCTTATAGATTTATTCCATACCTGAAAATGACTTTTCACTTTTTCATCGCACAGAACAAACTCTTCCTGTTTTGCAACATCTCTCTTGAACTAAGTTTTCACAGGTTAGAGCCATTCTCCTTCATGTCTTACTGTATCCTTCACAAGAGAAAAGGAAAGTCAAATGCATTTCTCCTTATTCTGTTGTCCAGAATTCTTGTACTGCCACATCATAATTCTAAAAGGCAAAACTGATAGAAAAAGAAAAATTTTAAATAGTAAATTGTAAATCAAGAGGCAAGCACATCATTTGACTGCAGTGCAATGTATGACCATTTCCATCGAGGTGAAACATGATTCACAATTGCCCACACGCTGACAGAAATGTTCTCTGGCACAGTCTTGCTGCAGGTCCTATAATACATAGCCTTTAACAGCTTCACGAGCAAGCTGGAGTTTTTTAAATAATAGTTTGCAAGAATGATAATTGCAGCCTTCTGATACAGTGGGGAATGCTATAGAGGCATTCAGAGCACGAGGGAGGCTTAGTATTTTCAGGAAAAGATCATGATTGCCTCTAAGGACAGTTGAATTACACGTAACTGTTCCATGACATGTCAAGGGAGCAGCTGGAGATCAAACAAATCTGCAGCTGAAATACTTTAATGGTGGACTGGAAAGCAGAAAACTGGCTTTTTGCCTTTTCCATGGAGTGTAAGATCTTTCAAAGACCAGTGGATTTCTTCTTTTCTTCTTTTGATTTTTTTTAATGTTTTACACTTTAGGTTGTTACTGCTCAGTGCTGAAAGACTAGATATTCAGGTACCTGAAACAGTAATGCTATCCAAAGTCACAGTTAACAGTCATGTACCCTTTCTCTGAAACAATTTAGAAAAGCAAGGAACAAGAGGTAGTTAAGAACAGAAGTAATGAGAGTACAATAAAGATGGCCTTTAACATAGACATGAGTGGTATTGTGTATGTAATANCATGTACCCTTTCTCTGAAACAATTTAGAAAAGCAAGGAACAAGAGGTAGTTAAGAACAGAAGTAATGAGAGTACAATAAAGATGGCCTTTAACATAGACATGAGTGGTATTGTGCATGTAATATAGTACGATCACCCCTCTTACCTTCCCTTACAGCTGTTTCTTCTTTGCATCTCCATAGAAGAAGAAACATAGCCGCCCTCTCTTTCTTTACTAATTTAGGGAAACAGGAAGACAGACGTGAAAAGGAACAGCTTTTTAAACTTTCTAACTCTGGCAGAAGAAATTACATCCTATGGGACACTTGGAGGAATGGATGCCCACTCGTCTGCTGCTGACAGGGCTAAAGACTGATCTGCCAGGGAACCTGTTTCTTTCCTTCCCTGGCTGCAAAATCACTTCCCAAGAGGCCCACTTGTCTCTGTATTGGATTTTCTTTGTCTATCTCTGCCTGTTCCCCTCCCCTTGACTTTCTGAAGCATAACAAACTGGTTTTTGTCCTTCTTTCATAAATTTTGCTACTTGTTTTCATCACTCTGTGTGGCAGTGCTCTCGTATCAGGAAAAAGTCTGAAATTGCCTTGCCATTTCTCTGAGACTGTCTCCAAGTCTCCCCACTGACTTTTATCCCCTCTCCCTTCCTCACATCCACATCTGACTCCAGGCTGTTCTTTCACCTAGAAAAGAAAAGCCAGACACCGTTGAAGACCCGAAGCCTGGGATGTTTGACTTGTCTATCATGCCTGTTAGATGAACTTCAATCACTTCTTTGTTAGAGCATCTTTTGACAGAGGATTTTTACTTAGCAGAATCATGAAAACAGCAGTTAACCCAAATTATCACTGCATTATGCTTATGCTGCCCCATCTCCTCCCAGTGATGCAGTCTAGACTATTCCTTAATTTTATGTTCTTCAAAGAAAAGGGGGGGAAAAAGAAAGGATGCTGCAAAACCCAGAGGCCAGGTAAAAATTTCCATTTTTCAGACAGAGTCTACTGTGTCTCTGTCTTTCAAGCCTGCACAAGTACTGCTGACAGATTAGTGATTGAGTGGGGCACATAGGAGATGAAGAATTCCAAGGTGTTAAAACAAAATAGTTTAAATCATGCCTGAATGAAAAGAAGGCAAAGAACAAGAAAGAAAAATAACTTTGAAAAAGAGCTTTGTTTCCAGCAAGTAAGCTAAGTTTTCTGGCTCTTACTGTTTCACCAAGCATGTCATACCTTTCTATTTAAATCATTTTGGAAAGTGGATGTTCTTATCCAGGTTCAGCAATTTTGGTGGCTCCATCATGCTTGTATCAGTGACACCAGCTGATATCAGCTATGTTAGTGTTGCATAGCATTTAAGGGCTAGTTGCATCTGACTGGGCATATATAGAAGTTTTCATGCAGTCTGGATTCCGTAACTGAAAAAAAGCTTGAGACAGGAAGTAACACTGGCAAACTCTGAAGAAGTTGACAGTCTTCAAAAGAATTCAAATAGCATCCTAAACTTCCAATAACCTCCTAAAAGAAGTCTGATCCTATTGTAAATGCTAAGTAACTGATGATATCTTGCCGAACAGTTTCAGTATGAGACCATTACAAGAAGTGAACCCAAAATAACTAGAAAGCTTAGTTGCAGATTTATTCAGCTGCTTTTATTTCTGAGCAGATTATGATCCTGATATTTCAAAGTTGCTGAAAAAGAGTGGAGGCAAACTCATGCTGGAAATCACAGCTTTTGAAATGACAAGTGGTATTTCTCAGGCTTCTGGGAGATGATGGCATGCACTGTTGCAGATGAAACAACAGATTCTGTCATGCTAGCAGGTGGTTGAAAGCAGAGCCAAACTAAATGAAAATTTTGAAAGTGTTATAAAATCACTGAATCAGTTGAAGAGTTATTCAAATGATAAGGTGTACATTAAAATCTGAAGTATAAAGGTTCTGATACTTCATTGGGCTGTCATTCCCCCAAACCATCAGTGTTATCACTGAGCCTAAAATTCTGAAACTGGTCTCTTTCCATTTTTCCAGTTCTTTTCCGTGGACAAACAGGACTCCTCCTAGCCCACATTTCAAGGATGGGCATTCTGCAAATGCAATGAGTCTTTTTGGCTTCCTGGCTCAATGACTCGACAAAAAGGAAGAACAGGAAGAATCTAAGCAAGAACTTCACTTGGGTTTATATAAAGTATGAACTGAACGTTTACAACAAAGAAACGTGTGATGGACTTGTCTTTTGCATGCTTCTCATGAATCGAGCTTCTTTAAGTTGCACACAGGCATTAGTAGTTTCTCTCAAATGTACAAAAATGTCATTTTATTGTCTTTATTAAGAGGATTATTGTAATTAAATATTGGGGCTGTTGCTTTCACATCAATCTTTTCCATACCTTTTCCTGTTGCCTGCCGTATTACGTCATGTGTATGGTATTTCATAACAAAATGATCCTATGATGATTAAAATATTTTTAAAGGGATTGCTGTGAAACCCCATTATTAATTGTCTCCATTTCCTTTCAAAATATCAAAAGACAAGCAGTGGTTAAGAATGTGAAATAATACATGTAATCACACAGAGTCTGCATTTGGCCTGAATCAAAATAATAATGTGCACTGTAATGAATCTTAGGCCTTTGGGCAATTATCTGTGATTAATACTATATGTGGATTTTCCTTTTATTCCTCTTCCTTTCGTCTGTTTCATGTGCAGCAGTTCGCAGTTACAGGGGAACTATGTAATCACTACCTCACTTTCTGCATCTGTGAAATAGAGGTTATACTACCATCCTTAAAATGCTTTTATATGGATGAATGAGAATTCTTGCGCAAGTTTTCTGGTTTCTTCTGCTTGCTCTAGAGCAGAGAATATGGAGTCTTTTCTAAGTTTCTCAAGAGAGAATTTAGCTTTGTGAGAAACTGCTGCTGTAACACATTCCTGGGCTGTGGGCCTGAGGAGGTAGAGTGTGGCCATGGGGCTGAGGGTCTCCTGGGTCAGCCCTGAGAAGGGTCTGGACAGAGTCTCTTCCTCAGAGTTGTTAATTTGGGTTTCTGCCTGCCTTTGTGCACCTCTGCTCCACTGGGCTTGTGGAGATGGGTTTTCATGGGGCGATGAGTCTGCGAGCAGCTGGAGCAGGGTGTTATTTGGGCTTCCCCATTGTGCTCCTTTGTGGGTTTGCAGACAGCTTTTTATCACACAATCTGACAATAAATGTATTTATACTACAGCACCACCTTTAACTTTGTAACTCTTCCTCTGCCAACTGGACTTCTTTAAAAGTGTGCATTTTGTCTTTATGCAATGCCAGAAGCCAAAACTTACAACAGACCAGCTAAATAGTTTAAAGGTAAATCTAAAAGTCAGCATGACAATGATGATGTTTAATATGCGTTTTCTGGTCCGTGATTCAATCTCAGTATACTGGGAGAAACATTCTTCCTGCAGTGTTCTACAGACTCTGACTGATCATACAAACCTGATTCTGGAAATTACTTATAAGGCTGATGGTTTCTGTCTGTAGAGGAGCTTATCAACTTCAGTGGGCTCTGCGCATGCTTAAAAGATTCTCTAGAAATTCAGAGGTCAACTGCACAAAGTAAAAGGTCCTCCACGTTAATCTCTTCTTGTGTCCTTTGTAAGCAAAGTTAACTTTCCTGCCATTTGGTCTTTGTCTCAAAGCCCCAGAATCTTGGTTCTCATTTTTTAATTTTCATTATTGCAGAGAGAAATTTGAAAATGTCAAACCTAGAAAAACTTGAACAAGAATAAAAGGAACAAAAATATAGATTATCTTTTAAAATGTTATTTTCACACTCGTTTCTTCCATTGTTTTTCCATGGTATAATGCATGAAGTCTGTATAGCTGCAAGAGTGTTGTAGAGAGGCAATATAACAAGTTTTTAATGTGAATTATTATTTTAAAATTGCAGCAGACTCCAAGTACAAGCAATTCAAAAGCTATGAAAATAATCTTACAATGGCATGCAAAAATAACAGTTTATTTTGGCTGGAAATAAAGAGAAAGTGCTGAGGAAGGAAAAAAAGTAGCCGTTTTCCTAATGCATTTAAGAACACGTAAGCCTAAGCCCCAAATCCTTTCGCACCTCTGTTTTGACATTCTGTGTTTACGATCTTCAGTGTAACTTTATAATCAGTATTTATGCCTAACATACAGCAACAACATTTCAAGGCGGAACGTGATGAATTAAAATCAGAGCATTTTCAAAGCTCAGTAAATACTAAATAGCTCTTTACACTCAAGTTGTTGTTTGTGTTTCTACAAACCCTGAGGAAAGTGTTGGTTTTTTTTTTTCTAATGACAAATGGTGCCTAATGATGACTTAACTTGGAGGCATAGCAGGTAGTATAGATGCTGCGTGCTAATACCTTTCTTTTAAGCAAATCTGTGTTTTATAGCAAATGCTTGTGACGAACGCTGTCTCTTTTATTTGGAAAATAAATAACTTTCTAAAAATAAAATTGAAAATCATATGGGTATGTAAGCATAACACCAGGAAAAAATACCATTCTAGTAAGCTCTCTGCTTTCTAAAACTTTTGTCCACAATCTGCAAGTGTGAAAATGCTTAATGTTATTTAAAGTTTTAAGAATGCTATATGTCTATAAGTAATAGATATTAATTTTTTCAAGCCAAATCACTAAGAGGTAAGAAACTCCATCAGAGAGGTTTAATACCAAATCTTTTTTCTTTATTTTCTTTTTAAAAGTAAATTTCCGCCATCACCCTTAATGATCTGGGAAGATTAGATGCATGACGCTATTGTAATATGTTTTCTGGATGTAAGAAATCAAGCACTTAACAATTAGGATGTCTACTGAAATGCCAATACAGCAACAGAGGTGATATTTTCCATTTCAATTTGTTGTTTGAAAGGTGGATCTTATTGTGCTTTTTCTTAGTAAAATGTACCAACAAATATAAGATGAAATGGTAACTGACAATTTTGCGTATCTGTAAGAGCAGCAGCAGGTCTTTTGACTTTTCTGATGTGGAAAAACTCAATCTTAGATTCACTCTTCTCAGTGTAGAAGGATTTCATGAAGTACTATGTATAAAAAAAACAAGTCTAGCTTTTACATTTGACTTCTGAAAAGTGGTGATGCTCTGACTACCTAAAGTATAGTTTCCTTGCACTGCTATTTTTCTTTGGGGACAATAAAAGGAGTTCAAAAGGGTTCTAGATGCATTTTGTGTTGTGGATTTGAGGAGGAAACAGAAGCTTTTGGCGTCGTCATTGTGTCTGTCTGCAGGAAATACCGTTTAATTGAGTTGTCAGGAAATTACATTACCCTGAAAACAACAAAGCCCGAAATTGTTTCTATGACGTGCCTTATATGTTGAAGAAAAAGAAATGAATATCTAGTCTAATTTTTTAAAAATCTGAAAATAAAAAAGTGTGTTTGTAGTTCTCTAAATTTCCCCAGATTGGTGCCAGAAAAGGAAAATGTGCAGTGAAGGTAATCTCTTTTGGAAGTGACATCCCAGAGATAAGAGGCACTGAATTGCTTTTATCTCTGCCTACAATCCACTTCCTTTAAGAAACCACATATGTTCAAATAAAAACATAGGCCAAATTAGTTTTGTGACAGTCACTTCCCTGCAAATGTACATCATCTTCAATTACGCATTGGAGAAGGGAGTAAAAATTAGTGTTTGTATCCTAATCCTCTCAGGATAACATCAGAATTATGCAAACACTGTCATTGCCTCTAGGTTAAGTAAGAGCTTCCAAACCTGAATACATCTGTAAGTGGCAGATTGTAGCTGACACCATGCAATTGGCACCATGTAGCTGGAGACTGATTAGAAAGAGCCAAGTGATTTTGATGCTTTCTCCATTTCTTTTGTTAATTAATTAATATATACATTACATTTAAAACAAAAAAAGATGGAACTTTCCTGGTTTGGGTTGAAATACTCTGTAATTAGGATACATACCTTTTTGCAGATTTTTCTGTAGGTGTCTACTGTAATTTCCCAGAAGAGCAGAAAAATGTGATTAGGCAAAACTTTTTTCAGTTCTGCAATATCTCCCTGCAAGATAGCTCTTCAGTTTATAGAAGAAATTTATTACTGGACACATTTTTCAACCTGCTGAATTCCCACTGACAGCTAAAAATATTGGATGCTGCTATTTCAAAAGTCTTCTATTTAGCTAATGTATTTGGACAGTTATCACTGTCCTCCTACTTTGAGGCTTCCCTATGTCTAAATAAAGATTTCTCCTACACTTAAATGTGCCCATCAAGGAGCAGTTCCCATTTGGCAGACAACTAACATCAGGAGAAACAAAAAAAAAGCGTAGTAGATGAGTAGTTTCTTTCAGCTGATAAAAGGAGCCTTTATAAATAGAAGCAATAAAGACATGCGGTTTTCTCCATTGCCAGTAAAGATGAGGACGTTTGTTCAAAGTTAATGTATACTAAGCAATAAATTAAACACGTTATTTTCCTTATCTGAGAAGCTGCAGACACCATCCCCACTTGTGGAGGAACAAGGAGGAAAACCAGAACAGTAGTTTAATTTTGCCACATGTTAGTGCTCTTCTGCTTCATTCCTTTGCCCTCAAAAGAACACAGCAAGTAGGGGAAGTGTTTTAAAGGGAGCTTGTATCCTACTTCAGCATGAAACCTGTATAAGAGGCTGTATGCAGAACAGACTGCTTTAAAAAAAACTAGTTTTACTGCCATGTACATGTATGTCTCCAAAAGTCAGAATTGAATTCAGTGTCAGCTGGGTGTACCTGTACCTGACTACACCGAGGCGCACCTTGCAGGAGTGACAGCACTGTGATGGGCAGTGCTGACAGAAGAGAAGGCACAGGATGAATGGCGGGTGCTGTTCTTGTTCTCTTGAATGCACTGCAAGTTTTGGCAGGTAAGGAAGCACTCACCCTGTGCACAAGGGGTCCCGCCGTTCCTCCTAGGGTCATTGGGGAGGTGTCGCCTCTTCACACCCTGTGGCACCAAGTGTCCTTTGCTGCCCAAACGTGCATCTTCCCTGTCCTCACTGCTGTGACTGCTCCCTCCAGTGTAAGGATGTAATGTTTCACAGGTGAAATGCAGAGGCTACGTTTGCGTTGTACTTACAACAAATGAATAGGACCAGGTCTGCAGACCAAAGCAGATGTTTGCGAAGACCTGAGAGACGCCTTTTAGGGGAGTTTATCTTGGACTAGGTCTTGCTTGCTCTGGTGGACTACATGCCCGTTAGGAGTTGAAGTTCTTTAGCTGTGCTCCTGGCACCTATCTTTTAGCTTACTTTAATCCAAGAGTACTTCAGTTTGTGTACTCTGATGACACTTCAGCAGTGTGAACCAAAGCACATCAGAGAAATCTGCTTCAATCATGTACTTCTAGTGAAACACCAATATGGAATCACTTAGAGAAACCTGGAAGACCTTAGACTGGAAAATTCGATACCCGTGACCTGCATGTTAAATGTAGTCCACAAGCCCTTCAACATCCATTCTCTAGGTAGCACAGGCCATCTACTTAGTTTTTTGAAAGACAAATGCAGACTATGCTAATCCCATTGAAAATAGTAAAATATTTCCTCAGGGTGACATCTTCCATTGGCTATGAATAGTAAGACCAACCATGCCAAAAAATTGTAATCAAAAAGTCTCATTCAGAAAAGAACAGAAAAGTTTGTTGACTTTTCTTTTGCTACAAAATACTATAAACAGAATAGATATTTAGATAGAGAAAACTGTTTTCCTTCCTGATATACTCCTCATAATTTTATGGGGGTGCTGAGTGCACTTCCTTACAGAAGAGCTCCACACTGAATGTTTTGCATATCTTATGGGCTGGGCTTTTCCATAACCAGCCATTGCTACTGCGTTTTCCTTAGCCTACCTCAATAAATCTGAGAGAACAATAACACCTGAGCTGCACAACTGTTTGCATTTCTGATTTGGCCACTAAAATGAAACATTTGCAAACATTTATGAACTCTTCCGGGGTAAGGCTCTTCACTTACAGCTGTTATACTTCACATGCTTCTTCAAGCTAGAAAGAGGAAGAAAATCTCAGCGGTGGTTTAATTAAGGACTTTGCTGGAAAATGTAGACTTGAATGTCTGTATGAATATTCATTCTACATAAAGTATAACAGGAGACAGTCTGCACTTACCTCATAGTTCAGATGTCTTTGGGGAGAGTGGCAATCCCTGCTCTGAATCAGGCAGAATGGGGATTTGAATCTGGATCTCTCGTGTCTCTGACCAGTGCCTTGACTCTCCAAGCTGAATTCAGGGGACTGTCAGGGAGGGAGAAGAGACGATGACACTTCATTTCTCTTATTTCTGTGCATGGCATCAAAAGTCCTGGTCCTTAAAAGCAAAACATTGAGGATGGGATGCAGATGTGTAAACATAAGTGTCTAATGCCATTTGATCTGTCGTAGGGTAGCTGAGCTATTTACACAGACCTGGGAGATAGGTCCCAGGCTGCTCTACATTGGGGACCAAGTCAGGTACTTAAGCGATATTCAGGTGACTCTAGGTATCTACAGTAAGGCAACAGAACTTCAGACTTAGGTTCAGAAATGCAAAAACAAGATATTGAGGTTTTTTTGTTCTTATTTGGCCAAAGCTGAATGTTTATCAAATGAACTACATTCCCCAGTAGTGTCCCTGTTTTATCTGGTAACAGGTACTTACTCATGTGAAAGTGAAGAACAAATTACCAAGATCGTTCCTAGGCCATTGCTGCAGAGGTAAAGAAAAAAAGAGGTATTTCAGTCCACTGTTTCCCTCGCAGATATATCTCTAGGAAATAAACACATGAGCAGAAATTCTTCAAATGTCACAGACGTGCTGACCTTATGAAGCTCTGTAAGTGTCTAAAGAAAATGAGGTGGTAGCACAGGGCAGCAAATTCCTCATGTAAGTGGAAAAAACCATCTCTGTGGCAACGAGAGTGATCCAGCGCCAGCAAAGCTTTTGTAATGTGTTGCACTGGGCTTCCCTAAAGAGGTACTTGATGTTGGCACAAAATCACATCTGAGAAGGTAGCTGGATTTTGCCTGTCATCACAGATCATGTAGTTTATGGGCTTCATATAACAATTTCTAATGATTTTTTTCAGCTCAGTCATTTGCTGTAATGCATACAGCAGCTCCGACATATTGCCACAGTCTCTGTGAAAATATTGGCTAAGGTACTTTCTACTTTAGTTAAAATCACCTTTTAGTTCAACTACTTTCATCTGTAGTTACATTAGAAATTGGGGGATAGGATGTAGATTTAATGCTGAAATATTCAGTTAATGAATGAAATGACCCTTACAATAGGCAGCATTCTGGTTTCCACACAACAGGCAGGTTGTTTACAGAGTCTTTTGGCAGGGCTTTGCACAGACCCCCCTGGTGAAGAGCCTACTGACAGCAGCGCTCAGATGCTGCACGCCCAGGAGCACTGCTGCTGTCTTTACACGGGCTGTCTGAGCAGCAACATCCATGCATACTGCTTTTAATATCTCCCCAAACAGGAGAATGAATTTAGCGATGGTATATGCCCAGAGCAGGCATTAGTGTTCAGATGCTAGGTATGTGGGTCACTGAATGCAAAGCTTTGCTTAACGCTAGCGAGAGCCAAGACCCATGTGAACATTGTTCAGTTGTATTTTAAGAGAACAATCTCACATGTTTTACACAAGCGTGAAGAAATCTCATGTATTACAGAGGTTGATACGGTTTTCCTTATAGTCAAGGAGGCCACAGGCATACCTGTCAGCTGTTCTGCGTGAACTACGGTTACTCTTAACACCTAAGGAATTTTCCATACTACCAAAGTCCTTCGCCTATGAGGATCTCTTGGACTATGTGTATCTTTCAGATTATATTTTTCTTATTCCATGCTAGGGAGAGTTTATGATGGAATCGTACAACAACCTAAACTGAGAAACAGTTTAAGCTATCTTATCTGCTTTAAAACTCATTGCAGGGTGTCCAGTGAGTTGTTACAGCTATTATTTAGATGCCAATAAATAAAAACAAAATGTCCTTGTGTACAATGAGGCTCACAGTTGGGATGATCTCTGCTTCCAAAAATGGAACAATGCTTGCTCACAGGATGTGGGAAAAAAAGGATAACGCTTGCTGGGTTACGGGTAAAAGAACTGGCAAACAGATGGACTGGGTGACTTACTTGAGCTCACACAGAGTCTGTAGGGAGAGCTGGTCTCTTCCAACACAATTCTGATCTCCTGCCCACAGGTTCATCCATCTCCAAGGAGAAAATTCAGAGGAATTTGCAAACCAGGAATCCGATTTCTGTATCTGACTCGTCATTTCTCTGCTAGTGATCCTCTGCTATCCAAGTGCCTGGCATCATCTGGCATAGTAAGAGAGCTAAGGACAAGATTGACCTCTAATATTCCTGCTACAAATGTCAGCTAGCAGCTCAGGGGCAGCACGCTGCCTGCATTTTGAGAAGAGTGGGGACTGTTTTCCTGGGGCTTTTGTGATAAGCCCAGCCCAGCCCCACTGACAGGGAGCATGATCCGAAGCGGTGCCAACCCAGCCTGGCCTGCCCCTTCTCTCTTTCCAGACTTGACTGTCTTCTAACTGGTTATGGGGACACTGCCTCAGGTTTTGGGGATTATCTCGTTACTCTTTCTGTTCCTTTTTAATTCAATATATTATATTTAACAATTTTTGGCTACCATTTCTTGGTCTCTGTTACAGTGTCCTGAACATGCACTGGCAAAATCTTTTAGAGATTATTGAATACACAGTCTTTTAGAGAGATCTCTGTTTATTTTACCTCTGAGTATCCCATGATACATACTTGTTGCTCAGAGATTACAAATACTGAAAAAGTTGAGAGAGTCTGAAATCTGAGGTCCTTTCTGTAGACTGCATTTTTAGTGTAAGTATTACCATAATGTTACCTTGTAGACCGGCTGTAAGGGCTCAGGAGAGACTCAGAATCGGGTTAAACATGATACTCCCAGACAGTGAAAATTAGTCAGTTGAGAAGGCTTACGCTATCTAGCTCAATCTTCTCCACCTCCTTGCACACACGTTGCTGGATTTGGGGGAATTCGTTCTGTTGATCCCATTACCAGCAGACTACAAACCCTCATAAGGGTTTGCTTAGTGTGACATAGTAAGGTGCTTTTTCTTGTCATTTAGCAACATCCCTCTTTCCATGCTATACTTCTAGCAGTGGAAGAAGTCTCAGGAGGACTCTAAGGCCTGGTCTGTGTCCGAAAGGATTATCTTTGCAATGGGCTAATCCTCACCGTGTCATCTTGACTTTAGGTCTGGATTATGTTTGCAACGTAGTGCAAAGTAATGATACCAGATCAGAGAACCTGGCCCGTGTTATGTGGTGAGTGATAATTTTGCATGTTGCAACAGGGCAGCTGCAGTTTCACATAGAAAAATAGAAGGTTTTTTGGTTTTATTCTGGCTCATTATGTAGAATTGCAAACCAGCTTGGCTATGGTAGTGTAGCTGTCTTGACCCAGGGATGGTTATAATAAAAATAAGGCTTCAATTCACAGAAAAAAACAGGAAAGCAAACAAGATTTCTGGTACAAATTCTCTTTATAATAGATATCATTTTAGAAGAAGAACTGACCACTGTGGCCTAGATTTCCCTTCCTGGAATATAAGTTTTGTACTCAGAAATTTAACTGGACAAATAATTGACATTGCATTCTGGTGACTGAGTAAGAGATTAAGAAAAGTCTGAGACTCAAAGAAGATCAACATTTATTTGTTTATTTATTTGGTGTATAAAATTACATTTAGACAGATGTTCCCCTTCAAGTTACAGAGAAAAAGTATTTGCAAGTCAGTCAGAACAATTTACTCCAACATAAATACAAATTTATGCAATGCTTTGGTTTTTTTAATTGATTTGCAGGGGGAGAATTATTTACAACCTTTATATCTACATTAAAATATTTTTTATTTAGCTTTTTACTTCCTCCTATCTGGCATCAGGCCATGGCTTTAGGTAATCTAAAATGCTGCCAGCCAAGCTTATTTAACCCATCTACAAGACTTCCCTTTTCAAATACAAAACCAAATAACCTACAGATACTCAGACTTCCCTTTATCTTCTTCTTTCCATTGGATCTACCGAGGTAGAATTAAGTAATCCCTTTCCAAATTACAAAAAAAGAGTTTAGGAAGTACTGATGTATCAAAGCTTGATCCATGGTGTTAGATATATATTTGTCGGCATGGAATAACAACATTCCAGCCGATCTGACCTATGGAAAGGCTAGGTGGGAATCCTGAGCTCCCTTCACTTTCCTCTGTGACTCTTTGACTCCCAGCGAGACTCATTTCTGTTTGTGCCAGGCTCTTCCCTGCACCTTCAGGTCTGCAAGCCACAGGCTTCCTCCAAGTGCATTTGGCTCAAGCCCCAGCAGCCCAGAGGCAGGGCTTCGCATTCTTCAGTGCTGAGCTGGTCGCTCTGACATGGCTCTTGTCAACACCTGGCCTGGAACATTTTTAGGGACTATACGTAACTAGGTTAGCTCTCTCATTCAACTTGCTTTTGATTTATCTGCTGTGACAAAAAGACTTCAGCAAGGTACATTTTTTTATCCCAATGATGTAAATAATACAGGAATTATATAGTAGAAGTACCCCATGTGGCTGACTGAGTGTGGCTGTCCTGGGAAAGCAGAGGTTCGTGTGTGCAGTGATTTCTTGCAGCAGAGACAGGAAGATGTCCGAGTGACCTGCAACACTGCAGTCACCTGAGTCCTTGTAGCTAGCCCATGAAGTAACAGTGAAGTGCTATTTATGCTAAAAATTAAGTGTGCATAAAAGATTTCAGATTTCAAATGCTCTGAACTTTTTCAGCATTTGTAAACACAAGGATGTAACAGCAAAAAAATACTTCTAACCTAAGATGAATAGATAAATAGGTAGGCAGTTATGCTTAAATTGGTACCCTAGACCTGTGGTGACAGTTAGAAGATTATGGTCACATTCAGTGCCCATGACATTTGGGCTTGAACTAGCTCATGGGAAAACACCATTCCTGTCTCAAGTGTTTCCCAATATCCTGTAGCTTTCTTAAAATTTAAAAATCCCAACAACATATGTCAAATAAATTAAAAGCAGGCTTTCATTTAGTAGCCTATAAAGTGAACACTGACTTCAGGCTTGTTTCTGAGACATCTTCACAGAAGGGGCAGTCATTGGCTAAGCGCTGTCTATGTATATTGGTGGATAATACTTATCAGATATACAGCTAAACTAAAATTTAAACAACACGATATAGGAAAAAGCAGGGCAGAAGGGGCAGCTTTCATGCCAGGGCAATCATCTCCTATGAGAAATCTGATATGTGAGTTTGGAAGTGTGAGGGCACGAAAATAACAGCTCAAGGATAACAGCAGGAGAACAACACAGGAAAAATACTGCCCCATCAGTTTAGATGAAAGATTACAAAGTGAAAGACAGACTACAGAACTGCAAATCTGAGATCTTTAACATTACAAAGGTTAAGGCACAGTGCGACTGGGGAACTTGAGGAATTTGATGAGACAGACATTATTCCTCAAAGAAAGAAAGGCAAGATCAATAGGAAAATAAATAGACCACTCTGCAGCTTGACAGGGTTTTACAAGCTCCTCTAATCGGTCGGTTACCTCCCTTTGCATCTTTTAGAGCAATAATGATACCTGACTCTATAAGTCACTGCTAAGAAGCCAGCTTGACAACTTCAACTGCGGAATTTAGATTTCAGTTTAGATTCCCTCCATGGGCAGCATACTGCTGCAGGAAAGGGGGGAATTATTAGGTGTATGGCAAATATGCCAACAGCTGTGGTTGATGGATGTGGAAGTGTAGCCTCCTTGAGGAGATTTGGAACCAGAATAATTCTGTGCTTTTTACAGCTTGCTGAGCCTGTGGTGCTTTCATGACTGTCATCTTCTGTCATGCAAAGGTGTCTCCCTCCACTAAGGGAGGGTCCCAGCTGCTTGGTGGGCTGAAGCTTTAACTGTAACTAACCTCAGGCCAGCTCTTGTGAAGCCTCCATCATTTTGACCATCTGAGGACACACCAAAGAAGGGAAGAATTGCCAGGAGAATTTCTTAACAAGCCAGAGCACTCTTGCTTAATCTGTCCAGGTTTTGTGAAACAAATTATCAAGAGAAGTCCATGTCTATTTGCTTAACATCAACAGCTCTATGGGCATGGAAGCCGAAAATCTGGAAAGTTAAATAGAGTAAAAGAGCCGACAGCCAGGTGTCTGTTTGCAATGCTGCTTTCTTGACAAAGAGCAAGCACCTGGCAGAGATTTCCAACATGAAAGGAACTTGGTAGAAGATATGGAGAGTGGTTTCTCTGGAGGATGATGTGATGCCCTTGGACCGTGGCAGTCCCTGGTAGTGTGCAGTAGATACTGCTGGGTTTTTCAGTCTCTGGTAATTGAAACGACATTGCTACTACTTCTTTCTTGTAAATATTTTCACATTCTAGGAGTTTTACAACTATAAACTGAATGTAGGCAATTTTGCTTAAGAGTAATGATTTTGAAACTGCAATCAACTGTGCATAAATTGCCTAAAACCGTGCTGCTACTCTTGGTTTCATGGATCAGTGCTCAAATTCTGTAAAAATAAGAGTGGCTCTGCATTGAAAACCCTTGAGAAATGCTATTTTTCAACTGTCTATTGGGAATAACATTAATTACAAAATACCAAATCAGAGTAACCACACAGAAAGCTGTCAGTGACAATAGCATGAGTACTCCTAAGGGCTTTGTCCACACAACCTGCATGCTTTTTCATCAATTCGACTTGACTAATAAGATGACAGATTAAAAGGTTCCTTTTTCCAACCCCAAAATGCAAACCCAAATATTGCTACAAAGCTCAAAATTGTACTCCCGTGATGGTGCCTTTTTGGGCCACTTGTTCTGGCATGGTTAGCCACATGCAGAGACCCTGCAAGCAGGTGTACACAGATTTAAAGATAAGACAATTACGTCTTGGCCAACACACAGAAAGGTTAGCCTGTATTTAACAAGGCACATGGCTTATTATACTCCCCACCCCAATAAGACACTCAAAGAATGTTTGCAGGCCAGGCAGGCATAAGTCAGAAGAGAAGGACTGAACTGCTTTGCTGCATGACATAGATGTGGTTGCAGAGCTGTTATTGTCCAACATCTGTTTTTTTTCCCTTTCTTTCTTTCTTTTGAAATTTCTTTCTTTCTTTCTTTCTTTCTTTCTTTCTTTCTTTCTTTCTTTCTTTCTTTCTTTCTTTCTTTCTTTC
>VZSC01016854.1:10334-50663 GCA_013398225.1 Steatornis caripensis | reverse complement strand
AGAGAGGTACCGTATTACTTCATATCTTGGCTCACGGTACCAACAGGCAAGGTCTTAGAGTGCCCAATTATCCCAGCTCTTTGTTCTTATATGGTGATGAATGATCTGACACTGCAATGCGGCTTGTTAGTAGGCGGAAGCAGTGCCTACACCACAACAATGACGTCCCTGGATAAGGGACATGAATTCATGAACTAGGGAGAAGCCACCTAATACCCTAGAAAATAGCGGTGTAAGGAGAAGACTTTCCCACTGCTGCTTGAGGAAGAAGGATTTAGAAATCTGCAGGGTGAAAGCTCAGATGTGGAGCTGAGAGGTGCAATAGAAATCTCTCTTAGGGACTCCCAGAAAGGAAGACTAAAATATATTCTTCTGCTGCCTTTCCATACTGCCTTTCTGTGAGAGTGAGAGGTACTGATTTGCAGATTTTCCAGAGAAGTCTGCATGATGCATTTACTCCACTAGATCTTGAAGAGAGATATTTTCTTGGCTTTAGAGGAACATGGGTTGCACAAGAAATTTGGGAGTGATCTGGGAGAGCTGACACTAATGCTTAGATGTAGAAAGTTGATCTTTACCCATTTCTAGAGGCATGAAACTAGAAAGACATCCCAGAAAACCTCCAAAAGCAGAGGATCGGATTCAACTCTGGATTGAGACACTGAATTCCAGGTACTGTAGGTGTCCATATGTGAAACGGATGCCTAATTTTCTTGGATGGAACCAGTACAGGAGACGTACTCTAGTGAGTTATCCATCTCACCCTCCAAGGGTGCCTCGGATGCCATGTTTCATCACCTGAACTGATATCTTTAGGCTTCTCTGTCTTTACTGATCGGTTCAGTGGCCTAATTATCTATGTGATCAGGTGAACATCTAGAACATCACTGACAATAATGAGAACTTAGATGTGTAGCATACAGGCTGATCTCTATGTCATAGGCACTTGATGATGTCTGAATCTTAGACATAGTGCTTGCCACAGGCGATAATTCAGTTGCCTGAACATCGGTACCCGTTCCTGTTCCAGCTCTTGGGAGATATCCATCTGACTGCTAGGTTCCATTTCTGGAGAATACAGGATATAGCCTTATACTCACTGCCATTTCTGCTAGCCTCATCCACACATCTTAGACACTGTATGACTTCTAAAACGTTGCTGGATAATTTTGTTTAGGCAGAAGTCTCCATGGCACCTTGTGCTTTGCTCCATGTGTACTCTGGTAGTCATTCTCTAAGGGTCCAACCAATGCAATTGTAAAGCAAATGGTGGCATTTATCTCATCAAATTTTAGATGCTCAAAGTGTAGGAGCAGGTTTCAGTTCAGACACCCATTATTATCTGAGATTTCTGCATAGGTCAGTTAGATACGATATGTTATGACAGAGCACTGGAACAGGGTGCCCGGAGAGNCTTAGACACTGTATGACTTCTAAAACGTTGCTGGATAATTTTGTTTAGGCAGAAGTCTCCATGGCACCTTGTGCTTTGCTCCATGTGTACTCTGGTAGTCATTCTCTAAGGGTCCAACCAATGCAATTGTAAAGCAAATGGTGGCATTTATCTCATCAAATTTTAGACGCTCAAAGTGTAGGAGCAGGTTTCAGTTCAGACACCCATTATTATCTGAGATTTCTGCACAGGTCAGTTAGATACGATATGTTATGACAGAGCACTGGAACAGGGTGCCCAGAGAGGTTGTGGAGTCTCCTTCTCTGGAGATATTCAAAACCTGCCTGGACATGTTCCTGTGCAACCTGCTCTAGGCTAACCTGCTTTAGCAGGGGGGTTGGACTAGATGGTCTCCAGAGGTCGCTTCCAAACCCTACCATTCTGTGATTCTGTGATACAAGACCTATGGAAGGATAGGTCTGGAAATGAGGTGAGATGACCTCATAGATTTAAAATGCTAATAGGCACTTGTGTTTAGGTAACTGAATTGCATCCTAGATGTGTATATCTAGGCTAGAAACCACTGTCTTTAAATGTCTGTTCTGCATAGCTTGAAAGCGGACATGCACGTTGCAATTGTCTAAAGCAAGGCAAGATGAATGTGGCTGGAGTTTCCCATTTAGTTGCATCTTAACTGTGAAGCAAGGATGCCACTAGAAAGTAAGATTGCATCTGCATTAGTTTTCTGAGGAAATATTGCTTAAGAAAAATAAACTTGGAGAATGTATTCTTTTAACAGTATCAGTACCTGTAGTGTGTTCAAACTAGGTATATGTCCAGATGAAGGTTTTGTGAGAGGTTTTGGTTCATGCAAAGCAGAGACTAAGAAACTGAACAGGATGTGTTTGAATGCAGCGCTAGACCTACTTACTTTGGTAAAGAGGAATAAAGATGTCTGAAGAGGTGATAACAGAAGAGTCACCTATGGTTTTCATGACTATATAAGTACTACTTGTGGGATAATGACCCGGAGGGTGGTGGTAAAATTAGAGAAAACTAGGGGTAAAAAACTTTTAAAGTTCAAAGTTATAACACTAAAGATATGTTAGGGTAAAATACAGCTGCAGCCTCCAAGATTGAATGAGGTTGGCCACCCACACGATAGTTCCCTAAACAACACTATCTGCAACCTTAGCACATGCTAAGAGGAACAGAAGGGAGGGTGGAGAGGAGTGAAGACTCCACAGCCAGGCTCTGTTCTAATCTTTGCAAGGATGGGAACTTGATGGTGGAACTGATAAATCTCGAAGCGGCTGCCAACCAAGGAAGATAAGAGACTGAGCCGACGACCATGACGAAATCGCTGTCCTTCGGAGGAACATTGCTCATTATAATTTCATTATAATACTAAAAAACACACCTCCATCCCAAAGCTGCCCCCCTCTCAGGTATGACCCCCTCCCACTGAGCATGCGTAGTGAATTTAAGGGAAGCCGTATCTTTTAATTGAAGTGAGAATTCTTCACCAATCAGTGACGAAAGTGTGTATGACAAGAGTCACTCAAGCTCCACCTAAAAATTAAGTGATATAAGAGGACTAGTGGAGAGAATAAATTTGGAGAAGACTCCATCATAACTACTGGGATTGATTGATGCGCTGAACCTGCCTTCTTCCTCATAGGGTTGCCTGTTGGGTAAGAACTATATTTTAAGTGCACTTAGTTATTAACTTCAGCTAGCTTTTCTTTTATTAAGTGACTAGATCTTGTAGGTCTATTCTTTTCGCACTTGTTTTTGCAGTTAGTCTACTATCACCAGCAATTTCTGAACTTTAAACTGACACGGATTTGTGTAATAAAATTCTCAGCTGAGTTTCATTTTGGTGTAAGTTTCTAGAAACTTGAATAATTAGTTTGACTGAGGAGTCTGAACGGGGTATCCCAAAGAGGACATTTGAACCACCCTCCAATACAGTGTGCTGTCTAGTCGGGTTCGGAAAGGCTGATCGGGCGCAAGGGCCTCGTGTTTCCTGGGACATTAACACACTGGTCAAACGCACATGGGTGGGGAACTTTTCCCCCACGCATTTTCTGTTCTTAATGTAGCACTACTGTTGTGCCAAATATGCACTAGAGAGCTCAGTAACCTTCAAAGCAGTGAGTTAATAAAGCTTAATAGTCTAAGATAGAGTGACATTTTTTGTGCTGGCGTTATGTCATGCTCTCTGATCCACTGTGCTGCTTGCATTGTTGGTAAAGGTGAAAATGATTTCTGATGTCACTCATCAAAAGTTTCTTTCTGTGATGATGTTTAAGCAAGCGTCATTAGTGAGGCATGAGGTGTGAAAAAGCAGTGTGTTTTTACACAGTAGACAGTAGCATTTCCAGATGTGAAAGGATTGTATTGCCCGAATGTCATAGAATAGTAGAATATCTCGAGTCGGAAGGGATCCATAAGAATCATTGAGTTCAACCCTATGCTCCTCGCAGGACTGCCTAAAACTAAACCACAGGAATAAGAGCATTGTCCAGATGCTCCTTGAACTCCAACAGGCTTGGTGCTGTGATGACTTCCCTGGGGAGCCTGTTCCAGTGACTGACCACCCTGATTTTTCCTTAGATACAGACAACACAGATATCATTGTATGAGCTGAGGTGACTTTCCACAATATTTTTTCAGTTCTGTCAGTTTTCTTCAGAGCCCTACAGCAAGTGATCTGAGGTTAACCCCTTCTCATGTGTGAAGCTAAGTAGAACATTTTTACCCTGCCAGAAATTGTTAAAATATATAGGGGACTTTCATGACCTTCTCTGATCATTACCACATTTTGTTTCCTATAGAGCTAACCGAGAGGGAAACTCCGGATACATCCCAATCGGGAACAGAGTTCTAAAAGGGAAAAATGGTGGGAAACGAGTGTTAGGGTATCAAAAATAGAGAAGTACCATTGCAATGCAGCTAATGTAGGAGAAAGTGAAATTAATATTTCTAAGAAAGCTTCCATCCAATAACAACAGAAAAATCTCTTGAAATTGTTTTTTGTGCCGTGAAAAAGAAGACTGATGCATATGATTGATTCTTTTACAACCTATTTGAAATATGTTTTCAGTCTGATTTATAAAATGCACCACATTCTTCGAGTTAGGATGGGACCCTGAGTCTTAATTAATGCCACTGTATCTTGTTTAGAAACATCCTGAGGAGGGCAGCTGTCATATTTTATTTATATGTTCCGGTTTTTTCTTGTTGTCCTATCTTGTCTTCATGGCTTTAATGAAACAAACACTTGGGTGCCCAGTAGAGAATATAAAATGTATGACATTTGCAAATGCTGGTTTAATAAACATCTCCAGAGACCCTATGTATTGTCATTGGCTTGACTGAAGATTAGAAGAATGAAAAGCATCCGCTTCTTTCCAGTTACGGCATATGAACAGTTATAACCTATGAACAGCGGATACACTGTTCTGCTGACTGTCAGGAAGTAGTATCCCTAGCTAGATAGTCTCGTTTTTCACCATAATTTGTGTTGACTAATCTTACAGAAACATACATTTAAAGTTCACCTGTCTTCTCCAATTACTTTTCCCAAGTACTGTAGGTTTTTTTCACTTGGCTTTCATAAATCTTAATTTTAAATACAGGGAACTTTCTGGCAGATTTTTTTGTTTATTTTCATGAAGAGGAAAATTGCAGTTTTCTTCTGTTCTTTAATCTAGTTTTCCTTATTTTTTCTTGTATCTCTCTGACAGCACCAGAGCAACTTTTGTCTTCTCCAGCCTGGGCTGCTCAGGAATAGGCATAAGCAGGACAGTCACTTCTGCAGGCTGTAAGAAAGAGACCCAGCTTCTCTGGGTGCATTAATGCCATTCCTTGGGCTGTGAAGGTGATTCTAACTTCCTAGAGTAAAACACTACAGACTGAAAAACCCAAACTGCTGATTAAGATAAACACTATGTTGCAGTATTTTTAATAGGCAGTGCTGCAAATCACAGACCTTTTACAGGACAGTTGCTGTTGAACACCTAGAGAAGCAAGAGGAACTGCTGGAGTGAAGAGGGAAAAGGAATTTCCATGGCTTCTTTCTCATGGATATAATACAGTGCTGCTGTCAATATGAACTCAGTGGAACATGGATGTGAGACGTAACATAGCTTTTCAGTTTAATGTTCAGGAATGTCTGCCAGATAGCAGAGAAATAAATGTGAAGAAAACACTGGAGAGTGGCAAGCATGAAGGAACATGCAGGAACCTGTCATTTGGCACAAGGGAGTGGTAAAAATCATAAGACACGGAACAAATGTTGGAAAAAAAGCACATAAACTTAGGAAAATAATGCATAACTGAAGTGCCAATAAAAACAGGGATGATCTCAGATACCATTCCCTTTCATGCTACTCTAAAAATATTATTCTAATCAAGACCCTAACATCCTCTTAAAGCACAGAAGGTAACTATCATTATCCATAATTCGCATAGAGAGAAACAGAGCACAGGGGTTTAGTGACAGGACAGGAGTAGAACATTGGCTGGGGACGGGGGGGGGAATTATAACTCAGAATTCTTGTGTTTCCAACAGATCATATCCTCTTGTGCCTGAAAAACAAAACAGAGGAGGAATTGAAAGGACAGCTGGAGATAGTGATGAGCGTTCCCTAACACCTGAGTGCCTGTTTTAGAAGACCTACTCATGTTCTTTCAGCATAGTTTTCTGTTGACGCTGTGTTTCTGTTCAATCTAACGCTTTTTGAGAATATATCAGAACTAGATAATGAAGAACAAAGAAGCAAGAGGAAGAAGACACAGACCTTGCTTTCTCTGTTGTATTAAAGATAGTCTGTTAGCTGCACAAAATTTCACCATACCATCCAACTTCCCAGGTTGGACTGAATCTTGGAACAAGCAAGTTTAACGTCATTAACCTCAAAGGCTTCTCAGCCAAAAAAAAATGTTGGGATTTTCCCCCTAAATCTAGAAAAAATGGTATGTCATGATCTAGAAAAAATGATATGTCATGAGAATATGTGTTGGTGGAAATGGGGATAAATTTTACTAAGATGGCTCTGACTAAATCCAGAAAGGAAGTTTGCTTAAAAAAAAAAATACTGTTATGTCATGTTAACTATATCAAATGTTCTGTCTTTGAAAAGGTCCAGCACCCCACTGCTGTGGTACAAAGACAATTTTGTAATATGAAAATAACATTTTCAAGGTACCTGTCATGAGTATACTGTGTCCAAATAGTAAATTCAGGGAAAGAATGCAAAATCTGTATTTTAGACTCCTGACTCTGATGTACAAACTGCCCCTTCTAAGAGACCTTTTTACTTTTTTTGATCATCCAAGTTAGCTGATGCAGGGATTTTTTTTTTATTTGATTAAGCATTTACTTTCCATTCTGCCTCTTAAGTGGGGTGGCCTGTTTCCATCCTATTGCAAATGTTGTAGTTCCCTTGTCACATCCATTCATGTAAAGAGAAATCAGGAACCTGAATCTCTATACATTTTCCATACTAGCAAAATCCATCAGTTCATAGAGAGTAAGCAGAACTCTCTGGAATAGATCAAGTCTAGTTTATATGTATGTTTTGTAGCATTTTGCAGCATTTCTCTTTAGAAAAGCAAACAGTTTTCTTTTGCCTGTGGAATGTATGTAATGATTATTCTCAAAAGTTGAAAAATCTGAGTAAATAGATTGCATCCAATTTGAATGATTTCTTATATGACTAGCTGCATCTTACAGAGCTGTGATGGAGAAGCTATATCAGTAAAGTAGGTTCTGACTGCTTTCTTACTTCAAAAGAAAAGGAAGAACTCTGCAGAGGAAGTTTCCCTCATATTAAAAAAGCAGTGAAATCTGGGTGTCCCCCTGGTACCCTTCCAAAAAGATTACCTTGTGTACAGATAAATCTTCAAGGCAGCAGAGTGTGCAGTGAACCAAAGCAGAATATTTTCTAGTAAGAGCAACTATTAGAGGCTTCAAAACAAGGGCCTTTGGGGTATCTAAAGGTTTGGTTTGTGGGGAAAGAACTAGGAATCGGTAATATAGATCTTAGAAAGACCGGAAAATACGACAGCGTTTTGGGCAAAGACTAACTAGCCTGACTGGAAATGCTGCAGCTACCTACTGGGAGCTCATTATGGCAATGCGTCCCTTGGGATCCCAGTGAGGTGTCAGTCAACCTCAGGACAATGGTGAATCAGAAGACAATAGAATATGTTCTACAAAACTACTAGAAATCTAACCCCTCTAAAATGGATCTACACACATGCTCCAGTGCCTGCAAACAAACAGAAGGGAGAGAACTGCAAAAGATTAATAGGAATTCAAAGTTCAGCCTCAGTTTTGTTTGACTGTTAATGAACAAGGTGTGCAAGATGGCCCTGTGGGAGGTGGCTGAGGCATTTCCTCAGCTCAGAAGCTAGGAGAGACTGTTCTCATGTTTATGAAACACATAATGAGCACCTTAATGAAGCACAATGTAAGCTTCAGCTGGGATGAGAGCACACACAGCTTGTGAATAGTTAGCATCAAGGCAAGGGTGGGAAACGTTCTCAAAAGCTAAAGGATCTGTTCAGTGCTGACAGTGTTAAAAGCTGTTGAGGCAAGCAATGTGCTGGTTTTGACAAAGTCTTCTTAGGACACCACAAATTACAATCTGTAGCACGCATTGATTCTTATTTCTAGCTTCCCCACCAAATCAAATGAACTGTAATTAGGCAGTGTTTTTAGCTGCTTGTTGTTCATCTGATAGGAAAAGTTAAATAGGTTTTATAATTCTGTGTGAAGCTAGTGTTTGTGTGATCTCAAGGGCTAAATAGAGATGGTCCTCTGCAGGGAAACTCAAGTTAATTTCAACCCCAGAGGGGCTCTGCATTTTGGTTAAGGTTCCAGCTTATTCAAAATTTTGAAACAAGCAACAGTTTCATCTTAATCTTTGTCTGTCAACCCTAAAACATGGCTGTAAAATGAGTTCCAATCAGACTGGTGAGAATCTATGGAGCAGCATAAGGAATTGTATAATTTGATTAATTTGGGATTTAGGAGAATCACAACATTCACATACTTTCTTACAGTTCTTTTCTAATTTTTAGTAGTTCTCAATGGCTATGTTAAAATAAAATTGTAAGAACAATTCAAAATTGCTATTACAGAAGAGCAACTGGCATGCAAATCATCATTAGGTTGCAGCATCCAATTATGCTTAATATATGCTTAATATACCCTGCATTGCAGTGCCTTTTATCAGATGTTTCAAAAGCAAACTATATTTTTCCTATGTTTGAGTATACAACATTGTGTCCAGAGGAAGTTTTGTCTATAATTCTGCTCTCTCCAGTATTGATATTCAAAACAAAATGATTTCTCCAAAGAAGACAATATAAGATGAGAAGGATGTGTATCTTGACTTAATTATTTTGATGTGTTGTGAGCTTGTGAGGGGAAAGATATTGAAATACGCTGTACTAAGACCTAGATGTTCAGTTTAAAATTTCAGTAGTGCTGTTACAGCTACACAGTGAACATCTGGAAAGAGAAAGAACTGGGGATGCAAATGGGAAGGTGCTGTCTTTACTTTTGACTTGCTTAGAAGGGCACAAGACTCAATAGAGTTTGCCTATGGTTTCTCTGTAGTGGGCAAAAACTGAAAGAAGGTTTTATGTTGGTCATTTTCTTTGGATCAGAATGCACTTTTCAAGAAAATCTCAAAATTGTCCCTATTTACCTTGGTTTAGTTCATATACCAGAACAACGCAAATGTGCAAACTGTATTCCTTTCAAGTGAAACTAAAGTAAAGGAGGCTCAACCGCTAATTGTTAATGTGCCTTCAGCTCAGAGGAACAGTTTAAGCTAGTCTGAAGGACACCCTTCTGAAATGGATATAGTGGGGCTGTCACGTACTCGGTATCGACTGTTTCCCTACAGGTCCTCTCGTATTGCACTGCGTGGTTGGCTAATCAAGCCATAGTCACAGACCTTGTTAGGGAATGGCCAAGGCTGAGGAAGAAGAAAAAGAAGCAACCACATCAGTCTTCCTAAAGTTCTCTAGGATTTCAAAGTCCATAATGCACTTGGTAGAAAGAAATTCACCCCCCAAAATTAAAAGCATGAGATATTAAACATGAATCTTTTATGTTTGAGGTAGAAGGCTGGATAGGTGTTCTGTTCTGCAAGAGTAGAAAGGCATTTTGAAATGACTGAGAGGGTTAATGTTGTGAGTGTGAACTAAAAAGACACCAAACCAAACAACTAAAAATAATTTCACAGTCCGGTCATAGCACAAATTGTGCATGTCAATAGGTTATAAGTCTAACATGGCTGAGCATGGATTCTCTCTGCCAGATATATCTAGTAGTCATGAAGAAGAAATCCCATTAAAAATACTTATTCCAGACTTCTGGTAAGAAACCTAAAATCATTGATTTATAGCTCCTTATGAGTGCCTTTCTTCACTTAATCTTACTGGCTGTACAAGTTCATACTGAATTCCCATTGAGCAGAAAAAAGGCAGGATATAATTAAATGGTATCTTGATCTTCTAGGCCCCACTTCATTTTCCTGCAACTTCCTCTCCACATCTCCCAAAGAAGGTGCTAATAATTCATATACTATTTTTGGTGAGTATTGTATATTTAATATTTTATGAGCTGAGAGAAAAGGTATTATCTCTCTGAATTTTAGCTCTTTATCTTGTGGAGTCGGTCCAGGGACTTGCTTTGGCACTCCGGCACATGTCAACTGCTTATGATTATCTGCATCAAGTCTCAGATTTGTATCTAAACATTTTGTCACAGACCCTTTCAAGTGCTGGTGCTTATCAGAGAGTCGCGTAATACTCCATACCCTATCTGTTCCTCCCACTTTGCCTTTCTCCTTCATTTTGCCAACTGGGCACATAGTTTTCCTTCTCTCCTCCTGGACCACCACATTCTTCCTCCTTTCTGTGCTGTCACTTCTTTCCATTTCCCTCCTGCTCAGCCCCTCTGCTCACCTGCCATGGACAGGTTCACTTCCCTGTTCCCTGTCACTCCATGTTGTCTGCTGCACATTCCCACTTACTAAAAAAGCATTTTTGTGGGGAAGATGAAAAGACTATAGACTTAGATGATGCCTTAGATGATGCTTTAATACTTTGAGACTAGTGTTTGTTGACAAATGCACTTTTCCCAGTCCCCCAAATTAGCACCTCATTCTGCTTAAAGACAGGAGATAAGCTTACTAAACACATACACACATAATCCTCCTACATACATTTAAGATTTTCTCAAATACACAGACTCTTACTTTTTACCTTTTTTTTCCTTCCTGGAATACAATTTTGTGTATTCAAATATTTTCCCAACAAAAGGCAAGAACCTTGTTAATAAAAGACAAAAAAAAAAGTAGATTCTTATTTGATCACTTAGTTGTAGGAGCAGGACTTTAAGATAGTGTCCGCTATCATGAAAATTATGATAGGATTTGGAAATCTAGCAATGTAGCTGAAGTATTGAGCAAATATAAGTACTTCTTTGGTTTTTTTTTCTTTGCTTAGGAAAATGGGGCAAGTATAATTGAAATAGTTCACAAATTTAAGATGGAGGGAAATTTCATACTGAGACATAAGGCTTAGCTGTGATTGCCCTGTGTGCATCTTGAAAATGTGTCTTGAATAAGAAGTGACCACTGCTCCTGTTGCCATGTTGATGTGACATGCAGATACAACACTTCCTAGCGACATGGCAACGTTTCTGTACTATCTCATATAAAGATTAAAAATATTTTTTTTATGAAAGGGACTTTGATGTTTGGATGCTATTTTTATAGCTATTCATCAGCTTCTTTTCATACTGATTACAATTTTTAGTTAATATATACAAAAAATGTTTCTAGGCAAGTACTAATTAAAGCTATCTTTATGGACAAATAGGAGAACAGCAAGAAAAACAGTTTGAGTATAGAGGGGTTTTTTTAACCCTTTCATACACAACTGGGAAATGGCTTCAGGGCTTCATAAGGAAAACTGAATCACAATTCTTTGTACTCCGTTATTGTCTGAGCGGTACATTTTATATATATAAACTGATTAAAATACTCTAATAATGTAAGTAAATCAGAATTGATATTCCTATTTAAGTGGAGGAGAAGCAGCTAAGTCCACAGAAAGTCAGGAGAAGTGTCAAAACTCAAAAAATTTGTGTTTACACAGTCACTGTGTCCCACTGCACTGAGATGTCTGTAAGGTCATCATGTCTTCATCACAAAAAAACATGGTTTCAGTTGTTTCGGGCACAGGTTCTACTCTTAATCGAGCAAATGAGGTTGTGAGGTCAGTTCCTAAACCACCTAAATGTATCTTTTTTTTTACATCAATGAAATTATAGCATAAATCTGAAATACTGAAAGTGTTGCCACTCACTTAATTCAAAGCAGGAATAAGTCTAAAGTGAAAGCAGAAAGTCAAAGCAGAGTTCTCTTTGGTTTAGATAATTTAATGTCTCACTCTTCTGAAAACTCCCTTTTCAATATTTAGTCCGATTTTTCAAGGAAGTATGGCTTACGGGATTATGGTGTGTATCTGTCTGTGATCAGAACAACTCTGGATCAAATTCATTCCAATAGACAGATGGGAAGAGTTTCCTACAGTTATGAAAATAGGAACTCAGCTAGACAATAGAGAGTCCTTACTTTGTTTTCTCATCAAAGTCTAAATAAAGCCCTCACCTCCTTTATTTTATCATCTGAGAATCAGTATACATTTTGCTGTATCATTTGTTCAAGATTTCTCTCCAGTTTGTTTTTTCCACATCACTTGTTTATCCTATGCCTGTCAGCCCTTGCATAAGTACACATAAATATGATTCTATACACTATCTTTATTCATCAATGAGCACATCCTTAGGTCACACAGTTTACCAGGACTTAGTCATAGGGTATCTTGAATTAGATTGGAGTGAAAAGGATACAAAAAAGAGGGGGCTATTTGCCTCTTCTTTATGCTCCTGAGTGACGTGAAACTCCGGTTGGCAATGGCTTTTCTTCAAAGCTACGCAGCAGGATGGCTTGTTAGGGTGCGATTGCCAAACTTGCTTTCAACAGGTTAATGTGGGCACTCAGCATGATTTCAGACATGACAGCAGCCAACTTTACTCTGTACGTGTGTGACTTTTTGATGCCGTGGCTGAATTACTTTGGACAAATTGGTTTGGACAATCAAATTTGCCTGGAACAGGCCAGTGCTGCAAGACTTGGGCAGCCTGGTTATGTTTTCAGACACATTGTTATGGCTGACTGTGAGTTTGCCTTGTTTTTATGCTGTTGCTTATACTCAGATCAGTAAATAACCCACAGTGGGCAGATTGTTACTGCAACTTGACAGAGGACCTTGAAATGAGACACCTGCATTTAAATCCTGCCAGTGCCTCAAGGCTTGTGGGTATTCACTAGAGATAAAATGGAAATACATATAAAATATAAAACCATTGTAATTCCCCGTTCTTGAGTGGAAAACAGTATTTATAACGAAGGGCTTGATCTTTAATTCACCTGTACAGCTAAACCCCAAGTCAAGAAAAATCTTAAAAGAACTTAGCCTTGATCCAGACTATCTGAATTACATGAAGGCTATGCATGTGTTTAGGGATTTTTTATAATGGAACAACCTCATCCAGCAGGATTGGGTCAATATTTCTCCAGTCTACAAATGCAAGGCTCATCTTGGCAAGGTTATGATGTAAAAATGGAACCTCAACAAATTTTGGTAAACAACTGAGATGAAGCTAAAACATGGAAATAGAACCCAGCTATATTTAATATTTGTTGCCATGTTATGAATCTGTGAGGGATGCAAGTACATCCTAGGACTGTGCGTGGCCACACAAAATAGGCCATGCACTTTGAATAATTCATTGAATTTACAAAAATTTATTAAATGGTGGATGATTAAGACACGATTATATTTTTTGTTGTATCGATTATTGCTTTAAATTGTTGAAGAAATAAACAATCAACTGAAAGCCTTTAACATACTCAACACTACTTCTATATCTACCTTTTCTACTTTTTCCTCTTCTATGGAAAATGAATCTTTTGACTTTCACTGGATACACTAAGAAAGTTAACTCAAAGATATTTTTCATTTTTAGACTTAAGATTCCATTCTTCTGCCAAAATTAAGTTATTAAATGAAGAGATGTATGATTCACTTCTTACCATAGGTATAATTCTAATTATTTTCTTCCTCAGCCAATAACCTTTTCCTTTCAATTTGGGTCTATGTGAACAACTCTTACTGATATTTAAATGTAATCACAAATATGTTTGGGTTGCAAAATTATCCTGAGAAAAACTAAAATAAATATAATCCATACATCTGATTTTGTCATTGGCCATGAGGTTAAACCCTTAGAAATATATATATCACTCTTGAATAATACCATTTCTCTAATATACTCTTATTCTAAGTTAAAACTAACTAACTCAGCCAAGGACTCAGCATTTTTTAGGTTCCTCAGCTGTTCAAAATAAGGCTTTGATGAGATAGAATTCATATGCAGATCTTGTGTTGGCTCTGTATACATAAATATATGTCTGGTAGGCTGAAGAGCCTGTGCTACGTTAATGTTTTACTGCTTGGAGTTCACGCAGTCAGGAGGACATGTTGTCGTCATTTAGCCAGATGTTCTATCACTCAACAGGAAAAAGAAAGGAGACCTGTGGGTTGAAACAGAAACAGTTTTAATAAAATAAAAATAACAAACTAATATCAATGCCATTATTAATATAAAACACACAAAGTTATACTCAGCCCATACAGTGTCGTGAGCTGTGTGCCCCCAGCAGTGAGTGCTGGATGTCAAACCCTGTGAGTAGTACAGCTTCAGCAAAAACACGATAGGCAAGACCCTTCAGGGATGGCGACCATGGAGGAAGGAGGAAAGAGGGCCATCCCCAGCAAAATTTCCAATGTATAGTGAACGTGATGTTCATGGCATGGAACACTGCTTTGGGCCAGCCGGGGTCAGCTGCCCTGGCTTTCCCTCCTCCCGGCTTTAGCACACGGCTTACTCGAAACTGCTAAAGGCCTTGATCACTGTGGAAAACCACACACTGTGGCTGGCCACGAACTACAACAAAGTGTCTTCTCAGCTTTCTTCCCACTGAATCGGGTGCTGCGGTCTTCTCAAAAATGCAGCTTTCCTGAATAGAAAAATGATTCTATGGTTCTGTCCCAGCGAAACCAGGACACATGTATAGAAAAACGCTTATAGTGAGCCATATTCTCATTATTTATTAGTGAGATTGTCAAGTGAAACATCAAATACTGTGATGTGGCCAATGAAATCCCAGCAGGAGAGCGCTGGGTTTCCCTTCTCTTTTATTATGTTCCTTCATATAGTCTGTCAAATTTTCAGTGGCAAAACAAATAATGTACATTATTTCAGATGCAAATGCCTTCATTTGGATGTGTGATTGTGAATCTGAAGGCAGTCTATTTGCATGTTGACAGTTAATCTCATCTTTAAACACTTTACTGGACTGAGACTTCTGTGGAACTAAATCTGTCCGTATTTCCTGTAGTCTGAATATGTAGCTGTCCTATACATGCCCTGTACTTACTGAATGGACTGACACTGGGTCATGGCAAATGTGTTACGTGGAATTGCACAACATCAATACTCACAAGTCACTTAAACTGGAAAGGTCGTTTAATGATAATCTTTTGCTGAGGTGAGCATGGACTTTTGTGCGGCCAGTGATTTAAGTATTTGCCTCATTTGCTGTAAAGACTGTGAATCAACATAAATTATTGTTGGTAGGTTTTCGCTTCCCTTTTGTACTTTTTTTTTTAAAAAGTCTTTTCACATTAACCATTAGTTATTTAAGAAAATAATTGCACCATTTTTATATTAAAACAACAACTCAGCAAGAGAGCTCTGGTGGCCTGTTTTCTCTGTTAATTGTGTTCACAATCACTGTGGCCTTCAGAATCTTCTAGGCATTTTCCTGCATGTCTAAAAACCATACATGTCAATATCTGTCTATCAGTAAGGGGCTGAGATGGTTGAAACAAATGATTTAGTCCTTTTCAAAGTCACAGATGGCTGTAGGGTAAACAGTCTATGAATTAATAGGTCAAAGGAAAGATGCAGAATCTACAAGAACCAACTACTTAATTTCTTTCCTGTAATGTGCCACTTACCTTCAGCTGAGATGTTAAGACAAATAATGAGAACAGTAAAAAAAAGTAATTTTATTTGCAGGGTACATTAGCCTATTATTTTTTTCTGTTTTTTCTGTAATACTATTTTTTCTCTGAAGTATGGTGAAGTGTAGTAGATGCTTTTTTATATCTGAAATTATACATAATTTCATTAGGGTCAGTGAAAGGACCGTGGCAATTTGTCTTCTGACATTTCCTATTCCGGTCTCTCCTGGTTTTTAAGTATTGCAGCACTGCATGGTTAGCTTGCAAAGAAGACATCTTGTGACTCCTTTTACCAATGAATTCGCTTAAATCTATTCCAAAGCTGTAGTGGAAACATGACTCTTAGCTAGGTTGAACATGTGATAATTTGAATAAAGCATCAAGAAGCTGAGCAAATACAAATGTAAAGTTAATTCTAAGATTAGATTAAATGTTTTAATGTCAATTATAAGATATATGATTAGGAAAATGTCCTTTTATTAGCTTAAAGCTAAGACTTTAATGTATGTTTTCTCCAGATCGTCCCTACATAAATGGTTATTTAAATCAATAATTTTTTTACATTAGTATGCCTACCTGTCACCAGCCTGAATCCTGTGCAGGTTGGTTATATTTTCATATGAACAACTATATTATCGATACTTCCATGGTAATGAAAAATCAAATGTCCATTCATTGTATACAACACTTAATGGAAACTGTTGCCATTCAAGATAGCGAAAATGCTGAGACCTACAAGGCTGCACAGAGAGTCTGAAAGCTGAATAGTTTATCCTTGCAAGAGAAAGAAGGGTATTACTGTGAGAAATTATAGCTCTCCTTTCATTCTCTGTACTGAACCAGCTCCTATTGAAATCAAAGGAAAGGCTCCTGTTGGCTTCAGTGAGAGCAGACCGGAGCTTTGTAATACCTCTGAGTCTCTGAAATAGAATAAATCTTCCTCTCTCATTACTTTAAAGCTGGCTGACTCTTAAGTGTTGAGTTCTGCTGTCATCTTCCATGCTGTGCAATCCAAAATATCACCAAAGCAATTGTACTACCTTCTCCAACCTCAGTCTCTCAATTGAAATTGGTGCTACAGGCGAGATGCCAGATGGGGATGCAATGGATAGGACAAGATTTATGGTGCATCTTTAGTGCAATTCAAGGCACAGCTACCAAGAACTGGAGAGAGGAGATGGAGTGAACTGAGGGCGGGCTGAGTAACGACTTCATATTTTATGAAATTAAAGAGATGAATTGGAATAAAAATAAGAACCAGAGTGAGGATAGATTATTGCTGATGGATAAGGGAAAAAAATAAGAAAAATGGTTAGTATGTGCTCATCTTTAAATAGAGAAACTACTCCTTGCCATTTCCAGTACAGCACTTAAAATACACAATGTATGTTCAATCAGTTCCAGCTGGACTAAATGGATTTACTCTCAGGTTTCAAACTTAACCTGATGTTTAGTGCTTTGTTGAATCAGGTACTGAAAAGTAAACATTTCCAGGACAATAAGACTTAAAGATTACTTAGAAGAAAACCAGAACATTCCAAATGACCATCTAAAACCTGGTTATGTAGAATAAGGAGCACTAAAATGAATCACTGGTGAAGAAGCAATGATTACAACCCTCCAACCTATTCAAGCAATACCATAGTAATTCAGCACTGAATTTTAATCCATTGAAAATAGATATGTGGAGTTTGGAATGTAACTTATTCACCAGAATTTCTGCATGCATATTATTTCTGCTTTACACTGTGAACTACCCTATAGTGCTTGCTGTAAAAAGTGAGCTTCATTAGTCCCTCTTAAGTGTCTCTCAAAACCTACGCAGATCAGGAGGTTGTAACAAATATATGTGTTTTGTTGGAAATGTGTTTTGTTCAAAGGTGCATTCAGGCAACATTAGCTAGGCCGATATCCAGATGGACACTCTGGATGCCTTGCAGTCATATCACAAAGTAAATCTCTAAGGTAATCGGTGTATTGCAGTATAATGAATAAAACCTCCTCCCCAGTTGCTTTACCTCAGTCTTAACAGAAGGAAACATGAGCCTGTAAGCTGCACAGAAACCTCTTGTATAACCCAAGCACGTTTCATAATTTGTCCATCTGGTGACTAAGTTCTGGGTTCTTTTTTCTTTCCCTAGGCATAGAACTATTCCTTCTTTTTTCATGTAGTCTGTTTGTAAGGCCATGTGTGCATTTATGGGCATATTTGCATTAAGCACATGAAGATAACATCTTTATATATAAAAAGAAATAAAGAAACGTAACACTTGATAGTTTACTAAATCTTATCAGATTTATTTAAATATGAAAGATGATGACACTTTTCATGATGTATATCTATTGATGAAAATGCCGCCTTAGTTTTCCTTCTGTCCTAGGACAAGATTGGCACCACTTACCAGGCATTGTCCCCAGCTGAGAAAAAAGCAATAACTCAACACTGTGCCTCTAGTTATTCTCCATTTCATCTTTTCCTTCTATCTCTTCAAGAGAACAAGCAAAGGTTAATGTCACCTACAGAAGCAATTAATACAGGATCAGCTTTATGGCAAACATGTCTCGCAGAGCTTCTGCAACTGCAGTGTCTCTCCTACAGGCTAATGAACCCTGAGTGGAGCAGACCATCCCTTGCATGGACAGTCTCCATGCAGCTGATGGTCTGCTTGCCATGATTCAAGATGCTGGGAGGCCTGTTCCTGTAGGAACTGCACAAGGGAATCTGACCATGGCAGTTAGTTGGTAAAGGGGAATATTAAACTCTCACTCATGTTACATACCTCCTATGCAGATGCCCACACCTAAGCCGGGCACTCTAGAGTCCCTCTTTTGTCAACAGAGAATAAATAACAGCTGAGTTTCATCTGACCTAAAACATTCACATGGTCCATTATAGACATTTTAACACAGATGAATTTATTCAAATTTTATCTATAAAGGGCAATTAAGCTGACTTGCCCAGATTCAGACATTAATGCTGAACATGCCTACATGTGTTCAGACAGACAAAATGCAAGTATGGCTACAGTGGGCCATAGTGATAAGATAGATCTCACAGTTACTGTATTACCATCACGACTGGTATGATGGCTATTGCTTCTGCGGATGCAATGAAGTTAAGTGTCCTCACTAGACCTTCCCTACAGGCAGTTTGGGTCATTGCATTCAGTTCAGGTTCTATCTCTCTGTCTCCCAGAATGGAGTGGCTGGATTTGCTTTACTGTGACATATTTAAATATGTTTATATATACATATTTTTCAGTAAATGTTTTAATAATATAAGGATGCTTCATTAATACTTTAGGGAAACAAATGCAAATGCAGCCATTCCTTTTTGGTGGAGAAGGAAGTAGACACCGATCCAAATGAAATATTTTCTGCTCACCAGATTGTCCATCTTGAAGATCACTAGGGGATTACACATGCACCACACAAACACACGCACACAGAAGGGAGAGCAGGAAAACACAGCAAGCAGTCGNAATATGTTTATATATACATATTTTTCAGTAAATGTTTTAATAATATAAGGATGCTTCATTAATACTTTAGGGAAACAAATGCAAATGCAGCCATTCCTTTTTGGTGGAGAAGGAAGTAGACACCGATCCAAATGAAATATTTTCTACTCACCAGATTGTCCATCTTGCAGATCACTAGGGGATTACACATGCACCACACAAATACACGCACACAGAAGGGAGGGCAGGAAAACACAGCAAGCAGTCAGGAACAGGATTTTGTAAGATGACGTGATGGACTGCAGTGATGAGAGGTTTGGCAGGTGACTGTGCTGACCAGCAGCTTGCTTGCATGCAATTGGCCCCTTTTATGCCCCCTCCTCTCAGTTTTCTTATGCTTCTGATCCAGCTTTATCCTCTGCTTTCCTGTCTTTGGCCCTTCTGGAGTTTTGTGTATTCTTACTATTCCTTTAAATAGCTGTTCTGGTTTCACTGANGGCCCTTCCTCCTTCCTCTATGGTCGCCGTCCCTGGAGGGTCTCGCCCATCCTTCTGCTCCCAAGCCCGCTCTCCCCTTTGCTGCGGCCGTCGCGCTGTCGCTGGAGCTGTGCTGCTCACAGGGTTTGGCATCTGGCACTCGCTGCTGGGAACGTGCAGCTCACCACCACTGCATGGACTGAGAGTAATTTTGTGTATTTTATATTAGTGCTGGCATTGATATTAGTTTGTTATTATTATTTTATTAAAACTGTTTCCATTTCAACCCATGGGTCTCCTTACCTTTTCCCGATTCCCCCTTGCTGGGTGGGGAGGGGTCATCGCGTGATAAAACAGCTGGCTAAATGAAGCCAATAACCCATAATAATTTTGCTGTTTCCCATGAGACCTGTGATAATCTTTCCCCCTTCACAGTTACACAGTTCTGGCTGAACCTCAAAGCAAGTAGATTGTATTCAAAAGCACTCCCTTGACCCAAAATCAACGTTAGTGTTTATGTACCATACCTACCTAACAATTAAATATTGGGAAACCAACACTGGAAAAGTGAACCCTTTTATGAACACTTTTTATGAGAATAAGTAGAAAGAAGGTTTTTTAGTGTAAGTATTTTTCCTACTCCCTTATTTTAAAATTCATTATTTGAGGCAATGGAGCTATTTAATAAACTGAACTTCTTGTAAGAACAAGAGTTGCAGAAGAGGGCCCCTTGGGCTTGAAACTTGACATCTAGCTATGTCAGGGATGTATAATCTTGAATCCACTTTTCAGTGTTTTCTACCAAGTAATGTGAGCATCTGGGAAGATGCTGAACGCTCTTCTTGCACTATCTAGAAAACCTAGGCTCCTAAACTTGGTACTTAGGTTTCCACAAGTAAGCAGGAGGCTCACAAATTGATTTTCTCAGCTTCAGCCTTTCACGAGGCCTTCTGAGATGTAGCCCCTTATATTTTAATACCATCATCCATACTGTTCGTAGTAAGACAATACATGCAGAACCTTAGAAAAGAAAACAGAAGTCATGAGCCATTACATCTGTTTTCTGACTTTTATATTCATTTTATGAACTTCTGCAGTCTATAAATTGGAAACAAACCCAGAAAATGAATAAATGAATTACTCTGATCGCAGTTTCAGGTAAAAAAAAAAAAAAAAGGAAATCATAGTGTAGTCAATCAGGAAATCCTATGCTAATTACCGCAAAGATAACAGCTGTTCATACTCTTTGGATTATTAACACCTTCTACTCTCCAGCAGCGAAGCATCCCACGCAACTCTAATCTTCCACGTGCAAACAACTGCTGTTCCTTCACAGGGAAGCGGGTAATACATTCTTCTCTCTGACAGAACAATAGGTGAGCAACAGCAGGCACAACAGAAGTTTTATGACTTTCAGGATTTTGTTAATGCCATTGGTGCTGCAAACTGTACAATACATATGCTACCAGTAGAAAACACATGTGGTTCTTACAAAGCAAAATCACATCTGGCCTTTTATACCTAAATAAATTACTGGATTATGCAGCTGTTAAATTTTTTTTCTCTCTTTTGAGTTTTCTCTCTTTCTTTTTTTCCTTTTATGCAACTAAAAATGGTGAACACCCAAACTTACTGCTGAATTGGTTTTGTGAAAAGGTCAAATTTGGACTTTATAAATCAAATCTGTAGCCAAATTACTACAGTGCTCACTCCTTATTTTCTGCATTATTGAAGGAACTTTCAGTTTATCGCTATCTTAAATATTCTGCTCATGTTATAGAGCAGAGAAAAAAAAATTATTTTAAGGAAAAATCCTTCCCTACCAAGGAAAACTAGCTGTGATCTGGGAAGAGGTGGAACAATGTTTTATCTACAAAAAAATATGAATTTGATAATAAAAAAATCCACTCTAAATGTCTCTAATGTAGACTTTGAAAACAAAGAGGTAAGTCCAAGAAAAAAATACACAGCAAGCTGCAGAATTAACAAGCTCAAGGGCTTACTGAGCTGTTACACCTAAAGAGAGTTTAATTAAAGTTAATTGAGAAATTGGAAAGTTATAAAAGCTATCACATGAAAGAGGAAAAACCCCAAAACATCTAACCCTGAAGGAAATGAGATAATTGGATGATAAAGCTATCCCTTAGTGCTGTGTTATGCTTGTTCTGTGTATGAATCACTCGGCAAGGCGGGTGCTTTGCGTGCTTGCTTTGGCAAAGCTGTAGGCAGGTGCTTGTCTTCCTCCTGATAACCAGCCAGATTAAAGGGTTGTCACCCTCAGCATCCCCCACTCCTCTTCACTCCTCCCACTAGGCAGAATGTACAAAATTGAGATTTCCCATGTGTTTGTTATACGGGCAGTTCCCCTTAATAAGGTCCTGTCAAAGTGCTCTGCATGTGCTGTTCTCGCCGGCTGCCCCTCTTAGAGCACTGAAGTTCTCTGAACTACCCTGGATCATTTTGTGTGTGGTGCAGCACCCCAAGAGCAGCTGCACCAGCAGAACTAAGGAGCGGCATCTCTTGACAAAATTACAGCTTTTTAAGTTCTGAACAGTTAATTTTTCAGTCATTTGCATTGCTCACAAACTTAGCAGCTTCTCCGGTACTTCTGGTCAGCCTACGGCTAAGGAACATCCTTAACAGGGTGAGTCACTCTGAGTGAATCAGCTCTGCATCACTCCGAAGCACTGAAGCGCACTTAGCTCCCTCCAGCTGGGTTCTGAGCTCAAGGAACTGCCAAAATGCAAATTACCACCTCTGCTTACCTAGAATCCATGTACAGATGGACACCATGACATGTGTTTATCTTTTCCTTCTGTAGTCCTCAGGCTCTGTTATATCAGAGAGATCCTAGGTGCAATGGGCTATTTGCTTGTATGGATGATTAGCTGTTCCACAGCCCATCTCAAATGAAAGGCCACCTTACCTCAGTGTTCACAGGAGACCAGGAAATGTAAAAGGATTTCTTATGTTCTGAGATGTAGAAAAAGAAAGACTTTACAATTTCTGTGGTGCAGTGTAGGTATCAGACATAGGCAAGTTGGCAGTAGGCTGACAAACCAATCCAAGTTTCTGGGACATCCAAATCAGCCCTAATGTACAGGATATTAATATTTCTCAGCTGATCAGATAGAGATTCCTCTCACTGAATCTTAGATGTTTCCAGTGCAGATGCCTGATGTAGCACTCTGTGGACTCCTTGACAGGCAATGGATGCTTTTAGAGCAAAAGTCATTTCGGCAAATGGAAGTGCTTAATTTAGGATGAGGTGAAGTGAACCACAGAAATAGTTCCACAGACAATAAAGGAAGAATGGAGTTATTCACCGAGATGCCATGTCTGTATTGAATCAGATTAATACCGTCTTTTGTATTTAATTTACATTAAGCTTTAATCTAGTTTAGTTGAATATTAAAATAGAGTAGGTGCATCAGCTTGTAATTCTATTTTAGCAACATACTGTGACGTAAGAACATTTTCAATGCAGAAAAACTTTCACAGATGTGAGTTTTTCTTAAGTATTATCTTAAAATCTCCAGTCCACTTTTTTTTTCTTTTTTGTAATTTTGAAGTGAAACAAGCAACCATGCCTCCTCTGGTCCTAATAAAGGACAGCGCTATGCTAGAAATCTCTGTAAGGTTTATTTTGTTATAGACATTTGAAGCTCTGTTAGAAAGAGTTTGAAATGAACCCAATCTTAGAAGTTTGCTTGGATATTAAAAATCTCTGAAATTTGAGTGTCTTCCGAGCTTCTGTGCCAAGGATTATGTGGTGCTTGATTTTTGAGTCTAGCTCGTTCCTTGCAATTACGGTTTTAACTGGAGTGTAAAATTAGGCATCTGCAAAATTTGTATCTATTGATTACAGTAGTGAAGAGGAAAAGGAGCAGACAGCTCTTGAACAAACCTTTGTCTGTAAATATGATATGAACATGTAACATGTTGATGAAATAATATTTATAGAATAGAAGCCCCAAATAATATAAAGTTACTCATGTTTCATGTTTAGGATGGGATGCATAGGAAGAATTTTAAACAAAAAATATTTCTGATATGTACTAGGAATGTCTTTAACTTACACTAAAGCTAGAAGCATATGAGATGATTGATCTTTTCTACATACAGAAAAACGCTATGGATATGCTACCAATGATGTCACTCAAGTCATGAGGTTAAGTATTTCCCTCATCATTCAATCTGTGGAGTTTTTTGGCTTTTTTTTTTTTAATTTTTTTGGTGGGTATCCAAACACTTGTTAATGAATAAATAAACACTTTTTTTCACTTTTAATGCGGGGAACATTGGAACATTTCATGGGAAAAAAAATCACTTGTAAAGGTTATATTTAGAGAAAAGTTATTACATGATGTACAACTTTCCTTTTTTGTAACCACTCCATGTAACAAAATGCACTTATCTCCTTCTGTGTAAGTGTTCCCATGATACCTCCAAAACAAAGGAAACATTCCATCTCTCCATTCTTTTTGGTGAACTTGTGTTCTTGTTGTTCATTAATCCCAGCCAGCAACTAAACCCTACATAGCCACTTGCTCACTCCCCTCGGTGGGATCGGGGAGAGAATCAGAAGGGTAAAAGTGACAGAAGATACAGACGGTTTAACAGGTAAAGCAAAAGCTACGTGTGCAAACAAAGCAGAGCAGGGAATTCATTCAGTGCTTCCCACGGGCAGGCAGGTGCTCAGCCATCCCCAGGAAAGCAGGGCTCCATCATGCAGAACGGTTACTTGGGAAGACAAACACCATCACTCCAAATGTCCCCCCCCCTTTCCTCCTTCTCCCCCAGCTCTGTATGCTGAGCACGACGTGGTATGGTGTGGGACATCCCTGTGGTCAGCTGGGGTCAGCTGTCCCTGCTGTGTCCCCTTCCAGCTCCTTGTGCACCCCCAGCCTCCTCGCTGGTGGGGTGGGGTGAGGAGAAGGAAAGGCCTTGGCTCTGCGTAAGCGCTGCTCAGAAATAACGAAAATATCCCTGTATCATCAACAATGTTTCCAGCACAAATCCAAACCACAAAATTAACTCTAGCTGAGACAAAACCAGCACAGTTCTCATGAAAACTCTTGTTATATAATGTCTTCTGCAAGTGAGATGGTGGCTATACCTATAGATTTGCTCTGAAACAGAAAACTTTGACAAGAAAGCGTAGTGAATAAAGAGTTCGGGTAACTCTATATGAATCAACATTTTGTCTGTTTCCTTATACCAGCAGGAGCTAGAAAAACACTTCCCAGGTTAGTGAAGGGTTTCCCGTGTTGTGTTTGTAACTGTATATTTTCTTTTACTTTGGATCAACTTGGGTTTCCACTTCATGCATATGAAGCCTATTTTTCTGACGTATATACTAGCATTCTGTTATTCCATGAGAAATTGGCTGAATGTCTTGGGAAGCCTGGGATGATTTCCAATAGTTGTTTATAATTAGGAGCATCTCAAGTGGTGGTGGTTTTTCAAATCAGTGAAAAATAGGAAAAATATTTACTTTTAGTACTTATTTAATCATCAGCTCTGCTAAATTGTGGGTTTTGGTATGTTCTTTTTCATTCTGTTTATTGTGCACTGGTCTTTTTTTCTGTATTTTTTTCCCTGCTGCACAAAGACATTGCAGAATTTCCTGAAGGAGGCTGTCACAAGCTAGCTTGAAAATGTCTGTCATAAAACTAATTTAAATCTTCTGTTTGTGATTTCATGGGCTTTGGATCAGCCCTGGAGAAACTGGACATCTGCTTGGAGGAGGTGATTACTTCCTCAGCACAACTGACACTTTACTTGCTTTGCTGATACACAGAAGGTGCTAGATTAACCAGAACAAGTGATTAATGATATACAGCTGAGCAAAGCTGTAGTCCTCTGTGGGAATCTTATCTGTCATTTCAGTAACTTTTGGTCCCGTATTTTAAACCATCAGAAGAAACTGATACTTCCCTGAAAACTAGTAGGATTCTGTGGGATACCGTGTGAAATAACTATAAAGTTTGTGTGCTCAACCTCCTGCTTCACAGTTCTCCAGTAAAGCCAAAGCTGATTTTATTATCCTTCCTTGACAAGGACAAGTGAGGATGCAGACAATCATCAGTTTTGGATGAGGTACGACCTTGTCTAGCTCCTCAATTTAACAATATCCTTTTTGCTTTCTCGTAGGAGATCAGGAACCAGAAGACCTCTTGTCTTCACTGAAGCCACCTGTAGACAGCAGAGACATTTACTGACAGGGTGCATACTTGCACACACCACATGTGAATTTACTCTTTGTATTCCACCTTCCACGATAATTTATAGATAATCCTGTGAAGGATTTTTCCAGACCTTCCCAAAAACCACACCCAGTCTTGATCCTGGAAGTGCTGAACCTCTCTGCAAACCTGGAGGAGAGCACCTGGCAACACATTTTGGTATGTAGAACAGTGTTGGAAGCAAGATTGTGTAGGTCCATGGAAGGCAGATTAGCTAAATCTCCTCTTTGATACGGAGCAGTCAATTTCATGGTCCCTGGCCCACTCACACAGAGAGGGGCCCCACACGAATCTCACATCTCTCATGGGGAGAGCACTGAGGAAATAGTCTAATGACAGGGTTAACATCCAAACAGGACTCTAGATTGAGGCTATTTCTTGATGGTCAATCAGATGACGCCCCTGTAGCTAAGAACATGAAGGAGCAATTGTCATCTGTATCCAACTTAGGACTTAATGGTCTGGATGTATGGGCAACTACATGGGTAAAAAGCTGTTTGGATTATGAGCGGTTAATGGGTCATGCCCCACTCTGTAGATGCATGTGATGAGTACTGCAGAGGCCTGTCCTTGGACATGTCCTGTTTAACATCTTTATCAATGACTACGCAGAGCTGGCAGAGGGCATTCTAGTCAAGTTTGCAGATGACACCAAGCTGGGGGCGCAGTTGATATGCTCAAGAGTACGGTTGCTGTCCTGAGACACCCAGACAGGTCAGAGGAATGCACCAACAGAAACTTCATAAAATTCAACAAGGACAAATGGGAAGACCATATCTAGATACTGGGTCCAGCTTTGAGCCCCCAAAATAGGAAAAACATGGACAAGTTAGATGAAGTGTAGTGGAGGGCCTCAAAGGTGATGGTGTTGGAATGTTTGTCCCATGAGGAGAGGCTAGGTGAGCTGATCCTGTTCAGCCTGGAGAAGGGATATTTTTGGGGACACCTAGGAGCTTCCTCAGTACCCACGAGGAGTCATCAAGGAGATGGCACCAGGCTCCTCGCAGTGGTGCATGGCAGGAGGGCAACCACGAGCACAAGTTCAAAGAAGAGAGGAGAAATGTCTTCCCGAGAGTACAGTTAGGCAGCAGAGCAGGTTGCCCAGAAAGACTGAGCAGTGTCCACCCTTGGAATTTTTCAAGACACAGTTGTGCAAAGCCCTGAGCAACCTGGTCTGATCTCGTAGCTGACAGTGCTTTGGGCAGGATTTTAAAGTAGCTGACATCCCAAGACCCCTTCCAACCTGAATCAGTCCTATGATCTTCTTTCGGCGGCTTCTCTTTCTAGACATTTCTTTTTTTCAACCAAGATTTCCCTAGGCTGCAAGCTTTCCAGATCCTTTAGCAGGGAAGCAGTTTGGATTAAGGTTGTTTCTCTTTATCATTCTCTGTGAAGTAAAGTGTCTCCTGACTTTGGATGAAGAAGAAAAGGTGAAAGTCAAATCATCTGACTGTTAGGAAACGCAGTATAGATCCCTACATCTGGGCTACATGTCTAGACTCCCACTGTGAGAGAAAACAGATATTTTTGGGATGACATCAATCTCATCTGAAGGCAGATGTCTAAAATAGGTTGTCTGGATCACACATAAGAATGTTTTTCTCCATTGGCTATATATATATTGGAAGTTTAGATGAATGGCTCAGTTGTACCTGCCTGTAATATGGTTGCCCACAGAGTTAAATGAGATCATTCTTATCTGAAATGCCTGCAATTACCCACCACCCTTTCTCCCTGCCCTTTATGCTGAGAGCTGTACGACAGACCAAATCTAACTAGCTCCTAAGATCCTCTGCCTTTGCAGGTGGTGGCATATGAAGGCCTGTGGAAATAATTCAAGGGTAACATGAATCTGTGGGAAAAAACGGCTTTGCCCATTATATAGAAACCATAGATGGCTGACAGAGCTTCAGAAACCATTTGATCATGATAACACAAATGACAATTGTCTCATACCTGACATAATAGCAGGAATGAGTTGGAAATGTCTCCCCTTCCCCCTATTTTATATTCAGTAGTTGACAGCTCATTTTTCAAGGCATGACACTTCTAGGGGTGGGGTGAAGGAGAAGAAATACTGGGAAACCAACATTGCAATTATGTACCTTAATCCTCCTGGCTGAATGATAATCCCAAATTACTCCTGCTCGCTGGAGGATCAGAAGCTCTTAGCTGATCCTGCCTCATGTTCCTATTTTTTAGGTCTGCATACAGTTACTCTGAGTACTTCTGGTTTATGAAAGAATCATATGCCAGGGAGCATGAGTGTACTTGCAAAATTTCAGGAGGGGGAGAGGAACACAATTTTATGACTGAGGCCTAAATGATCTTCTACATATCTTATACTGGCATACACACACAAAACTCCTGGATACCTAGGTTACAGGAAATTAATTACGCTATATCCGGCTGACAGTTCCAGTGATTAGTGCTCAGAGAGCTTTCATATCTCAAAGCGCCAGCACATTAATCTGATCAATTTGGGCAAGTGACATCAGTTGTACACAGTCATATTGCAGCAGAAGCTTCAACTTTGCAATGATAGACTGTGTTAATTTACTGCCTAAGTACAGCAATTGTTTAGAAGAATACTCATTTTTGACTGCTAAAAAACACACAAGTCCCATTTCTAGTTAGAAGCTTTTCAAAACTAGATTCAATCCTGTAAATCAGAGCAGAAAATTTAATACTTTTGGTTGTGTTCTCATTAAGTCAATGGCAAAAACACAGTTTTGCTCTTTACGTTCCTTTCAGCAAGTAATTTATGACTCATGAATTTACTTCTTATTACCTGACAATATTTTTCTGTCATTTCCTCCCCTCTCCCTACTGTGTGATTTTCTGTGAATGGTTTGTGGCAGATAATGAAGCCGCAGCGTTTGAAATCAGACTCATTCTGGCCAAAACTGCGTTGACTTTTTCTTCTTTCTAACTGAATGCACAGTATGATGTGTACCTGAGAGAAAAGGTCATTGAAGATGTGACCAGGTAAGCAAGGAGTATGGAATAGGTAGAAGTTTAGAGATGATAAGGAGGATCTGGGAGAATTTTTGCAATTTAAAACTCCTTCTTTTCTTTGTCTAAGCCATGTTGAGAAAGGAAAATAGTCTAATATAAAGGTTCCTGGCTCAATATTTGTAGAATTTAAGCGTAATTTTTCACCACATTCAGTCAAATAGTTGCACGTGAACATAATAAAAAGAGGAAGAATAATTCTGGTTCTGATTCTGTTGATTAGGAAGATTTTTGACATTGATTTAAATGAAACCAGGGTTTCACATGAGGTCTTTAAAACTTTCCAAATGCCATCAAGGCGGTGTGCATGCAGCACACATAGGAGGTAAAAATGTCTGATGGGACTGAATTCCTTTTGTGTGCGTGTGAGCGCAACTAAGTGTGCTGAGTCTTGCAAATGTAAATTATTTCTGCATGCAGTTTTCTGTAGGTAGAAATGGATTCTGAAAGAGTATCAGAAAATGTGGTTTATAAAGTTAAGATTGTGAAGCACTGAACAGAGCTAGTTTTGACACTTCTAATGAAAGAGACAAACTTTCATGTATTTGTGGAATTGAATGAAAAGAATGATGTTCGCAGCTGAAAGGTAGTTAAGCCCAAAGAGCAAAAGATGTAAAATACAGCTACTGTGTTAGGCTCCCAAACCTGCCCGCAACTGGCCTGTGTGCACAGCTCCCTAAACTGCAAGCATCGATAGAAATAATTAGCCTTGTGATTACAATGGCAAGCGTCTAAGTAAGACACTTACACCTCTGTTTAGACTGAAGGATACTGAAAATGTGTCTCAGAAATTTCTTCTATCTACTTAAACAAGATGCTAGAATAAAGGTCCTTGTTCATTCTACATAGTGTCTTCTTAACTCAGCTTTCAGGGATATATTAAGGGAGAATATTGAGATCAAAACAGGCAAAAAAGGTACCTTTTTTCATATTTTATGATACCCATTTACAAAGTACTGAGGAACTTCCCGCCTCGGAGCAGTGCGTTCTAAAATTTAAGTGGATTCAAAGATCAGCCTGAGAAGCTCTGGGTAGAAGAGTCAGATGTGATTCACTCTGCTTCAGGGTGTTCCTGAGCCACAAGTAACTGGGGATAGTGAGACTATTCTGGGAAAATGTCTGTTCTATTCCTATAAATTTAAAAAAAAAAATTTATTCTTTCCTTATAATCTTCACTATGTGCTTGATACTGGGCTAGCCGGAACTTCAGTCTGACTCCACACAGCTCTTCCCATGGTACATTTGTACATGCTCTGCATGGCACTCCTCTATTCTTAGATGGAAAAGATGGATTGTTTTAGATATTGTTGTATCCTATTGATACATCTGAAGTAGGATTTTCTCCATAGGTTTCCCAGCAGATTTGAGNGGGAGTTAATCCAGACCAGTCAACAGAACTGTACATTGCACTTTATTTCTTGGTAATTTTAAAAGCTTTTCAATGTCTAATCTGTCCAGTGTGTAACTCCCTAGTCTTTTGCCACAGATGGTATTGATCGACAAGAATAATAGATAACTGTACTTAAACTCCATTTTCCAGAGGTAAAAAAAAAAAAAAAAAAAAAAAGTTGGGGCTCCGAGTGGCATGGTTTTATCCAGAATATAACAACCACCTTAGTTCAAAATCATGATTGCAAACTATTTATTTGCTACACAGTGATAGAAAGGTTTTCACTTTCTGTTGACCTATGTAAAAGCCAGTGTTTACCACTAAATAGTATTTCTCTGTTCTGTAGAAACAGAGAAGAACTGTTGATCTGCCTGGGTGACAGACTGACACTGGGGAAGATTGCTGGATGGGGTGGGAGTTTCAGAAGCTTGTCCTCCCATTACAGCAATCACTCCTAAGTTATCTCTGCTTGCATCAAACTTCAGACTGCTGGAAGTAACTAGTTGTACTGAACTAAAAATTGCCTTTCATTTAAATTTGCAAACATATTAAACCAATAGTTTTATTCAGCAAAAATACCTAGAGTCCTCAGTTATCCCCCCTTCTCTTCTTAAAAGAAGTCTCCATTGAATTTCTCCTATAGAACAAGGCAACCCTCAAAGATTTTGTCTGATATCTAGTTCTGCTAATAGCAGATACCTCTCCAGACATCAACCATGTCATCACAAAATACTAGTCTGTGCTATCCAGAGGGGCCTTGACAGGCTTGAGAGGTGGGCCTGTGTGAACAGCATGAAGTCCAACAAGGCCAAGTGCAAGGTCCTACACATGGGCCAGGGAAATCTCAAGCACAGATACAGGCTGGGCAGAGAACAGCTTGAGAGCAGCCCTGAGGAGAAGGGCTTGGGGGTGCTGGTTAATGATAAGCTCAACATGAGACAGCAGTGCATGGTCGCAGCCCAGAAGGCCAAATGCGTCCTCGGCTGCATCAGAAGAAGCATGACCAGCAGGTTGAGGGAGGTGATTCTGCCCCTCTACTCTACTCTTGTGAGACCTCACCTAGAGTGCCATGTTCAGGGCTGGGGCCCCTGACATAAGAAGGACAGAGACCTGTTGGAATGAGTCCAGAGGGGCCCACGAATATGATGAGGCGGCTGGAGAACCTATCCTATGAAAACAGGCGTAGGCAGTTGAGGTTGCTCAGCCTGGAAAGACAAGGCTCCAGGGAGACCTTGTAGCAGCCTTCCAGTACCTGAAGGGGCCTGCAAGAGAGCTGGAGAGGGACTTTTTACAAGGTCATGTAGTCATAGGTTGATGGGTAATGTTTTTAAACTGAAAGAGGGTAGATTTATATTAGATATAAGAAGAAATTCTTCATGAAGAGGGTGGTGAGAGACTGGACCAGGTTGCCCAGAGAAGCTGTGGATGCCCCCTCCCTGCAAGTGTTCAAGGCCAGGTTGGATGGGTCTTTGAGCAACCCGGTCTAGTGGAAGGTGTCCCTGCTCGTGACAGTGGGGGTGGAACTAGATGATCTTTAAGGTCTCTTCCAACACAAATTGTTCTATGATTCTATGATTATAACACAGGGATAAACATTGTTCCCTATAAGCTAAAAAAAATCAGATTCATCATGGTCAGGTGTAATCAGCAAGTGCTTTGACAGTACAGATTGTCATCTTCTGAATTATTCATTCAAATACTCATTCCCCTTGCAGCTGATGAAGAAGAACTGGCACTTTGTTATCTAGACTAGTAGCATTACTAAGCCACTATTTTAGATAACTATTCAGGATGAGGTCCATTTTATTTTTTTTCTTTGACTGTAGGAGAATCTGAGGGTCACTAGATCCCATATAAATGCTTAGATGTGGTCAGATGAATCTTACCTTGTAAGTCTAGTCCTCTCCTCGGAAAATATTTCTGCCTTCCTTTCCACCTGTAGCCCAACAAGCAGAACTGTCTGGCTGCTTTGGGAAAGCCAGGCAGCTTTATGAAGCAGACAAACACAATGGTCGAAAAGCTTTGTCTTTCACCATTCCAAAGCAAAGCCATGGCAGTAGAGGAGCAACCGTGTCCTTATACTGATGAGCATTATGCCTATGTTAGCAGTCATAATTCCAACATTTTTTTTCTCCCAAAACATGCAGCAGTAGCTGGGAAAATTGGTTCAGATATTGAAGTCAATGGCAGCTGTGTGTTTCCTGATGAGGTAAGCAATACTTTTTAATTAACAGTTGTATGGATTCTTTTTTGTACGTTTCCCTTAGTAATTATGATTCATTTTTTAAACAAAACTTGTATTTTCAGATAATCAAACTATGCTGTTATCATGTGATTGCACTACTGTATATGCACAGAAAAATACAGTAATTATTAGAAGGCTCCCTTTCAGGGTGAATAGAAAGATTAATATGGATAGGAAATCCATTAATTTGTTAATTTAAATAAACCCTCCCTATAGCCTCCTGATTAATTTAGTCTTTAATGCTCTGGACGCCCTGGAGTCTGAAATAAAGGATCAGTAGGTACTGGAGGTACAAGTGACTTGCACGCCTTTGTTTTCAGTATTTCACAAAATCCTTCCATTGAAATGTACTATCTATCAAATATAAAAGTCTATTTGGCACAAGCAGCGCTCCAGCAGTGCTGGGCTTCCTCCTCCTCCCCCATGCCCACCAGGCCAGAGCTCACTGTGCAGGACACCTAGAAACTGTTGGACATTTCCAGGTCCTGTGATACACATTTACAGCTACCCGTGCTAATGGATAAGAAGAAATGAAATTGCCTCTGGATAAACACTTATTTCGTGGAAGCCAGAAAGAATAGACTTAATTAGTGTTGTGGGCTTAAAGGACCCATTGTTCTACCTGGAACAAAGGCGCTTTGAACACCATCCCCCTAGCAACCACAGCACTCTCAACTCCACAACGCCCTCTGAAAGGTCCCAGGGTGCACTCCTGTTTTTTTCCCAATCTTTTTTATCACTAATCCTGCCAGCAGTATGACAAAGGGCAGATTCAACATCCTTTTCAAAATATACCGTTGCTACTCTAAAATTAACTACTGAAGCTGCCTCTGCCAAGTGAAGGTAAGGAGTTGAAAGCCTGAGGGGAGCAGGATGAGATGGAGTTGAGGCTTTGATCTTCTTTATGCTCTCACGTCAATTGCACGTGGTCCAAGAGCAACACAATAACTGCACTGACATATCCTGCTTGCCCATTGCAGCGTGCCAGGATACTTTTGTGGAGCCTGTCTTTTCTGAGAGGAGGTCTCCCAAAGCAGCCCCCTGAAAGATTGAATCAGAGCAATACACTAGAGGAGAGACAACTACACCGACATTCCTGTCTCCATCTGTGAGAAGACGCACACTGCTGAGACATACTCAGTACTATGTACAGCCACGGGCAAACCCATGATTCTTCATAGCATCAAAGCAAGTAGATGATGCTGTTGCCTGCAGTGCGTTTATTCCTCTGCAATGCTTCCCACCAGCCTATGCAGATTGGGGGCCTTCGCTCTACACCATTAAAAATTCAGTATTTGCCCCACCACACTATGTGCTGCTCATCAATTCAATTTACTATAGGAAGATGGCTCTGTTGTAACTTTTGACATCAGATGACTTTTCAGAGGCAGAGTGGGTATTAATTTGTGAATTTGTTCTTTCAAAACTCCTCACCTAGTTCTTATTCAGCTGGCTTCCTCTGTGTCCTCCCAGGCAGCTGCTATGTTCTCCATCTGGCTTCCTTTGTTACTGTTCCTTGCTCCTGCTGTGCTCAGCTTTGCTGCTTCTCTCCTAAGTTCCCTGCCTCCTCCTGAGTTTGTTGCAGCTTTCAGCTGTTGCTGTGATCTCTGGTTATCCTGTAATAAGTCTCGTTAGGGCTGCCTTCTTCACCTGGAGGGATTCTCTCCCAAAAATATCTGTGTGCCTCAGGCAATGGCATAATTCACTAGAGCAGGTAGTAATCTTTCTAGGCATTAATATTAACCCAGACCTTGGCATCACATCAACAAGCTGTGCCGCCTGGAAGCATTTTCTCACTGAGGTGATGTACAGCTAAATGATTGACGATTCTTGATTATTAATGAAATATTTCATTTGAGGTCAAGTTAAAATTGAAAAGTAAGTTTTAAATGATCCAAGCACCATTTTTATTTTCTCTTCAATGTGACCATTAAATAGAAAGATTAAATATTTGCACAGCCCTACTGAAGATGATATTTTTTACGCTCCCCTCATTATCACCGGACACAAGCAACATTTAGTCACAATTCTAGACTTGGCTGTGGTACCATTCATGCACAGCTGGGACAAAAATCACCTTCTGAATTCAAAATCTCTGCAAACTGTAAGGGAAGATTGAAAGACAATAACCAAAAGCCCAAACAAGAACGAGCACCAAGAACTGAAGTGCTGGTTCTTTTACTACTATTCAAATATCTTGTTTTGTAGCTAACACATAATAAAGTGTGTTTTCCCCCTGTGAGATACCACGGAAATGATTGCAAGTATTCAATTGAAAAATGCAAAATGTTGATACTGTGAGGCATAGAAAATGAGAAGAGGAAGGTAGAGCCCAATTCACAATCCTTGCAGGGCAGTAAAATGAGAAGCCAAAAAGGAGAGCAAAGAGCACTTCTCTGGAGGATCCTTATTAGGACTTCCTGCTATCTGTATGCTTGGAAAAAAACCCGTAAAATTGCAGATGCAGCTGTATAGCTGCAGCTCTACTGTAAGCTGATAATAACTTCTTTGAAAAGAGCAGAAAGTTTATCCACTTTAAGTACTCCAAAGTCTGAATCCTGAAGTCCTTTGCATAGACAAAGATGAACTATATATTCTTTTGTCTGAGATCACAGAAATAAAATTCATTTTTTTAACTCGTTTATGCATTTGTCAATACTTAGTTTTCATTGTTGTGTTTCCAGGAAAGGGCCTGAAGCTAATTTTCATTGTCAGTTTTGCATTTCACACAGCAACATTGAAGAACAAATTACTTCCAAGGTAGGAAAACGCGTTTATAGGAACAAATAAACGGGCACAGAGAATCCAAGACAAGAAAACATTTGAAATAATTTTTACAGCATTTTTGTTAAAATGGACTACAATTCTCAAAGAGAATTTTCCTTGAAACAACAGAATATAATAGCGTATTTTCCTTCTCTAAATAACATATGTGAACTGTCTTATAGCATTGTATGAACCAAACAAGAAGCCTCTAGTGAACCTTTTGCAGTAATATCCAGTTCTTCACAAATTTCACTAGACAAACATAGGATTTGTAGGGTGGGCTTCTTCAGAGCATGCTCTGTGAGCATACGCTCTGAGGATATGATGCAAAGAGGGCAGTAACTGAAACAGAATATGTTCATGTAAAACAAAAATTGTGAAGGATGACTTGTGTACTGCAGCATGGACAGTTCAACTCCTAAAATAAAACAGGGCCAGATATGCTCAGTCTGTGATGACTTAAGATCTGAATAAGCCAATTAACACTGAGTTATTATTGACTCTTACTCACATCGGGTTCCTCACCATCATCAGAGCCTCCTTTGCAGAGCTGCCCCTTACCCAGTAGTCATTCATCCTTCAGCCCAAGTGGAGTACTTTGGAATTCACTCTATCGCATTTCATGCATTTCACGTTATTTTTTTAGTCTTTTCTTTTTTTTTTTTCCAGTTTATCCCAGAGAAAGTTGATGCCAAGGTAATTAATCTGCATTAGCAAAATCATTAAGCGTGTTCCACAAAATGCTTCTTGGAACAATGGCATTATTTGTACAGGGAAAGTTATTCTGGTGGAATGCTTTTCTCAGAATCAGTCCCCGTGTTTCCCATTGCTTTTGTAATGTTATATTCTTTATTGATTAATCTAGGGGTTTTTTATGTTTTATAAATTTGCATTTACAATCTATATTTAATTGATTTTACCATTAATAATTCATAACATCATAAAGTTACCCATAATAAAACAACCTATAAAACAAAATAATTAAAGTGGAGAATTATAATTAATAATTACGAACATCATTGGGGGTCTGGATCATGTGACTCAAACTGTAGTTTTTCCTGTACTCTATGTGTCCTCATCACAGTGGAATGAGGCATTGCTACCAGGGTGCTTTCCTATTTCTAGCCCATGTACATTAGGAATGAGTTGTATAGAGTTTTTGATACAGATATATATCTGAATATATTTTTCTTTCTCTACAGCTAGGATGTTTATCTTAGTCTTACAGTGGGAAACCTTGAGGCATCTCTCGTGAAATTCCAAGTCTGAATGAAATGATCAGCCTTTAACCTCAAATCATGACCTGAATATCACACAGAAGTTTTAGGGAGTGGAATTCCAAGTCTCAAAGCACACATGGATCTTCTCTTTCTGCAGCATCCTTCTGATCTCTTCCTGTGTGATGACTTATGACTAGATAAGGGTATGACACAATAGATCCAGGGACTACATCTTCCAGGACAACTATTTTTAGGTGCTCAGGAAAGACATCTAGGACTCAGCAGGCAACTGTGTTTCTATTTATAATCAGCACCCTTTTCTTCAGCCTAGCACCTCAGTTTAAAAGCCTTGATGCAACATAAAGCTTTCCTCACAAGATCATTAAAACCTTAAAAGTCTGCAAAATTTGTGTTTAGACAAATGATCTAGTTAAATCCCTTCTTCATCCAAAGTTAGATTAGACTAGTTCTCAAATACCATGTAGCTACAGCAACATGGTGTTAATACTTTATAAGCAATTGTCTGTTGTGTGTACATTTCGTATGCTTGCCTTTTGTTACTCAAAGAATTCCTCCATACACCGATGGCTAATGACAAGGCATATCGGGGCTTCTTTTACTTCCATTCTCATGCGAATTCCTCATGAGAAGCCTTTGCTGTTTGTGCTGGAGCCATCCCCTATATTTCACTGGGCGAACACCAGGAAAATAACAAGGGCAGAGTCTGATAGAATATGTTCGTTCATTTTAAAATGCAAATTCACACTTGACAGAAGCTGCATTTGAGACATAGCAGAGGATTGTATTGTCCTCTGCTTTCTACATTCTTTCAGAGCTAAAGAAGCTTTTATTTTGGTGCTCTATTTGGGAAACTGCTTTGGAGTCCATCAACTTCCTCTGGAGTCTGCCAAGCCCTCCTAACTTTTCATTAATGTTTGTGGTTGTGTTCTCTTGAAGTAGAAAGCTTCACATATTCCTGTACAAGCAATAAAAGTTTACTGTATAATTCCCTGGACCTCTGCAGAACTAATTCTCTTTGCTTGCTGCTTTTTCTTTCCCTCACTCCCCTCATTTCTAATTACATTAATTACATGCATATAAAATTATGCTATCTCTTTGACATTAATTACTTGACAGTGAAGATTAATGAACTTTGTAAAGCATTCAGTGTTGCACATTCATTAATGGCTAACAACCTGCGTGGATCACCAGTATAGTGGGAACTCAAGTAATGACCACAGAAAAGTTTCCTGTTAGTGGCCAATAAAACAAAAAACCCTCTCCCAAGATAAACAAGAAACAGCTTGGGAAAAAAATGCTATGCCAAATGTCTTCATAGATGAATTTTTTGTCCTCTGCAGCCATTTCCCACTAGAATAGGTAGTCATAATGATTATTTTTTATGCTAATGATGCTTAATTTTGTTAAAAGTTTGCTCCAGTTTCTCCCGAAGCCTTGAGTTCTTTTCTTCGTATTTCCATTTCTGTACAAAGGAGAAAATCTACCACTGAACAGAACAATGATAACACTGTTCTTGCAAATCTGTCAGGGTTTTCACAGTTGTTTGATGAGGTATACCTTTCCTAAGACAGAAGTCATTAACACTGCTATAACCGGCTTGTTATTAAGACTGGAGCTGCACAGCTAATAGGTGCAATATTAAGAAAGTTGTTGAAAAGTGTTTCAAACATCAGTTTGACCAAGACTGTTTTTTAAATTTCCTCAAACNGGAGAAAATCTACCACCGAACAGAACAATGATAACACTGTTCTTGCAAATCTGTCAGGGTTTTCACAGTTGTTTGATGAGGTATACCTTTCCTAAGACAGAAGTCATTAACACTGCTATAACCGGCTTGTTATTAAGACCGGAGCTGCACAGCTAATAGGTGCAATATTAAGAAAGTTGTTGAAAAGTGCTTCAAACATCAGTTTGACCAAGACTGTTCTTTAAATTTCCTCAAATTTACCCTGTGTAGGCTACATTGACCATGGGGGTAGGAAGTCTTCTGGTAGGCAGCTCAAGAAAGCTCCACAGCGGGCATTTTCCTGCATCTGCTTCTCATGTGCCATTGACGTGCAGAAGAGAATGTTGGAGAAGCACAAGGAGGAAGAAAGTTCAATTTTTCAGGTGCTTGTGGACCCATAGGGAACAGTTTGCAAGCACTGTTAAGTTCCAGAAACTGCACAGCATGGGATTACAGCTCCCTGGAAATGGGACCGTGTTGGGACATGCTGGATGTCCTGGCAATGCAAGCATGTAGAAGATTAAGTCGCACAGCATAGTCTAACACAGGATGTAGATTCCTTACCTTGTGCTTTTAGTGGATACTGGAGTAAATAGAAGACGTGCATATGAAGATGATTACCACCACTGAACTTCTATAGTTACAGTGAAATAGCACAGGGAAAAGGTCAACTAAACTTATTATTTTCATAATATCCTATTCTTGCCTCCCTGCAAAATTTGTGTGTGTGACCAAGTTTATGCATGGGGGAAAATCCCATTAGAGAAGCACAGCCCCTGTAGAGAATGAAGCCAGGCTTCAAAGGTATTAGCAGGATATTAAATGGAAGTTCCACCAAAGGAAAAAAACAATCCTAGTATGCCATGACTGTCAGGTTACGTATAGGTAGAAAAATTGTGGCATTCCCGTCTCAAATTCCAGTTTGACGTATGTACATGACATATATAACGTGCATGTGTGCAGTAAGCCATTTCAGCAACTGGTTCCAGTTATGGTCACGGTCTCTGTATAGTTAATTTCATCTGAAGTTCTGTAAGTACTGCCGTCCGGAATATGAAGTCAATACAATTATTCTCATCTAACAATTTGAGCATATACTGAAAAGTTCTGCAGGATCAAGGCACTTTTAAAGCAATACATGAGATGTATTTGAAATTCTCTGTAACCGTATTTTGAGAAGATTTATTTTACATAAATAGATTACGTATGTTATTAAAGCTCTTCTCTTAAATTATATCGTGTAGCAAAATTAAATCTAGTTGTGATGACTATTATGCCATTGAAAGAAAAATGTAAGATGACCCAGAATTCAGTCACTTTCTGATTACTAGATTCCTGTCAGCTGCTTTTAAAATGCGTTTTAGTGTTTACTGCTGTACATAGCTACTTCACAGTCTTTATTTGTTTTGCCACAACAATCCCATGTATTAGGGAAGTTCCATTACTCTGATTTTATAGCTTTGGTATCAAGCAAAATAAAAGTCACAAGCAAATTGGTGAGAAAGCCAGGTAGTGAATCCTGACTTTGGAGGCTCAGACAAACAACCTCACAGTAAAACTGTCTTTTTCTCCCTACAGTCACGCAGAAGCATGTACAGGGGTTTCTCTCCACGTGCATCAACATGTACATTGACTTCCAAAGGCTTGTGTTTTATGCTTGTAACTGGCTATGGGCATAAGTCTTTACAGGACTAAGCGTTAATACTCAGTGGATTCCATTCATGCATTAGCTCAATGCATCACTACCCTCCTTAAGGCTTCCATGAAAGACTTCGCTGTGTACATCTTACCTGCATAAGTACATTGTAGTTAATTACTTATATTTCTGCAACTATTTCTCCTTTTGGGTGACTCATTCTGCAGCTGATAGACATTTTTCAGATAAAATATTCAGGAAAATTATGCTTCAGCTTAATCATTGTTGCGTTGAATTGTATGTCTTTGTTTAGCTGTATAGGTCAAGTGCACCAGTGTGATCACTCAAAGTGCAAATGAGCCACTACTACTACCCCATCGCTCATCATTACAGAATCACAGAATGGTAGGGGTTGGAAGGGACCTCTGGAGATCATCTAGTCCAATCCCACTGCTAAAGCAGGTGTGACTAGGGCAGGGTGCACAGGAATGCGTCCAGGCGGGTTTTGAATGTCTCCAGAGAAGGAGACTTCACAACCTCCA